>JAPDVR010000006.1:34147592-34560092 GCA_026230005.1 Gila orcuttii | reverse complement strand
AAGAAAGAAAAAAAAGAAGAAAAAGAAAGAAGATAGAAAGAAAGAAAGAAAGAGAAAGAAAGAAGATAGATAGAAAGAAAAAAAAGAAAAAAGAAAGAAGATTGAAAGATAGAAAGAAAGAAAGAAAGAAAGAGAAAGAAAGAAATAAAAAAGAAAGAAAGAAGAAAAACAGAAAGAATATAGAAAGAAAGAAAGAAAAAGAAAGAAAAAAGATAGAAAGATAGATAGATAGATAGATAGATAGATAGATAAAAGAAATGAAGAAGAAATAAGAAAAAAGAAAGAAGATAGATAGAAAGAAAGAAAGAAATAAGAAAGAAAAAAGGTAGGAAGATAGATAGATAGATAGAAAGATAGATAGATAAAAGAAAGAAAGGAAGGAAGAAAAAAAGAAGAAAAAAGAAAGAAAGAAAGAAAGAAAGAAAGAAAAATAAGATAGAAAGAAAGAAAGAAAGAAAGAAAGAAAGAAAGAAAGAAAGAAGGAAAGAAAAAAAGAAAAAAGAAGAAAAAGAAAGAAGATAGAAACATAGAAAGAACGAAAGAATGAAAGAAAGAAAAAAAAGAAAAAAAGAAGAAAAAGAAAGAAGATAGAAAGAAAGAAAGAGAAAGAAAGAAGATAGATAGAAAGAAAAAAAGAAAAAAGAAAGAAGATTGAAAGACAGAAAGAAAGAAAGAAAGAAAAAAGAAAGAAAGAAGAAAGAAAAACAGAAAGAATATAGAAAGAAAGAAAGAAAGAAAGAAAGAGAAAGAATAAAGATAGATAGATAGATAGATAGATAGATAGATAGATAGATAGATAAAAGAAATAAAGAAGTAATAAGAAAAAAGAAAGAAGATAGATAGAAAGAAAGAAATAAGAAAGAAAAAAGGTAGGAAGATAGATAGATAGATAGATAGATAGATAGATAGATAGATAGATAGATAAAAGAAAGAAAGGAAGGAAGAAAAAAAGAAGAAAAAAGAAAGAAAGAAAGAAAGAAAGAAAGAAAGAAAGAAAGAAAGAAAGAAAGAAAAAAAAGAGAAAAAAAAGAAGATAGAAAGAAAGAAAAAAAGAAAAAAGATAGATAGAAAAAAGAAAGATAGATAGAAAGAAAAAAAGAAAGAAAAAAGATAGATAGAAAGAAAGAAAGAAAGGTAGAAAGAAAAAGAAAGAAAGAAAAAAGATAGATAGATAGATAGATAGATAGATAGATAGATAGATAGATAGAACTGGGCAACTCAAGCGCCATGAAAGCGTTCTCTCTCTGCTGTTACTGAAATTACCGTATTCATAGCAATAGGCGCACACGCTTTTTTTTTTTAAAACTGCGGCTGGCTTGACCGCGGTCCCACGCTCGCACTCGGCCATCAGATCTAGTGCCGCGCCGCACTCTATTGCATTGGGAGTGCACGTCCCTATGCCTCAGTTCACCTCGACAAAGCACTCGCGGCGGCCAGTTTCGTTTCGCAAAATGTACGTGGTATCGGGGCGTGGTATCGGCAAATTTTTATGAGTACGAGTATGAGTATATGAGGACAGTATCGACCCGATCCCCGATGCCAGTATCGGTATCGGGCCATCCCTAATATTTTCTTGATCGGCTGCATTTTGAACTAACTGTAGCTTGTTTATTGAAGATGCAGGACAACCAGCTAATAAAGCATTACAGTAATCTAGTCTCGAGGTCATGAATGCATGAACTAACTTTTCTGCATCAGAGACTGATAGCATATTACGTAGCTTAGCAATGTTTCTAAGGTGGAATACGTCTCGGTTACGTATGTAACCCTCGTTCCCTGAGTAGGGAACGGAGACGTTACGTCGGATGACGACGAAATGGGGTTTCGCTTAGAAAGCCTATCAACTTCGAGTATTACAAAACGAGCCAATGGCAAAGAAATGCCATGGGTCTGCGGAATTTGCATGACGTAACTCCGCCCCACCTCGTGGGTATAAAAGGAGGAAGTCTGCAACAGCAGTTTATGTTTCTTCGCTGAGGAGCCAAGACTGAGCTCAGGCGATCCCCGCGGAACAGCGGAAAGTGGCAGGAAGACGTAACGTCTCCGTTCCCTACTCAGGGAACGAGGGTTACATACGTAACCGAGACGTTCCCTTTCGTTGTCACTCCGAGTTACGTCGGATGACGACGAAATGGGGTTACCAGTCTAATCACGCCACCTTCTCAGCTGTCTTCCAGTGCCCTGCGTAAATCTGAGATCCCTGTCGTGAGACTAGCACGGACGAAGGACTCCTATTTAGCACAGGAATACCAAGGTACACTGGGGAGCATATCCCACAATTTTAGAGGAAATATGCAATTATTGCCAACCCAGAGGGGGGGACTTAGAGAATACACATATGACCCGAAGGATGCATATGGAGAACACTGGGGTGTCCAGCCGCAGGTGGAATATTTCAACCCCAGGGGTGGCAAAGTGGCTTGCCAAGGGAAAGACACATGCTCGAAAGAGGCTTACAGTGGAAATACACATGTGGGGGTCGCTCAGGGGAGGGACCATGCACACGGGAGGCACCTAGCCGGCGCGCAGGCAATAGACACTGGCGGCGACGTCAGAAGTGCTGGAGGAACTCAGGGCTTTCGGAGAAGCTCACCTGAGGGGAATATCGCACGTATCCAGTCCGTGGAGTGGAATGGCGAGCAAGCGAAGACACCTGAGCGGGTCCAGTACTAGCTAGTTGAAGCGAGTACATGAGAGGACACAGGCTCCACTCGGAGATTGTAGAATCTGGCGAATGTGTTCGGTGTCGTCCAGCCTGCAGCTCTGCAGATGTCTGTTAGCGAGGCGCCATGCGCTAGAGCCCAAGAGGACGCCACACTCCGGGTGGAGTGGGCAGTCACACCAAGGGGGCATGGACGACCTTGCTGCTGGTATGCCAAAGCAATGGCGTCCACTATCCAGTGAGACAACCTTTGCTTGGAGAGAGCCTTTCCCTTCAGCTTCCCACCATAACAGACAAAGAGCTGGTCTGAGGTCCTGAAACACCGCGTCCTGTCTACATAGGCGCGAAGAGCGCGTACTGGACAGAGCAGTGCCAAGGCTGGGTCTGCCTCCTCCGGGGGCAGCGCTTGCAGGTTCACCACCTGGTCCCGAAAGGGAGTGGTAGGAACCTTGGGCACATATCCAGGCCGGGGTCTCAGGATCACGTGAGAGTAAGCCGGCCCGAATTCCAGGCACGCTTCGTCAACGGAGAATGCGTGCAGGTCCCCTACCCTCTTGATGGAGGCCAGAGCAACCAGGAGCCTTCATTGACAGGAACTTAAGCTCCACTGACTGCAAAGGCTCAAAGGGAGCACTCCGCAGGGCAGTTAGCACCACTGCGAGATCCCAAGAGGGAACGAGAGGAGGGCGAGGAGGATTCAGTCTCCTCGCTCCTCTCAGGAACCTGACGATCAGGTCGTGCTTCCCCAAAGACTTACCTTCAACAAGGTCATGCTGTGCGGCAATGGCGGCGACATAGACCTTTAGGGTGGAGGGAGACAGCCTTCGCTCCAACCCATCTTGTAGGAAGGAAAGCACGACACCAATCGAACATCTCCGGGGGTCTTCTCGGTGAGAAGAGCACCAGCTGACGAAGAGGTTCCACTTCAACGCATAGAGATGTCACGTGGACGAAGCTCTAGCGGAAGTGATGGTAGCCACCACCGGTGGTGGTAGGGTACTCAAACCTGCCTCGTCCCGTCCAGGAGCCACACGTGGAGTTTCCAAAGATCGGGCCGAGGGTGCCAAAGGGTGCCCCGTCCCTGAGAAAGTAGGTCCTTCCTCAGAGGGATCGGCCAGGGAGGTGCTGTCGCGAGGAGAACCAGTTCGGAGAACCAGGTCCTGGTGGGCCAGTACGGCGCAACCAGCATGACCTGCTCCTCGTCCTCCCTGACCTTGCGCAAGGTCCGCGCAAGAAGGCTCACTGGGGGAAACGCATACTTGCGGCCCTGCGGCCAGCTGTGCGCCAGAGCATCCGTGCCGAGCGTGCCCTCGGTCAGGGAATAATACTGGGCGCAATGGGTCGAGTCGTGGGAGGCAAACAGATCTATCTGTGCGTCCCCGAACTGGTCCCAAATCAGCTGAACCGACCGGGGATGGAGCCGCCATTCTCCCGGGAGGAGTTGAAACCGTGAGAGCTCGTCGGCTACACAGTTCAGAGCTCCGGGGATAAAAATGGCACGAAGCGACCTCAGATGCTTCTGGCTCCATAAGAGGAGGTGGCGGGCGAGTTGCGACATACGGCGGGAGCGCAGACCACCTTGACGGTTGATGTACGCTACAGTGGCGGTATTGTCTGATCGGACTAGTACGTGCTGGCCCTTGAGCACGGCCCGGAAGCGGCGCAGAGCAAGACGTACAGCCAGCAACTCGAGGCAATTGATGTGCCATAGGCGCTGGGGTCCTATCCAGGAGCCCGCGGCAGCACGTCCATTGCACATGGCGCCCCAGCCCGTGGAAGAGGCATCTGTCGATACAACAACATGCCGCGAAGCTCGTTCCAGGGGCACTCCGGCCCGTAGAAAGCTGAGGTCCGCCCACGGGGTGAAGGTCTGACGGCAGGTCGGAGTAACTGGTACTCGGAGGGTGCCGTGTTGCCATGCCCACCTCGGGACTCGGTCGCGAAGCCAAAGCTGAAGCGGTCTCATATGAAGCAATCCGAGCGGCGTTGCCGCGGCTGCAGATGCCATATGCCCCAGGAGCCTCTGAAAAAGTTTCAGTGGAACCGCACTCTTGCCCTCGAACTGTCTCAGGCAAGTCAGCAGTGACTGCGCGCGCTCGCTCGTAAGCTGCGCGGACATGGCGACCGAGTCGATTTCCATACCGAGAAAAGAGATCCTCTGCACGGGGCAAAGTTTGCTCTTCTCCCAGTTGACCCGAAGGCCCAGACGGGCTAGGTGCCGGAGCACTAGGTCCCTGTGTTCGCAAACCTGATCCCGAGAGTGAGCTAGAATCAGCCAGTCGTCGAGATAGTTCAGGATGCGAACCCCGTGTTCCCAAAGAGGAACAAGGGCTGCCTCGACGACCTTCGTGAAGACGCGAGGAGACAGGGCTAACCCGAATGGGAGAACCGCGTACTGATATGCCTGCCCCTCGAAAGCAAACCGTAGAAACGGCCTGTGTCGAGGGAGAATGGAGACATGAAAGTAGGCGTCCTTCAGGTCGATCGCTGCAAACCAATCCTGGGGCCGTACACATTCGAAAATGCGCTTGGCAGTGAGCATCTTGAACGGCAGCCTGTGAAGGGAGCGGTTCAGCACGCGCAGGTCCAGGATTGGCCGTAACCCACCGGATTTCTTCGGGACAATGAAGTACGGGCTGTAGAAGCCGGACCTCATTTCGGCTGGAGGGACAGTCTCGATCGCACCCTTCGCCAGCAGGGTAGCAACCTCCGCTCTCATGATGGGGGCATTGCCACCGACCATAGTGGAGCGAACTCCCCTGAATCGGGGAGGAGACCGCGCGAACTGAATCGCGTAGCCGAGCCTGATCGTTCGGGCGACCCAGCGGGACAGGTGGGGAAGCTCTAACCAGGCTCCCAAGAACTGTACCAGCGGGGTCATGCGAACCACAGACTTCCCGTCGGTGGGGCAGCGAGGCGGAATGACTGTCCCGGACGTGGACGGCATAGCGGCCCAGTGTCGGGGCATAGTCATTGACCGCGTCCTGACAGAGGAGACCAGGGAAGGACGAACGTTCCACGGGGGTCTGCTCTGCCAGGGGGCTGGCGACAGAGGGGGATGAGAGCTGCACGGTCCGGGGACGGCGCGTGCTGTCATCCGGCTCTGGGACAGAGGGGGACGAGGGGTGCACGGCTCGGAGGCGGCGCACCGTGTCGTCCGAGAACTCTGTGTGCTCAGGGATGAACATGTCACTTCTTTCTTTAACCACATTAGGGTGCTGCCCACCCGTGGGCGAGCAGCGGGGAGTGGAGAACAAAAGATTCTCCCCCGGCCCTCCACCGGGGGAAGGAGTGGTCCTGCTACCATCTCCTGAGAAGTGAGAGTCATCCCTGAGCAGCCCGTCTCAGGAGCGCCGCTTAGCCCGGCGTTTAGCGGGGGGCGGGGCAGGAGAGGGCTGGGGCGCCTTCTTGCGGCTTCCTCCGCGACCGGGCCCGGGTGGAGGCTGCTGCTTGGGCCGGGCGGGAGGGGGGGGAACCGCAGGAGGGCGCCCTCGGCGGCGAACAGGCTGAGGATTCTGCCCGGTCGGCTGGGTGGAGGCAGCAGCGGGCCGTCGGGGCAGAATGTGCTTAATCGCCTCAGTCTGTTTCTGAGCAGTCGAGAACTGTTGGGCGAAATCCTCGACTGCACCGCCGAAAAGGCCGGCCTGTGATATGGGGGTGTCGAGCAGACGGGACCGCTCGGCATCCCGCATATCAGCGAGGTTCAGCCAGAGGTGTCTCTCCTGGACCACGGCTGTGGACATCACCAAACCCAGGGAGCGTGCGGTCACCTTCGTCGCCCGGAGAGCGAGGTCGGTGGCGGCACGCAGCTCATTGAAGAGCCCTGGGTCCGCCCTCCCCTCGTGCATGTCCTTGAGCATCTGGGCCTGGTAGACCTGCAGAATGGCCATGGCATGCAGAGAGGTGGCTGCCTGTCCCGCCGCTCTGTAGGACTTCGCCACTAATGTAGACGAGTACCTACAGGCCTTGGATGGGTGCTTAGGCTCACCACGAGAAGAAGCGCTCTGAGGACACAGCTGCATCGCAACAGAGCGTTCAACCGGGGGGAGCCCAGTGTACCCACGGGCAGCCGCCTCCTCGAGGGGAGGAAAGGCGGATGAAACCAACGAGCGGTCACGGGAAGACATGGGAGTCTTCCAGGACTTCGAGATCTCATCATGCACATCCGGGAAGAAAGGTATTGGGGTTTGCCGCGGACGGGGGTCCGCGGCCTTACCCAAGTACCAATCATCCAACCGCGAGCGCTCAGGACAGGGTGGATGCTCGCGGCGGCCCGGGCAAGCATGGCCGTCATCTCCGGATCAGACTCGGACGCAACCGTATGCACACCGGAAGGTGGCAGCTGTGCCGAGTCTTCACTTCCAAAAGAATCAGACCCACCTTGTGATGCTGCGATAGACATGGCGTCCTCCTCTGGAGCGCCAAAGGAAATCCGCGGGGCATCAGGAGATGGACCCGCGGAAATCCCCTGAACACTCGCGGGTTGCAACACTGGAGAGGGTGCGGCTGGGCACGGACGTGTAGTCGGCGCTTTGTTCCAAACCGTCACCCTCAGATCACCCTGGCCACCAGCCGAAGTAGGGCCTCTCGAGGAGACACTAGATCGGGGTGTGGATGAGGGGACCCTCACTCTTGCGAGATCATGGAGCCTCGATCGTAGTGTTGCGATGGTCATGTTCCCGCAGTGAGAACATGACTCATCCACGAGCGCTGCTCTAGCGTGATCAAAGCCCAAACACACTATGCAGCGCTCGTGCCCATCAGAGTCGGCAACCAGTCTACCGCAACCAGAAGTGCACGGGCGGTGCATCTTTAAAAAGACGTGCCCGTGCAAGCTCTTTTTGTGAGAGAAAAGAAACTCTGAGAGTGTTGAAGCGCCCGGGGAGAAACACACTCGCTGGCAAACCACAGCACAGATAAGCAGGAAGTGCGCACTCGCCGGGAGATCGCCGTCACACCAACACCAGAGAATCTCGCTCGTCTGTAAAAGCTGACAGTTCAGAGATGGCTTGTGGAACGAAGGATTAACTTGGCTCCGAAGCGAAAACATAAACTGCTGTTGCAGACTTCCTCCTTTTATACCCACGAGGTGGGGCGGAGTTACATCATGCAAATTCCGCAGACCCATGGCATTTCTTTGCCATTGGCTCGTTTTGTAATACTCAAAGTTGATAGGCTTTCTAAGCGAAACCCCATTTCGTCGTCATCCGACGTAACTCGGAGTGACAACGAAAGGGAAAGGCTGTTTTTGTAACATATGAAATATGCTTTTCAAAAGACAGGTTGCAGTCTAATGTAACACCCAGGTCTTTTACTGTAGCGGATAAAGTAACAGGGCATCCTACTATGTTAAAGTCGTGCTGTGAAAGGTTTTGTGGACGGTTTTTACAACCGATAAGTATTACCTCTGTCTTTTCAAGCAGATCAATTTAATAATAAAATTAGCCTTCCCTAATACAATAATACTAATAATAATTTAATACATAAATTGGAAGTGTTAAATCATCTTGATATTGATAGCTGATGCTTGTTTTGACAATATCTCTGGATACACGATATCGTCTAGGCGCAACCCAGCACGGGGGTTTATCGCACATATTTCACACGTATAGTGTGAGCAGTCAAGTCGCAGCTCGACGTTCAGACCGTATAGTGTGAGCACATAAATCCTGAGCTTTGGCTTTACATCGCATGCGATTTACTCGTTCATTGTGAGTAGGTACCTTGCTGAAATCGCACAGACATCACACAGTGAATGCCCGCCTTTATACAGCTCGTGTCTGTGCCGTTCATTCACTCCAGCATCTACATTACTAAACATGTTATGTTTACATGAACACATCCAAACTATATTGCTATAGCCTACTGAGATGAGTAAAAATAGACTGAAATATGTTGAAATAAAATGTCTATATAAGCAACAAACTGCAAATTAACATTTATATGCTTATATCATAAACCTGATGGGCCCTATCCTGCACCCGGCGCAAATGATTTTGTACACTGACGCATGTATCATTCCTATTTTGCACCCGCGCAAAGCGGGCTTTTCCCTCCACAGACGCACGTCGGTAAACTAGGAAATGAACTTGCGCTCCCTGGGCGGGTCGGCGCAAAAAGGAGGCGTGTTTCGCTGCAAACATTCCCTAGTGCTATTTTTGCAGTTCCAGAAAACAATTCCGCCACTGACCAGAAAAAACCTAGTCTAAAGTCAGTTGCGCGTTGTTCATAATGCTATTTTAAGTGCGCATGCTTGGCCATAATGTAGCGGGTGCACAACGCGCATACACTTTGATTCTCTCATCAACACAGATGCAGCAGTTTTTATTTTTGCAAATCATACATTATAACAAGGAAAAATATTAACACATGAGGGAAATCATTGTGGTGTCCATGAAGATGTAAAAAAATGTAGGCCTAAATATTTTTTTCTATTGCACAATGAGATGGAGTATGTCTTGGGACAGAGAATTAGACGCCGGAGGGAGAGGGTATACCGGCCTAGACAAACCTATCTCTCCCTCAGTGAGGAGGAATGTATGCGTAAGTTACGCCTGACCCGCCAGGCTATGACAGACATCTGCCATCTCCTGGCAGATGAGCTGGGGACTGATGCACCCTGTCCCTATGCCTGCCCCGTTGCAGTGAGAGTTACAGCGGCATTGCATTTCTATGCATCTGGGTAGTTCCAGCACCCCCTAGCTCCATTGGAGGCATTTCACAATCTGCCATAAATTCGGCTATACATGCAGTTACATCAGGTCTAGTCCGACATGCTGGGGAATACATCCAATTCCCCGTCACACCTGACAGCCAGGAGAGAGCGAAGCATGCGTTTTCTGCAAAGTATGGGTTCCCTGGTGTCCTTGGTGTTATAGACTGCACCCATGTGCAGCTACATGCCCCATCAGAAAACGCACTTGTATACGTCAACCGCAAGGGAACCTATTCAATCAACACAAGTCATTTGCGATGCTAATAGTAAAATCACCCATGTCTTTGCGAATTATCCAGGCTCGAGCCACTACTCATTTATACTAGCAAACTCTGCCATTCCTGCCATCTTCGAGGGGAATCCCCCGTTGGATGGGTTGCTATTAGGGGACAACGGGTATCCGTTAAAGACATTGCTGATGACACCATTTTTGATGCCAGCAACAATGAGTGAAATACGGTTTAATCGAAAACACACACAAACATGGGCATACTGAAAATGCGCTTCAGGTGTTTGGATAGGTCAGGAGGCACTTTACAGTACAGTCCTCAAAAAGTTGCAGCATTCTTTGTGGCATGTTGTGTTTTACACAACATTTCCATAAATCAAGGTTGTGTTGTTGACATAGATGAGGAAACATTAGAGGACTTAAGGAGACGTGATGGTGAACTGCATGTGCTGATGCCACTTAACCCAAATGCCCCAGCAGCAGCACGGGACAGGAGAGCTTATTTGGCAGAAGAGCTGCTGCGTCATCTATAGTGAGGTAAAGCAAATGAATCTCGGTCTAATGTTCGACTACATTTCAAAAATATAACCATGCATATATTCGTGAATCAGAGAGAACGAGTCCAAAACATACAAAAGTATTTATTTGTGACCTTTCTTTATTTACATTTGTCAAAATATAAAAACAATATCAAACAGTAATTGATAAAAAAAAATACAAACGGAAAATTAGGTTGAAAAGATTTAAACAGGATAAATTTAATTATTTTTCCCTCCTCTGATTGTAATGCGACGCACGCCGCGGCGGGATTGGACACTTGAGGGTCCGGGAATGGCATTGCGCAATGTGCTCCTGGTGGAACGGGTGGACCGAGATGGAGTGGGGCAAGGAGGAAGGGGCACAACAGGAGGAGGAAGAGGCACAACAGGAGCAGGTGGTGCGTTTGAAGGGCCATGCTCCATGGCTGCAGCAATCCTCTCCAAACTTGAGGAGATGCGCCCAAGAGGCCACAGCAACATCGCCATCCGGTCAAGACGGGCATCCATACTTTGCCGCATCCCGGACAGCTCCCGCTCCAGCATGTCAAACATGCTGGTTAGGCCGCTGTACGTGAGCTGTATCGTTCAGTTTCGTTCCGACAAACGGGGCACTACATTTTCTTTTGCTCAATATGTTCAACGTTAATAGAAGGTATCCAAGCAAAAAGTTCTCCACGCATTATCCTGCAGTTAATGAGAAAAGTGTAATTTATTGGCGCACTATATTAACTGCGTATTGAGACATATTGAGCTAGATTTTCAACCAATTAGCATCGAAAATGTAAGTAGGTCAGAGCCAAAATCAAGCCAATATGACTACGCACATGTAAACATTGAGGAGGACGTAAGCAGCGCATCTTCATCTGATAGCGGCGATCAAGAACCTTACTGCTTAAGGTTAACACCCGTAAAGTGTATTCTTCATGTCGGAAAAGATGGTGGGAAAGGTCCGCCCTTTACTGAAAAGTCAGATGGGAAACAATCAAGCAATGTGCGAAGGAATGACTCAAAACGTCGCACACTACGGAGCTAGCTATTGATCCCATGCTGCAGGTAAGTTACTTTCATAACATATGAATATTTTTTTCATTATTTTTGGGTGATGCTAATTTACAAACTTTTGTCACATCAGAATCCCGATAAAAACATTGACATGATGAGAGACGTTGTCCTCCGTTGCTTGATCTGTTATCTGGGCGAAAAAGAGGATGACCTCATCCAAGAGTACAATGTAAGTGACTAGAATTATTCTATATATTTATGGTGTTTTGTGAAATGTACGTGTACATTGTTTTTATTTATAAAAATAGAAATGCAACTTAAACAATAATCTTTTTTCCAATTAAATTATATAAAGCTAATGTGAAAATATTTAACACAAAATAGATTTTTGTCAGCCACTATATGAAAAAAGGTAACACTTTATTTTGATAACAACTTTAGACATTCTACTGACTATAATTGTTAGAAATGGAAATGAAATGGTCCAAACGAAAAGTGCCCCAAATCTTGGTCCTTTATTATGAACAGATAATACAATACACCAGCGCTGGTTGGAGTAGAAGCTCAACCCAATATCCTTTGTCGAGGGTTTATATAGTGAAAGTCTTAAACAAAAGAATACAAGTCTAACCAATAAAATCAAACATTACATCATAGATATCATATAGACGTTATATAACAGCTTCTTAATATGGGCAATATCCTGTTAGATTTCCACAGGATCCTTAGGATCCTAGGAGCTTTTCAAACACACAATGTATAGAAGTGGAACGAACATAGAGAGAGAAAAAGAGAGAGAAAGAGAAAGGAGGGGTGAGCAACTTCTATTAATGAATACCAGATGTTTAACATACACACAAAAGGAAAGAAGAATGTGCAGACGTGGCAGTTATGCTGGCTAGAATAAAAATCATACATAGACTATTGTTTTGTATGCTGAAGGAGAAAGATATTTCTAACAATGGCCACTTTGATAAGATGATTATAATAGAATTATCATATCACATACGTTTCAGCATACTCCTTCTAGTACAATAATACATGAGATATTCTTCAATCAAACATTTCCTTCAAAATCACTAATACTTAACAGTTCTATTCATCAAAGCATATTTGCGAAAATACAACAGTATTCATAGCACGGTGAATCTTAATGGATTCAGTTATAATTATTGCTAATCTCAATCAGCAATCTCGTTACTCGTCTACTTCTCTTCCTCGTTCTCCTTTCGATCACCGCCTCCGCATAGGCTTATGCGTTCCCCTGGGATGGAGCTGGTTTCACTCGGCTGGCATGGATCCACTGGGGCTGGAGGTCAGTCAGAACACCTGTCCTCGTCACAGCGATAACAGTGGATGGTCCTAAGTAGTTCGGCTCACCGAGTTTCGTGGGCTTCAGACACCTTATCAGCACCTGCTGTCCTGGAACAAAAGGATGAGTCGGCTTTTCTGAAGGAAGAGGGAGAGAGAGAGAGACATCACCATTTATGCCATTCAACGTTCTAACTAGGGAATCCACGTAGTCCGCGATGATCACTTCCGTGTCACCTGTGGAGAGATTGCCAGCGCGACCTCTGACCCAAGGGGTCGGGAAAGGTCTACCCATCAGAATTTCAAATGGAGACATTTTTGTGGTTGCTGATGGAGACATTCTCATTTCCGTCAGTACGGCAGGCAGCAAATCAACCCAATTTCTGCCCGTATCTAAACACGCCTTATTCAGACGTTCTTTTATCGTCTTATTCGTCCGTTCAACGTTCCCGGAGGATTGTGGCGAATAGGGAATATGGAAGTGCCAATTAATATTAAGTTCTTTGGCCAATAATTGTGTGACTTTTGAAGCAAACGGAGTTCCATTATCACTTGCGATAACGGTTGGAATACCGAAGCGCGGTATAATTTCTTTTGCAAGAACCTTTACAACCGTCTGCGCGTTTTCTTTACCACACGGAAAAGCTTCTGGCCACTTCGAAAATCGATCAACAATCACGAGCAAATATTTGTGATTTCCACATGGAGGCATGTGTGTAAAATCGATCTGTAAATATTGAAAAGGAAGCTCAGGATGCGGTAAAGCGTCATGGCGGGTTGCCTTGTGCCTGTTTGTTTGTGCACACACTAAGCAAGCATCCAATATCAACAAAGTATTCTTCCGAACATTTGCTATGCAGTATGATTGATTCAAATTTTGGATCACTTTTTCTTTTGACACGTGTGATACCCCGTGATAATGCCTGCACAGCATTACAACGGTGGATGCTGGTAGAGCGATTCTACCCTGCTTGTCTCTTAGAATACCAGCTTGATCTGGTTTTACTTCATTCGCGGCCCAATGAATCAGGTCGGCTTGCGTAGGATTAGCTTGTAGTACTTTAATGTCCAAATCATTAATCAGTGACGAATTCATCATAGGCACTTCAGTGCTCTGTTCACTTACATATGGACTAAGTATTACTTCTTTAGCAGCCCATTTCGCGACTTCATCTGCAAACCTGTTTCCCTTAGCCTCATCTGATTCACCTGTTTTATGACCAGGTACTTTAATAACAGCAAGTTTCGATGGTTGCTGTGCTGCACTGATGAGCTCGGCCACGATATTGTGATGTGAAATTGGTTTTCCGTCGGAGGTTTTGAAATTTCTTTCTTCCCACAATTTAGCAAAATCATGGACAACGCCGTACGCGTATTTGGAGTCAGTGTATATATTGATGCACTGACCTTTTGCCAATTGACAAGCTCTCGTTAGAGCAATTAATTCTGCTACTTACGCTGATTTATATGGCAACGAATATGCCTCAATTACACGATCAGGTAATTCAACAATAGCATATCCACACAAGTATAAATTGTCATTTGGCTTGAAACAGGATCCGTCTATATACCAATTATCTCCCTCCTCCAGGACAGATGTAGACACATCTGGCCTGCAGGCAGTCGAAGTTTGGAGTCTGGTCAGGCAGTCGTGGTCATCACTCTCAAATTCACCATCCGTCAACAACCTGTGCAGATGTACAGTTGGACCATGAATAACAGAAGTGACATTCAACGTTAAATTAGCAGTTGCTAATAATATAGCTTCATAGCCAGAACGGCGTTGAGCAGACATGTGTTGAGTAGAAATATTTCGCATAATCGTACCCACTTGGTGTGATGTGTGAACTGTGAGTGGATGTGATAAAACAACCCTTTCAGCATCCTGTACCATGATCGCTGCAGCAGCCACTGCACGTAAACAGGCCGGGAGTCCCCGAGCCACTGGATCAAGAGTTTTAGACAAATAAGCAACTGGACGGAAAATACCCCCATGCTCTTGGGCCAGGATTCCCGCGGCCGTGCCCCCACTTTCGTGCACGTACAGATGGAAATCTCGTTTGTAACATGGGAGGCTGAGGGCGGGAGGCCTTAACAGAGAGGATTTCAAATGTCTGAACGCTTGGTCCATTTCACTTGTCCATGTAATGTCCTCTTTGTCATCCAGCGTAGCGTCTCGCAGGATTTTGTCATACATGGAACAATTCGGCACCCATAATCGACAGTAATTGACCAGTCCCAGAAAGCTTTGCATTTGCTTCCGTGTCGAAGGGTGCTTGAACGAAGCGATGGCTTTGACTCTGTCCGCCGACAGGCGAACTTGGCCTTGTGACAGTTCATGGCCGAGGTAATTGACTTTCCTCTGCACCCACTGCAGTTTCTCTTTAGATGCCTTGAAACCAGCCTCTGCTAAAACGTTGCAGACAATTGTAGTGGCAGCAGCACACATGTCCGCAGAGGTACCAGTGACGAGAATGTGATCAGCATATTGGAGCAGACAGGTGTCAGGAGGGAGTCTGACATCCTTCAGCGTTGCGTGCACTACAGCGGAGAAAACGGCCGGAGAATCTCTGAAGCCTTGTCCACATGTATTGGCAATTCTGAAAACAAAAAGCAAAGTGGCTGAGTTTGTTGGTCAACAGGAATGCTGAAGAAGGCGGAACATAAATCAATAACAGAAAAGAATGCATGTTCCAAAGGGATAGAATTAATAATAGTCTGTACATCTGGCACAATAGGAGCAAGTGGTTTTATCAATTCATTAATTTTTCTCAAATCTTGCGTTAAGCGCCAAGAACCATTTGCTTTCCTGATTGGATTAATTGGTGTGTTATAAGGTGAATGAGTGGGGACCAGAATGCCTTGGGCCAGAAACTGATCAATGAGACCTCGAATTCCCTCCTCTTTTTCCTTTGAAAGCGGGTATTGTTTTTGAAACACAGGCCTATTCGTTGTCAAAGTGGCCACATAAGGTTGAATGTCAAGTAGGCCTACGTCATCCTTATGCGCCGCCCACAGTTTCGGGTTTACCCCAGCAACTTCCTGTCCGAGCTCAGTTGCAGACACATCCTCGAAGGGAGCACTTCCTGTGTCGGTTGTAAGAGAAAAGGCTGATGGAAACATAAGTTGCAAAGAGTCAGAGTCAAATTCCAATTTAACACCCATCTTGTGCATTAAAGCTCTACCTAACAAACAGAATGGAGAATCGGGAATTATTGCAAAATCATGCATTTTGAATAATGATGGTACATCATTAGAGGTAACTGGTAAAGTTGGCGTCAAATTACAAACCACAGGAACATTGTCTATTCCTATAGAATTTAGTTTTTTTCCTGTAATTGGTCCCTCATACACAGTAGAAGACAGCGATGAGATGGAGGCTCCGCTGTCAATTAAAAAAACATATGGCTTATGGTCAACATTCAATTCAATAAAGGGCAAAACATTTGACTTGTTTGCATAACTCATTGAAATCTGTGAAAAGTTATCAGAAAAATGCAGCACCTTTTCCTGGCACAGTCATTGCTTTTGCCATGCGTTTGGATAAACAGGTCTCTGTCTTTCAGAGGGAGGAATGAAGGGAGGGGGTTTTGGCATCGGGCCATCAGAGCGCCTGAACATCTGTTTATCATTATTTCGCTGAAATCTCTCAGCTCTTTTCTTACAAAAGCGTTGTGTGTGTCCGCGACACCCACAGAAAAAACACTTTACGTCCCTTCTGTCATTGGGTGGCGGGCGATTTTGGACAGCGGAACTAACTTGAAACATTGCGGGAACTTTTCCTCTGGAGTGGTCAAATGCCCCAGCAGACGAAAGTTCACGCAAACGTCTTCCCAAGTCATCAACAGAAATGTTACTAATGTTGGTGGTAGTGATTCGAATCATTTGTGCAGTCTCATCGTGCATGTTATTCAAAAACGTGTTCACAAACAACAAACAATTATCCTCATCTATAGGAATCGCAGATTCGTGAATCCAAGCATTTCGAAATCGATTAAAAAATGCAAGTGGACTTTCTCCCACCTTTTGCTTTGTGTTCGCTGCGTGAGAAATGTCCTGCTTAGCAGAAGACAACTTCACTAAAAAGGCAGTCAATTGTTTGAAAAATAGTTTCAGTTTACCAGGACTGGCCCAAATCCAGTCGGGAGTATAGTCCCCGTAATCAGCGATCCGAAATGCGCTTGTGGGGTCGGACAAATCAACAGGATCCGAATCTTTAAACACAATACTCCGGACGGGGGGTGAGTCGTTCACTGGGTCTAACAAATCAACCTCAGCAATTAATTCTTCCTCTGTAATGTCGGCAGGCAATGTTTTAGTCAAAATAAAACGATAATCACGACCAGTAAGTTGGCTGTACGCCGTTAAGCGTTTAAGCATCGAAACAAATTGATGTGGCGACCGTGCTGGGTCTGGCAATTCCTTAGAAATTGCCATCACTTCAGAAATTTGCAACGGATGAACTTTGAATCCTTCTGAAGTTTCAACAAAAGGACACAAAGTCGCAGTCGTCAGATCGGGGTACAATCTATTTTTTCTTGGTTCAGAAAGAGTTGGAATACACTCATATTTTGGAGGTAGGGTTTTGTTCTCTGCAACAGACGGCGGAATAACATTTTGTTCCACAGACTGTGAGAATCGTTTTCCGTCTTCCTTAAGCGGTGATAACCGCCCACCCTCCAACAGAGAATTTCTGTCTGTCTCGGCCGGAGAAGAAAGGACGGCAGAAACTACACTCTCTCTCACAGCCAATTCAGTTTTTGAAATCACATTGTTACTCATATTGTCAACTCTTCGTGGACCGTTGTTCCAATAGCATTGCATTTCCTTCCAGACTTTATAAGACTGTTTCATGTAAGAATAATCCCAATCAGGGTCGCCCCAATTTCCAAAAATCATGTCTTTCGCAGCGAGCATGTCATTTTCTTTAAATGAACCGTCTCGAGGAAACGGATCTAATTGTGTTTTGCCAGTTGACCAGCCAGCTAAATTTGACAAATATGGCTCCGTAAAAAATGCTTGATTATTTCTAATCATAAAGTCTTTCGGAGATTCATCTTGTAACGGTGGACTAATTTTATTCCCCATTATCAATACAAAAATTTCTCCGTAATGCAACTTAAACAAATAAGAGTATGGCAAAATAGAAAACAAAGAAAAACATGCAGTTTAGGATTAATTGTGTTAGTAAATTGGCCAATAAAGAGAAAAGGAAATATATATAAAAACGAAAAGAAGAAAAAAGAGAAATAAAAATAAAATAAAAAGAGAGAAAGAAAAGAGAAAAAAAAAATTAAAAATTAAAGTATGTATTATCTATCCATAACCAGGACCAAAGATAAAACGAAATATAATTTGCAAGAGAAAAACCGAATATCTCGTGTCAAATCTATATTTCCAAACGGAGGAAAGTGATCAGTTTTCCTACCGTTCTTCCCGCGTTCGATCACAAACACGAGGATAACGTCCCGTATTTATTTATACGACGGACAAACGTCCCGCATTTATTCATGCGACGGACAGGCGTCCCGCACATACGACGGACAAGCGTCCCGCAGGTACGACGGACAAGCGTCCCGCATATACGACGGACAGGCGTCCCGCATATACGACGGACAGGCGTCCCGCATATACGACGGACAGGCGTCCCGCATATACGACGGACAAACAAACAAATTTCACCAAATATGGTGAAAATCACGGCACTATAGGTAAACTTTTCTCAGCAGACAGGAAGAATCAACCTTTTCTTTTGTAAAAAAAAATTTTTAATTCTTACCTGTCTGGAGAAATCCCGGACGAGCAACCAAATTGTTAGAAATGGAAATGAAATGGTCCAAACGAAAAGTGCCCCAAATCTTGGTCCTTTATTATGAACAGATAATACAATACACCAGCGCTGGTTGGAGTAGAAGCTCAACCCAATATCCTTTGTCGAGGGTTTATATAGTGAAAGTCTTAAACAAAAGAATACAAGTCTAACCAATAAAATCAAACATTACATCATAGATATCATATAGACGTTATATAACAGCTTCTTAATATGGGCAATATCCTGTTAGATTTCCACAGGATCCTTAGGATCCTAGGAGCTTTTCAAACACACAATGTATAGAAGTGGAACGAACATAGAGAGAGAAAAAGAGAGAGAAAGAGAAAGGAGGGGTGAGCAACTTCTATTAATGAATACCAGATGTTTAACATACACACAAAAGGAAAGAAGAATGTGCAGACGTGGCAGTTATGCTGGCTAGAATAAAAATCATACATAGACTATTGTTTTGTATGCTGAAGGAGAAAGATATTTCTAACAATAAGTAACTGCAACTACATGTTAAAGGGGTGGTTGATTGCGATTTCACTTTTTTCATTTTAAATAGTGTGTAATGTTGCTGTTGGTGCATGAACAGTATCTGCAAAGTTTCTGCGCTGAAAGTTCAACGTAAGCAGAGATATCGTCTTTTAAAAATTAGGAAGTTTAATGCTTACAAAAATTACTCGAATAGGACTGTAGTTCGTCAACAATGGCTACAATTTATGTTTGATTATGTTCCAGAAAATTACAATCGTAATTCAGCTCTCTGTGCTGCGCATTTTACGGAAGACAGCTTCCAGAATCTCCACAAATTCAATGCCGGATTCAACAAGAAACTGTTACTAAAACATGAAGCAGTTCCAACTTTAAAACCAGAGGCAGCAGTTGTTGGGCCACAACCTGTAAGTAAGACTTAATAATTTTAAATGTATTTGCATGTATAATTTTAGACGTAGCCTAATGTTTTAGTTTTTATCAAGGATGTAAACAAATGCCAGCGCTGGCTTTAGTAGCCACTTAGTTATGCTATTTCGTGTCAATGACAAACGAGTACAAATATTTTGAACCTGAATTTGTAATTATGTACTAATTTTGTAACTGTATATTTTCCATGTATACTTTATGGCGTAATTTTTCGATTTGATCAAGAACGTAAACCAATGCCAACGCTGTTTGTAGCTAGTTAGTTCGATGCTATTTTGTGTGTATAAGACAAACGTGTATAAAGTTAAAAAAATTATATGTAATCGCAACAGCAAACTTCAGCTGCTGTTATCAGATGTTTTCACGTTCTGTTGGCATTTTAACACAGTTGCCACATGTAACTTACACCTAAAGAAAACGATACAGAGTAAACTAAGTTTTGTGAATAGATAAACGGTTGTTCCTTATATCGATTAAAAAAATAACTTTAAAAAACGGTATTACTCAGTCATTTATTCAGTTATATTAAATATTTAATCAGGAGAAAACCGTATCTCAAAAGCTAACAAGCAGCAGTAGCATTTTCAAGTAACAGCATATCGAAATTCGTATATAATAATAGTAGAATAGAATAATAATAATGATTCAAAAATGTACCATTCAGAAACGCTTTGTAAGAGCCGTGGGGAGGTTCTGCTTGACTCTCTTCATTGCCGCTTTCTGGGTCTGATTCTGGCTCAAGCTGATACGCAGTATTGACACGATTAATTAAATTTGACCGGAGCACATGCAACTTTCGCCTGTAAAGGTAATGGGCGTGAAGTTTCCGGACAACGTGCGCAACGCAGTTTAGCCAATTGCAACACACCGGCCCAACTAACCAATCTGAGCCCATTGCCTGTTTCTGAGGGAGTGGTTTCATAGAATCAGGAAGTCAACCAGTCGTTCAAATGACAGAGGAGAAAGCGGCTTACAACAAAGGTGAAATTTATGAAAAATAAGGCTTAAAAAAAAAAAAAACAGAAGACATGTTATATTGCACCCCATAAACACAATCATGCAAAGAAAAAAAGCAGTAAACCACCCCTTTAACTTAATCTATTAACCCTAACCTAGCAGTCTACTAATACTCTGAGTTAGTTGACATGTAGTGACTTACAGTTAGTAGAATATCTATAGTGGACCATCGAAATGTAATTCTCGGAAATCCTCTTCTTGGAACTGGATGTTTGCAAGTTTTCCCCGAAATTACTAACACTTAAAAACAAACTCATGACTTAAATTGAGACAATGCATTATGACCAAGTTCTGTATATAATATAATATATATTATATTTTGGCTTAATTCTATTTGTTATTCAGATTTTACCTCAAATATTACCTTTGAATTGGAACAACATAATGAGAAGTAATTGGGATGTTAATGCTACAGTAGAAGTTTTCTTGATAATCTTATCATGTTTACTGTGCCTAGATAGCAACTTCAGGTATATCACACATTTCAAACTGGTTTATTTTGTACTTCAAGTGGTAATTCGGCATTTTTGGGTTTATATGATAAACAGGTTTGAAAGTGAAAAATTCCCTATGTTTTCCCTTTTTTTCAAAATGGGCACCTTTATCATAATTTTTCTCAAAAACTGCAAAGTTGTGTGCGGAGAACTTTTTCCTAAGGAATCTCTATATATTTCTGATGTTAAATATAAAAAAAGTAGGTAGTGCCCCACTTGGTGGAACGAAACCCTATTTCTAGGCCTCTTTTAGGCTACCGACAGTGGCCTAACAGTGATGAAGATGAAGCCCACTTCAACCTGGAGCAATCTTGTGACGTTACGGCCTTCTTGCGTGAATATATTCAAACAGGTAAAAAAAAAAAAGTGCTTGTATCTTTTTTTTTTTTTTTTTTAAGTTTAATGCATGTTCAATGTTCAGCAGATGGTTGTATGTGTAGGAATGATGCAATGGAAAATATTGTGTTTGACCCAAAATGATGCAGGATCACCTGCTGAACTGTGAGTTTCTGAAGTTTTGGACTGGCTGGGCTGTTCTGCCTCAACATCTGTATGTTGAAGTATCACCTGACCTGTCATTGCCAGTGGCTTCAACCTGCCTTACAACACTTAAACTTCCTTTAAGATGCAGAACCTTTCTTGCATTTACACAAGCCATGAGAGTATCAGTTTCATCCACAAGGTTTGGCTTTGGCCTTGTTGTTACATTTAAAATCATTCATGAACTGATAAATGCATGTTTGGGAAAAAATGTAATGACGCGTTTGTCGTCTTCAGTATTTTTATTGTTTTTTTATACATTTTTTAATGCATGTTCTTGAAAAGAACTTTCCCAGTTTTGCATTGTTCGAAATTCTTACAAGTTAAATGAAGATAAGAACAAATTAAATACACATGTTAATAAGAAAACATTACTCTTGTTTCTCACAAAGCCTTGCTGCAGTTAAGGCATTTCATACACAATGTAACAATAAACTCACCAAAAGAATGTCAGTTCATGGTGTCAGTCCTCAATGCTCAAAATAAGAACATCTAATATCTCAACATCTCTGTCAGTTGTTCCACTGTGCAATTATAAACATTCACTGTGTCCTTTAGTGGAACCTCCTGGTTGGGAAGACCTGCAATGTCCTCTGCAGTGCAACTGCACATCTGGGATTGAAATGCTGTTTGAATCTTCTATGGCATGTGGTCCATCCCAGTCAACACCATAGTCCTCATCAACCTTAAGAAAATACAAGGACAGATGCTTTGATATTATGCAAAATAACAAGCATTTAACAATCCCAGTTGGGTGCCATCCAAAAAATCAAATTACCGTATTAATTTATGATTTCCATCTATAGGGACGTACTGTATAGGGCGTGATGTCACGCCATTTGGAGCAGCCATCTTGACGGAATAGAAAATGCTATACCGCCGGTTAGGGTGCATCAAATTTGAATGGGAAATTTTAATTTCAAAATATCAATTTGGCTGGCATTGCATTTTGTTCCAATTAACATAAAAATGACTTTTGCAAAGTTTTGAGGAATTCCATTGAGATTTAGGGGTGCCACCTAACACATGAACTTTGGCGAAATTTCGAAAAATCTGCAATTTATAGTCTAACTGCCAAAAGGTTGACCTGGAAATGTTGAGTACAGTGAACTTTTATACAGTAACATGTTTTATAGGGTTATCAAAGTAAAAGTTGTTTGTTTGCCCTTTGGGCAACTTGGGCATTTCCAGTGTTGGGCAAGTTACTTTTAAAAAGTAATTAGTTACAGTTACTAGTTACTTCTTCCAAAAAGTAACTAAATTAGTAACTCAGTTACAAATTTTAAAAGTAACTAGTTACTTATGAAAGTAACTATTGCGTTACTTTCAAGTAAAATTAAATTTTAAATGCTCAAATGTGACCCCACCTCTACCCCTCTTTAACGGAACTTAAAATACATGTGCATGTTCAATTATTTATGATAAATTTGAATATTATAATGAAATGGACACTTAATACAATACATTATTAACAGAAACATGAAACATTGTACACGCATCTAAAAAAAAAAATGTTGCTGTGGGACAAAGTGAGACTAGCCTCCAATCAAACGCCATGTATGTAGATATTATGTTTATATAGTGGATCAATGCAAATAACACAATAGATGTTTTGGAAATTTTGATATTTATTGCCCCTCAACAGGCCACAACTGGGCAAAATTAAATTAAGCTTGTTAAGCTCGTCGCCATACCTGTCTCTCGTTGACTGACTGGCTTGTGTTGTTCCTTGTGTGTCCTGTCCTGCCCGACTATGCGTTATGATGGGTCGTTCGCAATTCATGAGCGTTAGCGATGATGGGTCGTTCGCGAATGAGCGTTAGTGATGATGGATCGACTCGTTCGCGAATGAGCTTTTGATGGGTCGTTCGCGATTCGCGAATGAGCCGACTCTAAGAGCCGGCTCTTTTAGGTGAACGTTGGGAGCTGGCTCGCATATCTCAAGAGCCGACTCTATTTTTACAAATTTAGCCTATAGAAATTAAATAATTATGTAATACAAATTGAAATATTATAGTCAAAGTCATTTAAAGAGCCGTTTGTGAGCCAAAAGAGCCGGCTCTTTTCAGTGAGCTGAGTCAAAAGAGCCGAATGCCCATCACTACTATGCGTGCTTTCGAACACCCGCCCAACTCTACCTCTGATTGGCTTACAATGACATTTTACTCTACCTTATAGCCAATCGTCAGCATTTATGCGCTTGTCTCGTGCTCTGCCCACTATCCAAGGAAGAACAGTAAAAAAAGTATTTGCCTCTCGCTCAGAGATCTAGTTGGTCTGATGAAAAAAAAAACAGCTTCATCAGTTATAGTAACGCGCCGCATTTTTTGGCAGTAACGGTAACGGCGTTATTAAGATGAGAAGAGTAATCAATTAGATTACTCGTTACTGGAAAAAGTAATGCCGTTAGTAACGGCGTTATTTATAACGCCGTTATTCCCATCACTGGGCATTTCTCAGAATTCAACTTTCAAGATTCTCCATACATTTGTCCTATAGACAAAATGAATGGAGGTCAATGGGACATGTTCACGTGGCCTTACCCTGAATTTTGTGCAGCAGTGATGGATGTCGGACACACATATAAAGTTTAATTGACTTTATTGCTAAAAACAAGGGGCGATACTGACACACTTAAAAGAACAAACCCTCTCTAGTGGCCAACTCACTGGCAACTAACAGGGCCTAATGGTAAGAGCTGACATTAACTAAACTTCAAACTTAATTGCTCAGTCTGTGTCAGAGTCTGCTCCACTGAGCAACATCACCAGGGAGAAAGAGATAGGAATTGGAACCTGAACTCTGAACCTAGCCAGTGCGTCTCCCCCCAGATATGTCTCCCCACCCGCCACCCAAGAGTAACCGTCCTATTCAGGAATTATCTTGCGTTTGCAGCAGCGAAGGTTTGGCTGTTGGTTGCGGTCATGTTCAACTGCCTGCAGCACATTCTACAGGTGCTGCTCCTTCCTTGCCACTGCGACGAAGTCGGATGTGAGCTGGACGCCACACTCGGCACAGTCGTTGACCACGTTCATTGCACGTACATTGACCTCACTTTTTTTAACGCAGCATTGGTTGCCCATTCCTTCACATCGAGAGACATAAATTCTTGATCAATGTGCAGCTGGTGCAAGGTCAAACCAGCAAGGTCAGCCAAGCTGGTGGTTGGCAAGAGGGTGGGGAACTTTGGCTTGCCAAAGTCAGTGCCAAAGCGCTGCTCAGGGATGTGCATGACTAGATCATCGGGCTTGTGTTCCAAGATCGCTCTGGCAAGTGCACGCTTGTCATCATTGGGCACCTTGCTGCTGAAAAGAGCCATGGGTAGCATCTCACCTGTCAGGTACCAGCGATGCCTCTCCAGCACCTTGATCGCTGATGCTGCAATGCCCTCATCTACAGCCTTGTATGCCTGCAGGTGGTGGTAAAGTGTCAGGTCATTCCAGGCAGCATCTACAGCTTTCTTGCAGGTCAACTACCATTTTGCATAGATGCGTGTAATAAAAATGGCAAATGCCCGAATCTTCGGCACCTGCTGCCGTGAGGTGATTGTGCCCTGGGGAAGCAACGCGATGTGCTGCTCCATCAAAGCTAGCTTGAGAGTATAGAGCAGCTTGGCCATCCATCGTGCCTTGTGGAGCGCTCCCGGTCGTTGGAAGGTCACTGCAGTCTGCTCTTCACCATCTGCATCCAGAAACACAAGACACAGCTGCACAAACTCATGGTAGTCACCTCGCTTGTGGTCAGTGACTTCTTTTGCGCACTTGACAAGTTCAGCACGTAAATTGCCCAGGAGTGGTTGCTCGATGTTGCCAGGAATGTAGCGGGACCATTGGATGCTGGATTCTTGTGGTAAAAGGTTCCATTTCTCTCTCACACGTGTGAACAAGGTAACCTCTGGCGAGCGTGATGACTCCACCTTCAGGTCTGTGAAATCCTGGTTCAGGAGGACCTCACCAATGTGGTGCCGGCACCCAGACCAAAGCAGTGGTCGGCCCAGTGAGAGCTGTATGGCAATGCAGGCTGCTGTGAGATGGCCGGTGTTTGACGCAGTGGTGTCAAATGCCATATTGACAACCTAGTCAGCGCAGCACCAGTCCTGCAGCAACTTGAATGTCAACCGGGCAATGATCACTCCACATGCCTCATTGGTCTGCTTCTTATACGCCGGGACACCAAGCAGTTTCAGCCGCTCTGCATCTCCAACCACCACTGTAAGATGCTCCTCCAACTGGCGCACATTGCTGAGCATCAGTGTTAACTTGCTGTCCCAGTGTAGGGTGCACAATGGAGGTGGTGTCCACTGCTTGTGCTGTTCCTCACTGATTATCTCTAGCACTTGGCGTCTTGCTCAGTCAGCTGTTGCGTAAGATGCAGAGAGATGTGTACATTCACTGCCTGACTCTGCAGAAAGGCCACACGTGAAGGCAGCCTGTTGCATTGGTGACATCTTCAACCTTGTAGCCAGTGACACAACACTTGGTCGGCTAAGGATGTCATGTGGAATGAAGACGTTTGTCTCAGTCTTCTTATGCTTGTGGGATGGTTCGCCCTCAGATGGTGGATAGACTGTGTTAGTATCCTCCTCTGACTCCTCATCACTCTCCGTCTCCGACTCCAAGCTGGACATTGTTGTCATTTAGTCCAGCTCCTTTTCACTGCGGGACTGCCTGGCTGCTGCGGCATCTTGACGCTCCTCTTGCCGCTTCACCTTGAACTGCAGCTTTTTGAGCTGCATCTATACTCTGAATATGACATTGTCCACTCTAGAATACTGTTGATGTTAAGCTTAATAGCTTAGCTAACATAGATAGCTAACTGTGGTTAGCAAACTGTTTCTAGCTAACGTTAGAGCACCAAATACCTATAAATATGACTTAAATGACTTATGATAAATAAGTATACAAAGACACAACTACAGATATGATAGTAATATGTAATAATACATACCCAACACAGAAAGATCACCTCAAACAGAAAGATCGTCTCTCAACTTTCTCTTCACAATATCCCACAGATTCTCTATGGGGTTCAGGTCAGGAGAGTTGGCAGGCCAATTGAGCACAGTAATACCATGGTCAGTAAACCATTTACCAGTGGTTTTGGCACTGTGAGCAGGTGCCAGGTCGTGCTGAAAAATGAAATCTTCATCTCCATAAAGCTTTTCAGCAGATGGAAGCATGAAGTGCTGCAAAATCTCCTGATAGCTAGCTGCATTGACCCTGCCCTTGATAAAACACAGTGGACCAACACCAGCAGCTGACATGGCACCCCAGACCATCACTGACTGTGGATACTCCATTGCTGCTTCTCTGTAGCCCAGGTCAGGTGCTTCTGCCGCTGTTTCTGGTTCAAAAGTGGCTTGACCTGGGGAATGCGGCACCTGTAGCCCATTTCATGCACACGCCTGTGCACGGTGACTCTGGATGTTTCTACTCCAGACTCAGTCCACTGCTTCCGCAGGTCCCCCAAGGTCTGGAATCGGTCCTTCTCCACAATCTTCCTCAGGGTCCGGTCACCTCTTCTCGTTGTGCAGCGTTTTTTGCCACACTTTTTCCTTCCCACAGACTTCCCACTGAGGTGCCTTGATACAGCACTCTGGGAACAGCCTATTTGTTCAGAAATTTCTGTCAATGATGGCCTTCTGGACAGCAGTCTTACCCATGATTGCGGTTTTGAGTAATGAAACAGGCTGGGAGTTTTTAAAAGCCTCAGGAATCTTTTGCAGGTGTTTAGAGTTAATTAGTTGATTCAGATGATTAGGTTAATAGCTCGTTTAGAGAACCTTTTCATGATATGCTAATTTTTTGAGACAGGAATTTTGGGTTTTCATGAGCTGTATGCCAAAATCATCCGTATTAAAACAATAAAAGACCTGAAATATTTCAGTTGGTGTGCAATGAATCTAAAATATATGAAAGTTTAATTTTTATCATTACATTATGGAAAATAATGAACTTTATCACAATATGCTAATTTTTTGAGAAGGACCTGGGTGCACAGGCGTGTGCAGGAAATGGGCTACAGGTGCCGCATTCCCCAGGTCAAGCCACTTTTGAACCAGAAACAGCAGCAGAAGCGCCTGACCTGGGCTACAGAGAAGCAGCACTGGACTGTTGCTCAGTTTTGCATGTCATTCGGAAATCAAGGTGCCAGAGTCTGGAGGAAGACTGGGGAGAAGGAAATGCCAAAATGCCTGAAGTCCAGTGTCAAGTACCCACAGTCAGTGATGGTCTGGGGTGCCATGTCAGCTGCTGGTGTTGGTGCACTGTGTTTTATCAAGGGCAGGGTCAATGCAGCTAGCTATCAGGAGATTTTGGAGCACTTCATGCTTCCATCTGCTGAAAAGCTTTATGGAGATGAAGATTTAATCTTTCAGCACGACCTGGCCCCTGCTCACAGTGCCAAAACCACTGGTAAATGGTTTACTGACCATGGTATTACTGTGCTCAATTGGCCTGCCAACTCTCCTGACCTGAACCCCATAGAGAATCTGTGGGATATTGTGAAGAGAAAGTTGAGAGACGCAAGACCCAACACTCTGGATGAGCTTAAGGCCGCTATCGAAGCATCCTGGGCCTCCATGACACCTCAGCAGTGCCACAGGCTGATTGCCTCCATGCCACGCCGCATTGAAGCAGTCATTTCTGCAAAAGGATTCCCGACCAAGTATTGACTATTGAGTGCATAACTGAACATAATTATTTGGAGGTTGACTTTTTTTTTTTGTATTAAAAACACTTCTTTTATTGGTCGGATGAAATATGCAAATTTTTTGAGACAGGAATTTTGGGTTTTCATGAGCTGTATGCCAAAATCATCAGTATTAAAACAATAAAAGACCTGAAATATTTCAGTTGGTGTGCAATGAATCTAAAATATATGAAAGTTTAATTTTTATCATTACATTATGGAAAATAATGAACTTTATCACAATATGCTAATTTTTTGAGAAGGACCTGTATATATATATATATATATATATATATATATATATATATATATTTATTTTTTGCTTTAAACAGAAAATCATTTGTTAATCAAACGTTTAGCTGTCGCCCTTTATGATAGAACTATTGTGCATTTTTTTCACGGTTCTTCTAATGGTGTATGGGTTGACTACAGTTTTCTACGTTTTTTTTGTAGCAGTAAAAAAAAAAACTTACCAACATTAGCTAGAAACAGTATTAAAGTAGTAGTAGAGAAGAGAGCCCTGGAACTGCTCAGTTAGCTTCAGAGTCAGTAACGTTACTGGTAAATGCATTTACCTAACACACTGTAGCCCAAAGTCAAAATGTTTTTATGTAATTATATTATTAGTATAATAATATACTAATAATATACATTACCCACGGCAATGGATCTATTATTAGGGGTGGCCCACCCCTAATAATAGATCCATTGCCACTGAGTAGCTGACAGATGTATTCCATCAAAATGGATGACACGCGGCTAGGGGTCACGTGACTGGGAGATCCCTATATGCCACATGCAATTCGGAGCAGGAACTGAGTACTGTCTGCGATGAAGAGTCCGGTTAGCCAGGGCTCGAAGTTGTGTTCCCTCTGGGTCCACTCTGTGTAGTGATTCATGTACCCTAAAAACTTAAGATGATGAGATATTATTGTGATTTTTGTAATGTTGCGTCTGCTTAAAGTTAATTAGAGTTGGGTAAAATCACTTCTACTTGATGCAAAGTAAATACAAGAATTTCAAAAAGTGAGTTACTGAGATAAAAATAATAATAATAATAATGACTAGCTAATGGTTTTTATATCTTCCAGAATTGAACTGGACTTATTGTTTGTGTGTACACACCAAATATCTTATTAGCTATCTTGTGACCTAATAATATCTGTTCCCTTTCGTTGTCACTCCGAGTTACGTCGGATGACGACGAATGGGGTTTCGCTTAGAAAGCCTATCAACTTCGAGTATTACAAAACGAGCCAATGGCAAAGAAATGCCATGGGTCTGCGGAATTTGCATGACGTCACTCCGCCCAACCTCGTGGGTATAAAAGGAGGAAGTCCGCAACAGCAGTTTATGTTTTCGCTTCGGAGCCAAGTTTATTCTTCTCTCCACAAGCCATCTCTGAATTGTCAGCTTCAAAAACGAGTACCTCGAGTGTTGGTGTGACAGCGATCTACGGCGAGCGCGTGCTTCCTGCTGATCTGTTGCAGTGGTCTGCTAGTCGGTGCGTGTCTCCCCGGGTGCTTCAACACTTGAGTTTTCTCTCACTAAAAGAGTCGGCGGTGCGGTTGAGGGCTTGCCCAACAGCTCTCAGCCGCCCATGAGCAGACTGACGTTGGTTCTGTCCCGACGGCCCCGCCGTCCGCTCAGATCCCTCGGTCTGCCCACCGCCGAAGGCGCCCTCCCGCGGCTCCCACCCCCCCCGTTCACCCGGGCCGGCTCTGGAGGCCGCGGTCGGACGCCACAGCCCTCTCCAGCCCCGCCCCCCGCTACACGCCGGGTTAGGCGGCGCTCTTGAGAGGTGCTCCTCAGAGATGGGACACAGTTCTTTCCAGGAGTTGGTAGCAGGACCACTCCTTTCCCCGGTGGAGGGCCGGGGAAGAATCCTTATTCTCCAAAGAACTGACTCTCCCGTCTCTGAGTACACAGAGTTCTCGGACGACACGGAGCGCCGCCCACTAGCCGTGCTCTCCTCGTCCCCCTCTGTCCCAGAGGTGGTTGACACGGCGTGCCGTCCACGGACCGCTTCGCCCCTGTCCCCCTCTGTCGCCAGTCCCCTGGCAGAGCAGGCCCCCGCGGGACGACCAGCCTGGTCCTCCCCTGGCCCCCTCTGCCAGGGCACGGTTGCTAACTGTGCCTCCACACCGGACCGCTATGCCGTCCACGTCTGGGCCAGTTACTCCGCTTCGCTGCCCCTCCGGGGGGACGCCTGTCGTTCGCATGATCCCGCTGGTTCAGTTCTTGGGAGCCTGGTTAGAGCTTCCCCGTCTGTCCCGCTGGATCGCGCGGATCGTCAGGCTCGGCTATGTGATTCAGTTTGCACGGTCTCCTCCCCGCTTCAGGGGAGTCCGCTCCACTTTGGTCGGTGGCAATGCCCCCATCTTGAGAGCAGAGATTGCCACCCTGGCGGCGAAGGGTGCAATCGAGACTGTCCCTCCAGCCGAGATGAGGTCCGGCTTCTACAGCCCCTACTTCATTGTCCCCAAGAAAACTGGTGGGTTACGGCCAATCCTGAACTTGCGCGTGCTGAACGCTCCCTTCACAGGCTGCCGTTCAAGATGCTCACCGCCAAACGTGTTTTCGAATGCATTCGGCCCCAGGATTGGTTTGCAGCGATCGACCTGAAGGACGCCTACTTTCATGTCTTCATTCTTCCTCGACACAGACCGTTCCTTCGGTTTGCTTTCGAGGGGCAGGCATACCAGTACGGGGTCCTCCCTTTCGGGCTGGCCCTGTCTCCTCGCATCTTCACGAAGGTCGTCGAGGCTGCCCTTGTTCCCCTTCGGGAACACGGGGTTCGCGTCCTGAGTTATATCAACGACTGGCTGATCCTAGCTCACTCTCGAGATCAGGTTTGCGAACACAGGGACCTAGTGCTCCGGCACCTAGCTCGTCTGGGCCTTCGGGTCAACTGGGAGAAGAGCAAACTTTGCCCCGTGCAGAGGATCTCTTTTCTCGGGTTGGACAACGACTCGTCGCCATGTCCGCGCAGCTTACGAGCGAGCGCGCGCAGTCACTGCTGACTTGCCTGAGACAACTCAAGGGCAAGAGTGCGGTTCCACTGAAACAGTTTCAGAGGCTCCTGGGGCATATGGCATCTGCAGCCGTGGTCACGCCGCTCGGATTGCTTCATATGAGACCGCTTCAGCTCTGGCTTCGCGACCGAGTCCCGAGGTGGGCATGGCAACAAGGCACGCTCCGAGTACCAGTTACTCCGACCTGCCGTCAGTTCTTCACCCAGTGGTCGAACCTCAGTTTTCTCAGGGCGGGTGTCCCCCTGGAACGAGCTTCCCAGCATGTTGTTGTCTCAACAGATGCCTCCACCACGGGCTGGGGCGCCATGTGCAATGGACATGCTGCTGCGGGCTCCTGGACAGGACCCAGCGGCTATGGCATGTCAATTGCCTCGAGTTGTGGGCAGTACGCCTTGCCATGCACCGCTTCCCGGCGTTGCTCAGGGGTCAACACGTACTAGTCTGATCAGACAATGCCGCTACTGTAGCGTACATCAACCGTCAAGGTGGTCTACGCTCCCGCCGTATGTCACAACTCGCCCGCCACCTCCTCCTATGGAGTCAGAAGCATCTGAGGTCGCTTCGAGCCATTTTCATGCCGGAGCTCTGAACTGTGCAGCCGACGAGCTCACGGCTTCAGCCCCTCCCTGGAGAATGGCGACTCCATCCCCAGTCGGTTCAGCTGATTTGGGACCAGTTCGGGGACGCACAGATAGATCTGTTTGCCTCTCAAGACTCGACTCATTGCGCCCTGTATTTTTCCCTGTCCGAGGGCACTCTCAGCATGGATGCACTGGCGCACAGCTGGCCGCCGGGCCGCAAATATGCGTTCCCCCAGTGAGCCTTCTTGCGCAGAATTTGCGCAAGGTCAGGGAGGACGAGGAGCAGGTCATTCTGGTCGCGCCGTATTGGCCCACCCGGACCTGGTTCCCCGAACTTGTACTCCTCGCGAAAGCACCTCCCTGGCCCATTCCTCTGAGGAAGGACCTCCTTTCTCAGGGACGGGGCACCCTGTGGCACCCTCGCCTCGATCTCTGGAGCCTCCACGTGTGGCTCCTGGACGGCTCGAGGTAGGTTTGAGTACCCTTCCACCAGCGGTGACGGCTACCACCACTTCCGCTAGAGCGTCGTCCACGAGACACGCCTATGCATTGAAGTGGAACCTCTTCGTCGACTGGTGCTCTTCTCACCGAGAAGACCCCCGGAGATGCTCGATCAGCGTTGTGCTTTCCTTCCTTCAGCAGGGGTGGAGCGAAGGCTGTCTCCCTCCACCCTTAAGGTCTATGTTGCCGCTATTGCCGTACACCATGACCTGGTCGAAGGTAAGTCGGTAGGGAAGCACGACCTGGTCATCAGGTTCCTGAGAGGAGCGAGGAGACTAAATCCTCCTCGCCCTCTCGTTCCCTCTTGGGACCTCTCAGTGGTTCTAACTGCCCTGAAAAGTGCTCCCTTTGAGCCCTGCAATCAGATGAGCTTAAGTTCCTGTCAATGAAGACAGCGCTCCTAGTTGCACTGGCCTCCATCAAGAGGGTAGGGGACCTGCACGCATTCTCCGTCGACGAAGCGTGCCTGGAATTCGGGCCGGCTTCTCTCACGTGATCCGGAGACCCCGGCCCGGATATGTGCCCAAGGTTCCTACCACTCCCTTTCGGGACCAAGTGGTGAACCTGCAAGCGCTGCCCCCGGAGGAGGCAGACCCAGCCTTGGCACTGCTCTGTCCAGTACGCGCTCTTCGCGCCTATGTAGACAGGACGCAGTGTTTCAGGTCCTCAGACCAGCTCTTTGTCTGTTATGGTGGGAAGCTGAAGGGAAAGGCTCTCTCCAAGCAAAGGTTGTCTCACTGGATAGTGGACGCCATTGCTTGGGCTACCAGCAGCAAGGTCGACCGTGCCCCCTTGGTGTGACGGCCCACTCCACCCTAACAGACATCTGCAGAGCTGCAGGCTGGGCGACACCTAACACATTCGCCAGATTCTGTAATCTCCGAGTGGAGCCAGTGTCCTCTCATGTACTCGCTTCAACTAGCTAGTACCGGACCCGCTCAGGTGTCTCGCTTGCTCGCCATTCCACTCCACGGACTGGATACGTGCGATATTCTCCTCAGGTGAGCTTCCCCGAAAGCCCTCAGCTCCTCCAGCACTCCTGACGTCAGCGCCAGTGTCTCTTGCCTGCGCGTCGGCTAGGTGCCTCCCGTGTGCATGGTCCCTCCCTTGAGCGACCCCCACATGTGTATTTCCAATGTAAGCCTCTCTGAGCATGTGTCTTTCCCTTGGCAAGCCACCTTGCCACCCCTGGGGTTGAAAAATTTCCACCTGCGGCTGGACACCCCAGTGTTCTCCATATGCTTCCTTCGGGTCATATGTGTATTCTCTAAGTCCCCCCCCCCTCTGGGTTGGCATTAATTGCATACTTCCCCTAGCTTGGGATATGCTTCCCAGTGCACCTTGGTATTCCTGTGTTAAATGGAGTCCTTCGTCCGTCTATGACAGGGATCTCTGTTTACGCAGGGCACTGGAAGACAGCTGAGAAGGTGGCGTGATTTGACTGGTAACCCCATTCGTCGTCATCCGACGTAACTCGGAGTGACAACGAAAGGGAACGTCTACGGTTACGTATGTAACCCTCGTTCCCTGATAGGGTTGGGTATCGGTTGGGTTTTATACGATACCAGTACCTACTCTGTATTTTTTAAACGGTTCCGGTGCTTAAACGGTTCTTGAAACGGTACTTAAAGGGATAGTTCACCCAAAAATTTAAATTCTGTCAGTAATTAACGTTACTCACCCTCATGTTGTTCAACCCCGTAAGACCTTCGTTCATCTTCGGAACACGAATTAAGATACGAAGGTCTTACGGGGTTGAACAACATGAGGGTGAGTAATTACTGACAGAATTTTCATTTTTGGGTTAACTATCCCTTTAAGAAAACGAAACCGCACACACTTTGTCAAAAACTAATACCCTTTTATTTACAGGGCCAAACTGGACACAATATTAACTTAAATCTTTAAACAATATAAATAGCCTACAAGTAACATATATGGTAATAATAAATAAACCAATATAAAATAAAAATTCACATTTACATAATATCAAATAAAACAATATTGTATCAAACAATGTAATAATACTGGAGATTAATAGAGATTACTACCAGGGTAATCTAATCTCGACATGGCTACAGGTTCCCATGTTTTGTCTGCTTGAACCAGTCATGTAAGTTATCTGGTCGTTGCACTAGAACGGCAGCGCTTGGCGAGTTTGGTATTTCATTCCCACTGCGTCTTAGCTACGCAGCGTTGAGTGAACCTATGAAAGAGAACGTCTCTGGTTACTGATGTAACCTATGTTCTCTGAATAGGGAACGAGACGCTGCGTTCGCTGCCAAACTCCTCTCGCTGCCGACAAGCTTCTTTTTTCGGCAGAGAAATCTGAGGAGCAGATGATGCGCGTGCCAATGTAATAAGACGACATGAGCGTCGAGGCGGCGCCCGCGCCATCAGCCAATGGATTGGCGTGATTCTATATGTGCTTCAGACAATCGGCACACCCAGAGGGCATTCTGACACGTAATTTTACACGTGAAATGCAGCCAAACCTTGAAGCGTTTTGTCTTCGGCATCTTCATTAATCCCCTCGCAATCAGCAGACGTTCCGGGAGTCTCCCGCATATTGATAACGGCTCCCTGATGCCCGCAAATTAGTTAAAATCTCCTGGAATCTAGAGCGAGCGAGCAAGAGCTCGCATGCCAGACAGAACAGAACACCGAAATTTTCGTTCTTATTCGGTCTGGTTACTACCGTTTACGTTAGAACCGGTTCCCTATTGGCACCGCGTTTCGGTACCCAACCCTATTCCCTGAGTAGGGAACGGAGACGTTACGTCTGCCTGCCACTTTCCGCTGTACCGCGGGGATCGCCTTAGCTCAGTCTTGGCTCCTCAGCGAAGTAACATAAACTGCTGTTGCGGACTTCCTCCTTTTATACCCACGAGGTGGGGCGGAGTTACGTCATGCAAATTCCGCAGACCCATGGCATTTCTTTGCCATTGGCTCGTTTTGTAATACTCGAAGTTGATAGGCTTTCTAAGCGAAACCCCATTCGTCGTCATCCGACGTAACGTCTCCGTTCCCTACTCAGGGAACGAGGGTTACATACGTAACCGTAGACGTTCTAAGCTAATCTTGTGAGCTAAGTAATACCTGTTCTGAAATCAATGGTGTGAAACAGAGAGACCTTAATGTCTTCTGCAACCAACAAATAGTTCGGAAGGTATCCTAGCCTCTCCGGGACATGCTATGGCAGGTGAATTTTCTCTGTTGCCTTCTGGGCGTCGTTATGCGCTTCCTGTGTGTAAGACGAACCGCCACTCCAAATCTTTCATCCCTTCTGCGACCAAACTCTTAGGGGGCTTTCACACTAGCACTTTTGGTGCGCACCCGGGTTTGAATGACGTCAGAGTTCGGTTCGTTTGGATGATATGAAAGCTGTCTTCCGAACTCGGGTGCGCACCCGCAAACCGTACTCGAGTCCGCTTAAAAAGGTGGTCTGGGGTACGGTTCATGTGAACTCCAGTACGGTTCACTGCTGATATGAACGCAATCGAACAAAACCGCGGAAGTGAACCGTTATTGATGACATATAATGTATAATGTGGTCAACAGGTCAGTCGTCAGTGCGTGTGTGTGTGTATACACTTACCTTGACGAAAAGCGGGATTGACCCACTGCAAGCAGAGAGATGATTTATGCTTGCCGCAAAAATTGTCTTCGGCTGACAGCCAGCTGCTTTGGAATGATGTTAATACTTTTGCAGCAGACAGACGCAAGTGTGTTTTTTGTATATTTTCTTTGAAAACAAAACCAAAGGTAAAAAAAAAGAGGAACAAATGTGAAGCGAGCAATTCTATCCATTTTGACGCCTTTTCATTCATAGCGGTGCCGGTTACCAAGCAACACGATTAAGCGCCAGCTGCAGCTTGATGACGCAAGCGTACCGGGGTTCGGATACAAATAATATAATGTGAACACAGTCCATCAGGGGCAGGGGGAGGGGGGATCAATCGAACTCGGGTTCGGAACAGGCAATCGAACCAAGTGTGAAAAGCGCCCTTAAACTCTGTGTAGGGTTCTTTGGGGTTTTTAAATGTGCACATACTGACTGCTTGTATGTTGTGAATAATGTGTGTGATTTGTGTTATGTACTGTTGCAAACACGCTGCTCTTAACTAATTGCCCCTTGTGGGATTAATAAAGTTGATTGAATTAAATTGAGTGAGTGTAGACTGAAGGCTGGTTTATACTTCTACATTGGACCAAAGCCATATGCTCTGTGTAGCTACAATGGTTACAACTCTCCGTAATATTGCATTTACGCAGAATGCAAGTGCAGTAATTGGTCAGAACCAAAGACCCCCTCCCCAGGATTATACAAAATATATCTGCAGTAGTTTCGCATTCATTGGGACTAAATGTAATAGTGCCTGATAGCTTGTAATGAAAGTGCAAAGGCTGCGTACACACAAATATATAGAAGGAAAAGCTCATAAAACATGAATCCAAATAACAATGTCATAACGTAAAATACCTGCTTCTGCTGCGCTTTACTAGTCAACACCACTGGTTTGGCTGTATAATTGCAGAACAATACAAACACACCAAAGCAGAGCTATAAATGCAAACAGCCACGTAGGGCACCTCATAGAGGCTATGCAGGTCTCCCATAGGTCTGACACAGAAGTATAAATCAGCCTGCAAGTATGTAAACAAAAACAAACTTACACTGAATCAAATATCCACTTGCTTGGAGAAAAGCTCTCATAATATGGTACCCACACCGTGGGTGCTCCCTTTGAATTTCCATCACCAAACGGTCCAGTTCTGTATTGTCAATGCCAGAGTACAACTCTGAAACTCTGCGTAACAAGTGAATAATAGAGTGATATATTTAGCATTAGATGCATCAGATATTTATGTGATGAACAGAAATGTGTAAAACTCTATACACATGTGTCTGTGTCTTAGTTATTCACGGCACACTCAAAACTGACCCCGTTGAAATTCAGTTAAAAGTCTCACCGTCTTCATGGACGACATACTGGTCTACGGGTCCTCCCTGGAACAACACGACTCTTTGTCTGGAACAAGTGCTGCAGAGGGTAGTCTACAGGGTTAAAACTGAATCCTAAGAAATGAACGTACAGACAAAGTCAACTTCGTTTCATGGTTCACCTTATCAACGAGACGGGTACAGCCAGATCCAGAAAAGGTGGATGCCATCAGACAGCTGCCACCACCATAAAATGTGCAGGAACTGAAAAGGGTGCTTGGAATGGGGAATTACTTGGGGAGGTTCATTCCCAACCTCTCAACAGTCAGCCAGCCGCTGTACGAACTACTCCAACAGAAAAGTATGTGGACACACCTTCTAGGTGTAAGGGTAGCAGTTTGAATAAATAATAAACATAGCAGTTTGAACTCTTCTCCACTTTATTATACCACACATCAGATTACTAACTCCAAAAACCCGCGACACTCCAGTACCAAGTGCGCACGACCCATTCCTATCTACGGCAAGCCCCGAGGGGAAAAATAGATTGCATATGTAGTGGGTGGTCAGTGCCTATAATATTTTTTTACTATTGTGACTGACGTCACGGCAGAATGCGTCCAGTGTCATTTCCGCCTAAGCGAGTTAAAAGGGGGAGTGGCACAATGGTGTGGGAGACACGCACATGTTTGTTTGGTGTGGCATTGTTGCAAGCGTGAAGAGCTGCTGCACGCTGAGGGTACCGCTTACCTGTTCATGTTGCTAATAATCCCCGGTAATAAATCTGGCATTGCGGTCATTCACGGGGAGCTGTGCGTATCATACCGTTCATTTTCCCCTGTTCATGTTGCTGACAATTTTCGGTAACCTAACAAGCTGGGCATCGCATTCGTGACTTGTGATGATGTGTTCAGTATAAGATAGGACACACTCTGGAGATTCATCTGGCAGCTGATGGTGCATTAGACCACTGTTTTTTTCCCAGTATTTATGGTTTATTTTCAACTGTTTGCTTGGATTCGTTTTGGTTGTTTTGTCATGTGAATATAGTGTTTATTTGTTTTCTTTTTCTGTAGTTGACTTTTGTCCATTGTATAGTGTATTTTTGTTTTCTTGTTTTTTCTTATTTTGTTTAGCCGTTCAGGGGGTGTTGTACTGGAGGTGACCATATCTCCCTTATTAGGAGGTGGTGTGATGCAGTGATGGCACTATCGTTTGATTGATTTGATGGTTGTGTATTACATTTGGCACATGTGTTACAATTTTCCCGGGTTGCACTAAAATAGCGGAGGCTGTTATTTCCAGTCAAGACTCTGTCTAGATGAATCTGGCCCCCCTTATTGCGGCCCCTTTATTTTGTTATTCGTGTCTGGTTATTTGGTTTGGTATTTGTTGAATTAATGTTTATGTATGTTGTTGTTTTTTTTTGTAAAGAAATAAAGAGACCGTGTACCTCACCAGAGCCTGTACCTTCATTTAATTGAACAACTTGAGCGGGTCTACTCCCCCATTGACTATAGACGGTGGATAGTTGCCCCTGTTACACATACACACATACAACGAGCGCCAGTACATCATTACCGGTATTATAGTAACAGACTTTTGGAGAAAATAGCCGCAGGGGAACTTAACCTTCTAGGTGTAAGGGTAGCAGTTTGAATAAATAATAAACATAGCAGTTTGAACTCTTCTCCACTTTGTTATACCACACATCAGATCACTAACTCCAAAAACCCGCGACACTCCAGTACCAAGTGCGCACGACCCATTCCTATCTACGGCAAGCCCCGAGGGGAAAAATAGATTGCATACACATACAACGAGCGCCAGTACATCATTACCGGTATTATAGTAACAAACTTTGTTGGATTCTGTCATGTACAATCCAACAAAGTCTGTTACAATAATAATAATAATAAAACTGATTTTGAGGACAGTTACACTGTATTGAGACAGTTGAGAAATAATAATAGTTTTACAGTTTTCAACAATAATTGTCATTGTTGAACCCTTGCTCTTATTATGTTTCTGATTTCTCAATTTTTTGTCATTATTTTAGGAAATAATTTATTTTATATGTTTTGAGACAGTTTGTTTTAAGAAGTTTCAAAGAGTTAAAGTAAAAGTTAAAACTTTTTTATTTAAGTAGGCATCTATTTTTGATTAAGTATTTATTTTGTATTAATACATAACCTCACTGTATTCATTTATAATGTATCATTATTGCGTGACATTTGTGTCAATAATCGTCAAGCACAGGTGACTTCGCATAGTGGGAGGGGGCCCCCAAATCAAATTCTGCTTAGGGCCCCCAAAAGGCTCGGACCGGCTCTGCTTGGGGGGGAGCTCTTGCAGCACCAGATGTCTCACTGATGCAGAAACCCAATATGCACAGATAGAGAAGGAATGTCTGGCCGGCGTGTGGGCTCATGAGAGGTTTGAAAAATATCTGTGCGGCTTGGACGAGTTTAAGCTGGTGACAGATCATAAGCCACTGGTTCCTCTCATTAACAACAGGAGTCTTGATAACGTTCCAGTTCGGTGCCAGAGACTTCTGATGCTTCTAATGCGGTTTAAGGCCATAGCAGAGTATGCGCCAGGCAAGACGCTTGTCGATGCAGATACACTGTCCAGGAGCCCGCAGACTGCTACTACTAAGGAAACAGAAACACATGCTGATGTGGAGTGCTATCTGAATGCAGTAATACAAGGTATACCTGCGACGTCCCATAAAATGGAGTGTATCAGAAATGCCACTACAACAGATGGTGAGTTGCAAGCTGTAATCAAGCTGATCAGAGCAGGATGGCCACAACACAGGAGCCAAGTTCCGGTAGCAGCCAGAGAGTACACGGTTGCAAAAGGCGGAGCTCTCCGAACATCAGGGCTTGGTTATCAAGGTAAGGAGAATCGTTGTGCCAAGGGCGATGAGAAAGGAGATTCTGGAAAAGATTCACAAAGGTCACAAGGGCCTTACAAAGTCCTTACAAAGTCTAGAGAGAGAGCACAGGAGTCAGTGTGGTAGCCAAGAATTTCAGTGGACATAAAGAACAGTGCTGTCGTGTCAGATATGTCGTGATTTAAGAAATACACAGCAGAAAGAGCCCTGATCTCCACACCACTCCCAGAAAAAAAATAAACAAATATTAATCAGCTGCATTACAGACAAAAAAAAAATATGTGTGAATGTAAACATCTCTTGACAGCAGTATTAAGAGCTTAATTTCTAAAAACAAAAAAAAAAGTTACACTAACTGTTCGTTACAAGCAGCATTTGCCGTCAGGAAGGTAGCTAACATAAACATATTTTTGCTAGCATACCTGCTGCAAAATTACACCATTTGTACAAGACAAGTAGAGCTATTTTATCCAGTGTAATTTATCATTTACCACTATCTCCAAACCGTATAGCGCGCGCATATGGGGTGAGAATTGTTCCATTATTCCAAATTAATAGATTGTGATCCACAGATAAATGTAAAGAAATTCACAAAAATATATCAAATTCACAAATAAATATATTATGATCCACAAATAAATGTAAAGAGTTTCACAAAAAATTATAAAACTCACAAATAAATAAAATGAGATTTGAAAATAAAAATATATATTTACAAATGTGTTTTATGCCACAAACACAACTCTGCCTGGCATTTATTTGTGAACCGCTTTCTGTGCATTTGTAAATACCCTCAAGCATTTGTGAATTGCTTCCTGTTCATATGTAAATCACTGCACGCATTTGTGAATGGGTTCATGTGCATTTGTAAATCCCCTCAAGCATTTGTGGATTTTGAAACACTTCTAGCGTCGACGTGCAGACAAATCCACAAATGAGTGGACCAGGGTTTCTGCAGGTTTCAGTAAGTCAAATTTAAGACCTTTTTAAGACATTTTAAGACCATTAAGATTGAAATTTAAGACCTACACGACGCATTATCCAAGTTAGATAGATAGTTACCTCGGGATCATTAGAGTATCCATCTATTTATCTATCTATCTATCTATCTATCTATCTATCTATCTATCTATGTGTGTGTGTGTGAGAGAAGGAGAGGTAGATATTTTTTTAATATAAAATTGTACTTTTGCATATTATACTGTAAAAACACAATTATTGTTGATTTTAGTTGATCATAGTTGATCATAACTAGAGAGGAAATGATGAGATGATTAAAGTGACCAAAATTATCAAGGTTATCACAGAATCCTGTTCAAAAAGTACTAATACTACAGAATGAAGTCAATTCAACTACTTTTATGTCGAAAAACAGCAAATAAATTGATTAGCATCAATATGCACTTTTTGTTTACATAAACATTAAAATACCATTAAAAATGATGGCTAGATTTTAAAAGAGTGTCTTGCAACATGTCATCATGTCATCTACTAACATGTACAAGTTCAAATAAAGTTGACAAAAAAGTTTTATACAAAGATAAACCTCATATTTCAGCCTTTAAATATTTTTTTATAAAAAGAATGAGTCAAAAAGATAAATTACTGACATTTACACATTAGCTTATATTTATTAGTAGTGTTTGGGTGAACCCCACATCCTTCATGTTGACGGAACTTTCAATGTTGTTATGGAAAGGGGTGATTGGTTGGTTCCTGTCACATGACCTGCGGTGCGTGCATTTGCGGCATTCTTAAAAGTTTAGATTTTTTCGATCTCGTTGCGCCTGGTAAAAAAATTAACGCGTCGCTTCAATTATGAGCGTGCTTGCCGCGCGCCTACATTTGAACAAACTTGAGCGCGGAAAAGACGCAATATGTGAACGGCCTCTGGCGAGCTAGCTCATATCAAGCCACGAGCTACTGGAGCACGCGAGCGACGTGTTGGAGACCCCTGCTCTAGAGCTCCGCTTTGTAGGCTACAACTCGATACTTTTTTGCTTCTTTGTAATAACTTTCTGCGGCCAGCGTTTCTGGAAATGAACGAGGGTAAACACTTTTTTAGACCTGACTAAATTAAATTTAAGACCTAGGATGAAAATCTGGCCGTTTTTAAGACTTTTTAAGGCCTTAAATTTAAAGTCCAGAATTTTAGACTTTTTAAGACCCCGCGGAAACCCTGGTGGACTCCCACCGTTTACCTAAGCCAATCAGATAACGGCCACATTGAGCTGACCAATCATTGCACGTTCTCGCTACAACCAATCACTTAGGCTTTACACTCGGGGCGAGAACTGGGTGGGTCTGATATTTGCACCCCTGAAAGCAGCTGTAATGGAGCTTCGTTCAAATGAGCTGTTTGTGTGGTTAAAACACCCTGTTTCCAAAAGATTGTTGGAGTTTAAGGCTTCTTTATATTTATTATTCTTTATTATTAACTCAGGATTACACACAAATTATGATCATCACAGATCCCGAGCATCATAACACCCTCTCTACCGGACTCAAGCGGTGCGTCAAAAGCAAATAGCCGATTATATTCCCTGCCGTAGCAGTTTTAAATCATGTAAAACTAACATGTTTGCAACACATTTTGCCCATGACGTCTGTTTTCTTACCTGAAGATATATGACGTATAATCTTCTTTATTGACTATGCTGGCTACATGAAAATTCATAATTCGTGTTAGTGTCTAGGCTACTGGACGCGGCGCAGCGCGACACGATGATTCATTGATAGTAAGCGGATGCCCGTTCTTCTGAAGTAGCAGCTACTACACGCAACTACGGAGGACACATCATTTGCACATTTGCTTTGTCCAATGTAGAAAGCCTTGCACGGGGTAGACACGATGTAATAAATTATGAAACGGATGATTTTGTCAAGTCAAGTCAAGTCATCTTCATTTATATAGCGCTTTTAACAATGTAGATTGTTTCAAAGCAGCTTTACAGAGATAAACATATAATTTAAGGTAACAGAGATTGGTTTGGTTTTATAGTGGTTCTTGAATAATGATTTTTCCAGCTAAAGTTAGTTTTGATTGATTCACTTCCGTCTAAATGATAATTTATTATTAAATTAGGGGCCGCTAAGACGACACCGTTCTCTCTAAACAGACTTTAAACGGCTGTGATAGACGCTGATGGCATTCACAAGCGCATTAAAAATTGATTCTATAGTTATGTGCGTTTGAATATATGTGCGCAGGTTTGTAATTCCTTACAAACCATGCCTAAACAAACTACTTGTCTTGTCTATAAATTTTGATGCACAATTTTATTTTATTTTATTTTATCACTTCGGGTAGGTATGCAAACCGAAAAATTCCACAACGCTTTACCTCCATAGGGAGAGGCTAGTTGGCACTTCAGCACTGCATTGTCATCGGGTCCAGGCGAAGGTCCTTCGTCAGATCTGGAAACGGCCTGGATCCGGCAGGCTGCGGGAAAACCTTGGGATAAACAAAGACACTAAAATTAGCGTAGATGCCATTGTTCTTATGATGTAACGAGTACATCAGGATTTAAGGGAAGTGTTCCCAGTTCCGGCTGACCTAATCTATGCAGCCTAATATTGAATTATAGAAGTCTATAGTGTGTTATGTGTATGCTAGGTCAAACAGATGTGTTTTTAGTCTAGCTTTGAACTGACAGACTGTGTCTGCTTCCCGGACAATGTTAGGAAGATTGTTCCAAAGTTTTGGTGCTAAATAGGAAAAGGATCTATCGCCAGCAGTCGATTTTGATATTCTAGGTATTATCAACTGGCCAGAACTTTGAGATCGCAATAGACGTGAAGGACTTTAATGCGTTAAGAGCTCCCTCAAGTACTGCGGAGCTAAACTATTTAGTGCTTTGTAAGTAATCAGCAATATTTTAAACATTTATAGGATGTTTAATAGGCAGCCAATGCAGTGTTGACAGAACCGGGCTAATATGGTCATACTTCCTGGTTCTGGTAAGAACTCGAGCTGCTGCGTTTTGAACTAGCTGTAGTTTGTTTATTAAGCGTGCAGGGCAACCACCCAGTAGAGCATTACAATAATCTAGCCTTAATGTCATGAACGCATGAACTAGTTGTTCCGCATTTGTCAATGAGAGCATATGACGTAATTTAGATATATTTTTAAGATGGAAAAATGCGGTTTTACAGATACTAGACACGTGACTTTCAAATGAAAGATTGGTATCAAATAGCACACCCAGGTTCCTAACTGACGACGAAGACTTAACAGAGCAGCCATCAAGTGTTAGACAGTATTCTAGGTTATTAAGTGTGGAAGTTTTTTGTCCAATAATTAGAATCTCTGTTTTTTCAGAATTTAGTAGTAGGAAATTACTAGTCATCCAATTTTTTATATCAACTATGCATTGGGATAATTTTGTGAATTGGCAAGTTTCGTTAGAAATATACAGCTGAGTATCATCAGCATAACAGTGAAAGCTAATTCCATGTTTCCTAATGATATCTCCTAAAGTAGCATGTACAGAGTGAACAGCAGCGGTCCTAGTACTGAGCCTTGTGGTACGCCATACTGAACTTGTGATCGATAAGACATCTCTTCATTTACTGCAACAAACTGGTAGCGGTCAGATAAATATGATTTAAACCATGCTTGTGCAATTCCACTAATGCCAACATAGTTTTCTAGTCTATTTAAAAAAATGTTGTGGTCAATGGTGTCAAATGCAGCACTAAGATCGAGTAACACTAATAGAGAGATACAACCACGATCAGATGATAAGAGCAAATCATTTGTGACTCTAATGAGAGCAGTCTCAGTACTATGATACGGTCTAAATCCTGATTGAAAATCCTCGCAGATATCATTTCTTTCAAGAAAGGAACACAGTTGTGAGGATACTGCTTTTTCTAATATCTTTGACAGAAAAGGTAGATTTGAGATCGGCCTGTAATTGACTAATTCTGTATGATCAAGTTGTGTTTTTTCAACAAGCGGTTTAATCATAGCCAGCTTAAATGTTTTTGGTAGATATCATAGAGACAAAGACGAATTAATGATATTAAGAAGAGGATCTATGACCTCTGGAAGCATCTCTTTCAGCAGCTTAGTCGGTATAGGGTCTAACATACATGTTGTCGATTTAGATGAATTAACAAGTTTGCAAAATTCTTCCTCTCCTATAGCAACAAATGAATCAAATTTTACCTCAGGGAGACTACAATGCACTCCCTGATGCAATACTGTAGTAGACGGTTGCATAGTTATAATTTTGTCCCTAATATTATCAATCTTATAAGTGAAGAAGTTCATAAAGTCATTACTGCTGTGTTTCTTGGAAACTTCTGAGCTTGAAGCTTTCTTTTTCGTTAGTTTAGCCACTTTTTTAAATAAATACCTAGGATTATGTTTATTTTCTTCTAATAGGGTTGAAAAATAAGCAGATCTAGCAGCTTTTAAAGCCTCTCTGTAAGCAATCGAGCTCTCCTTCCATGAAATCCGAAATACCTCTAGTTCTTCTAAGCTATCTGGGATGCTGAGATGATGACACTGATTAGGAAGATTATTGATAAAGCAATCTTTAGTGGCAGAAGTGATAGGTCTAACATACTTGTAACACGGAGTCGGCTTTGCAGCCTTGGCTAAATGTAATTTACATGAGACTAGATAATGATCTGAGATGTCGTCGCTCTGCTGCAGAATTTCAACGGCATCAACATTGATTCCATGTGATAATGTTAGATCTAGAGTATGATTACGACAATGAGTAGGTCCTGACACGTGTTGTCTAACTCCAATAGAGTTAAGAATGTCTTTAAATGCCATTCCCAATGCATCTTTTCCATTATCTACATGTATATTAAAATCACCAACAATTAGTACTTTATCTGCAGTCAATACTAATTCTGATAGTAAGTCAGCAAATTCTTTGATAAAGTCTGTATGGTGCCCTGGTGGCCTGTATACAGTAGCCAGCAGAATTCTCAAACGTGATTTATCGTTTACATTATATATTTTTACATTAAGCACCAACACTTCAAAAGAAGTATATTTAAAGGTAGATTTCTTAGTGGTTTTGAAAATATTACTATAAATTACAGCAACACCTCCCCTTTGCCTTTCAGACGAGGTTCATGTTTATAACAGTAATCTTGCGGGGTGCACTCATTTAAAGTAATGTAATCGTTTGGTTTTAGCCAGGTTTCTGTCAAACACAGCACATCTAGGTTATAATCTGAAATCATATCATTAACAATAAGTGCTTTTGAAGTAAGGGATCGAATATTCAGCAACCCAAGCTTTATCGTTTACTCATCTGTATTATATCTTTTTTATTTTTTATTTGTTGAACATCAATTACATTTTTAACCTTAGATGGGTTTGGACGTTTTTTGGATTTCCAAATTCGCGGAACAGACACAGTCTCTATATGATGATATCTAGGTGAAAAAGGCTCTATGTGATGGGATTTATCTGACCTTGGTGACGCGAGGCCGCTAGCAGACGGTCGGTTTAGCCAGTTTGTCTGCTTCCTGACCTGAGCCCCAGATTGTCATGTTTTATCTCTAAGACTATGAGCCAAATTACTAGAGAGAAGAGCAGCACCATCCCAGGAGGGATGAATACCATCTCTTTTCAACAGATCAAGTTTGCCCCAAAAACTTTTCCAATTGTCTATGAATTCTGTTATTTCGCAGACACCACTAAGACAGCCAGCCATTGAGTGAACACAATCTACTAACTATCTCATCACTCCTTCGAACAGGAAGGGGGCCAGAGCAAATTACAGTGCCTGACATCGTACTTGCGAGTTCAAACACCTCTTTAATATTAATTTTAGTGATCTCCGACTGGTGGAGTCGAACATCATTAGTGCCAACGTGAATAACAATCTTAGAGAATTTACGATTAACATTAGCAAGCACTTTTAAATTTGCTTTGATGTCAGGCGCTCTGGCACCCGGCAAACATGTGACTATGTTGGCTGGTGTCTCTTTTTTCATGTTCCCTGTGATCGAATCACCAATTACCAGGGCACAATCAACAGAATTCTCAGTGGGTGTTTCACTCAGCGGGGCTAATCGATTTGTTATGGTAATCGGAACGGAAGAGTGGTTTTTTGATCTGCGACTAGAGCGATCCCTCACTGTCACCCATTTGCCTTGCTGCACAGGCAATAATTCAGCCGGAACCGAATCATGTAAAGAGTTCACTATGCTAGGCGCATCCAAAATAGTATCTAAAGCTCTAGCACACTTACTATCCTCAATTAAAGTTTGGATGCGTGTCTCTAATTCTGAAATCTTCTCCGTCAGCCTGACTGTCTCCTTGCATTTATCACATATAAACCCTATATTGCCGACGGGGAAGGCTATGCTAAACATGTAACATGAAGTGCAGGTGACAATAACAGGACAAACCATTACTCACCGTCAGGGCCGTCCATAAGGGGGGATAAAGGTGAACGTTTTCTGGGGCCCAGCCGCTAGGGGGGGCCCATGCAGTCCAGCAATAATTATGTTCATTCTAAATATAAACAGGTTACCATATTTTATTTTGAACCAAAAAAGCACCATTCATTTTTGAAAAAGTGAGAAAAAAATGCATTTTATTTAATGTTGCTTAAGTAAAATGTAGCCTGTGTCATAATGAAACACCCCTCTCCTGAAAATGGTTTTTACGTAACGTAACATCAAAAACGCCAGTGCTTTGCAACAGTTTGCGGTCAGCAGCAAAGTGACATGAACAAAATAATTATTAGCTATTGTAGTAGCCTACATTTAGTTGGTATGCCAGGTATGTAGTACTCGAGTACATTTCTAAAAAAAAAAAAAAAAAACCTTTTACTTCGTTACGTTGGGTGACATTCCTCTCGTTACTTTATTTTAATGCAATACGTGTTAAATGCGTAGTTTATTCCAAGCGCACTGTATCTTTTTTTCTGGGCATGAGCGATGCTCAATTCACAAATGAATCACTCTTCTTAGTCGATTCTGTTCAAAGACTTCATCAAACAAGTTGGCAGATCTGTCTAAATCGGTTCGCAAATCAGTTTGAATGATCTGTTCAGTTCCTGCACCCACTGAATCGTCTGAAGCGCTTTCAATTCGCACTTGACTCGAAGTTGTCTAACAGGAAGATTTAAGAACATCACAAGCGTTGGATGAATCGGCCGTGGACTACAGTACAGTCAAGTGAGAGCAAATCTTCAAATGCATCATATTGTTTGCCACCATATCTTTATTAGTTGACCATCTTCTTATGCTGTCTGTGAATTAATGATTCCACAGGACGATACAATCGATTTCATTTCATTCAGGTAATACATTTTACAACCAAACAGATTATTACGCCACGATAGCACTACTACAAAGTATGACATCACCGGTTTTTTGGACATATTAAATGTATGAATTAGTGTACTCATAAATCTTAATTGTTCTTACCTTGAAATGTTTAAGTACAAAATACAATTTGCCAGTTCTGCTTACTTAAACTTTGAATTTCATAACTTGAGGCAATCGATTGGTAAAACACCTTTTTTCAAAGGCTTGATTGTGTTTGTGGGGTGCACTGTAACGTGTTCATGCTTCATTTGTAACTTTACAGATGTTGTTTATGCTCAAACAGCAACATTACACTCTAACTAAAGTTAGAAAAGTGAAATCATATTCAACCACCCCTTTAAATGTTTTGAGTTTTGCCAACTTATTCGGGTTTACAGTGCAGATCGTTTGTTAACCTTGGTGTGTGTGTGTACCAATGTAGCCCCCATCACTGAGTAAGTCTCTCTCAGTTAAATGTATGTTAATTAGAGAGAGAGAGAGAGAGAGAGAGAGAGAGAGAGAGAGAGAGAGAGAGAGCACACGCATGATATGAGTAGCCTAGCAGATTTGGGGAGGGCCCATTCACTGGACCTTTTCAGGGGCCCAGTCATTTCTGTGGGCGGGCCTGCTCACCGTGTTTGTTGACTGATTCTTACTCACCTGGGCTTTTTATGAACTCAGAGGCGCAGGCGCGCGAGAGAAAAATAAATAAATAACTGAGCGCACGGGTGACGCGTTAACAGGCTAGCGAGTTACTAGCGTGTTGTGCTAACAATAACGGAAGCTAGCGATGTCAGGTTAATCTGAGATGTTGGGTGAGCTGTATTTAGTAGTATAAACAACTAGAAATGGTAGTAAATGATGGTTTAAAACAGAAAGAAATACGAAGCTAGTACGAGGCTTAGACGGAGCTTACAACCTCGAAGCAAACAAACCCTTTTTGTCTTTTAAAGCACAATCGTTGCAACAAATAGCTAGCTATAGGACATAAATATTATGTAGAATACCAGCCCAAATGACCATCATTGAAGATGTAACGGCGTGTAGGCTACTGGGGTTTTGAGTGGATTATGCATTGATGAAAAAATACATATCTGCATTTCATGCTGCTCCATATGAAATATTATTTGTGTGATCAAGCGTTAACGTATAAATTCAAATCGCTTGTCTGCTGGGCATTTCACTTTTAAATGCATGATATGAAATATTATTTAATCATTAGATCCACGGACCTGCTATTTAAACTTGACTGAAGAAGTGGGAAAAGCTGTTGTGACAGTAATTTCCCCAATATTACACAAACTTGCGTATTTATCACAAGGTTGAATCCAGTCATTCGTTAGTCAGCAACGTATTGATGCTTTTCTGTTTTATCATGAACGTGACGCTTCCATAACGCGTTGTTCCCATAACGTAAGCGCTGTTTCTCTGGCATTTTCAAAGGCTCATAAAAATGTGTCTTGGCTTGATACACAGTCTAATGGTCTAACTCTAACGAAATCCAAATTTTAAACATATTTTACTGAAGCAATATTATGGGCCTTAGCCTTACACTTCCTATTTGAGCCAATGCAGATGAATGAGCAAATTAAGTTATTTCAGGACAAGACCACTCTGATTGTAAAGCCTAAGTGATTGGTTGTAGCGAGAACGTGCTACGATTGGTCAGCTCAATGTGGCCGTTATCTGATTGGCTTGAGTAAACGGTGGGTGGAGTCCACTTATTTGTGGATTTGTCTGCACGTCGATGCTAGAAGTGTTTCAAAATCCACAAATGCGTGAGGGGATTTACAAATGCACATGAACCGGTTCACAAATGCGTGAGGGGATTTACAAATGCACAGAAAGCGCTTCACAAATAAATGCCAGGCAGAGTTGTGTTTGTGACATAAAACACATTTATATATTTTTTTATTTGCAAATCTCATTTTATTTATTTGTGAGTTTTATAATTTTTTGTGAAACTCTACATTTATTTGTGGATCTTAATTTATTTATTTGTGAATTTGATATATTTTTGTGAATCTCTTTACATTTATTTGTGGATCATAATCTATTTATTTGGAATAATGGAACAATTCTCATGCCATACGCGCACGGCAGAGAGCGAGAAACCTTGCGTGTGTGTGCAAGTGTGCGTGTGTGCCTCATGAAGCGCATGTAAGATCCCCCATCACCCGGTCAACAAAACTGAACAATCACTCCCAAAACCCCCCCGAAAACTGTTCGGTTTTGATTATTCAGACCCCCCCCCCCCTTCTGTGTTGTATGTCACACGCATAACACACATGACCTGCGTCGGCCAATAGTGAGCCTACGTGTGACGTAGCTCTACGCAATCACACTACGTTAACTAACTAGTTGAAATAAAGTCGTTATTTTTGTTTGTTTTTGCGCACAAAATGTATTCTCGTCGCTTTATAAACTTAAGATTGAGCCACTGTAGTCACTTGGACTATTTTAACGATATCTTTAATAACTTTTCAGGGCTGGCAAGTGTCAATACCTTAGAGGCTTATGGAGGAGTGATCCAGCTCTCAGATTTAATAAAAAATATCTTAATTGGTGTTCCGAAGATGAACGAAGGTCTTACTAGGTTGGAACAACATGAGGGTGAGTAAATACTGACAGAATTATCATTTTTGGGTGAACTATCCCTTTAATAAATCCTGCCTATTTACGGTAATTTTACATCAGACAAACTTCCCAGACAACTGCCTTTGTTCGGTCTTCTTCATGGGACTCAACACCGCGACAAAGGCGCAGTTGTTCGAGGAGGGTCCTCGAGGGAGCTTCATTAACTATGTGGAGTGGGTGCTGGTATCCTGTGCATCATCAATAACCGTCGGACCAGCTGTTATTCCACTTCCAATCCAGTGCCCAGCCAGATACCATCCCACTGGGAGGATCTACAGTACGAGCCCACCGCAGACAACTAATCCGCCTCTGCCGTGAAGTGTGAGCCAGCGCCAATGGGAGCAACCGAGCAGGGGTTTGTTTCCCGTACATTGACGTAACTCGCTGGTTCACTACAATAGAAATTGAAGAAATCAACTAGCTAGTCATGACTGTTTCCCGAAACTGTATTGTCGCAAATTGGTCGTTCAACCACGTTGGTTAATGATGACACGCAGGTGGTGGAGTAAAAACTACTTTCAATGAATCTGTTTGAGATTGAATTAATGCCAGATGTTTTGCTATAAATTACAGACATGGCACCTGAGGACTACTTCACATTTTTCTCAGTTATTTTGCTTTATTTCCAGATTCAATTATAGGATCGTTCTTACGTACTAGAGCATGTTCGCACATGCGTACTCTTCAAAAAAGGATGCTTTAAATCTCTTGACAAACTATAAGACGTAAATGACATTTGTATGTATTCTAAATAAAAGATATAGATTCTACTGAATGTCAGCTTGCTTATTTGGCTGAATAATAAGGATTTATTGGGTCCACATGTCATGCAAACAAGAAACTATGCTTCTAACCACAGGTGGAGAGCTGTCGTTCCCACCACACAACTTTGGGATTCTGTTTGCGAATGTTCGTTAGAACTATGTTTTCGGGAAACACCAACTCGTTGAACTATGTGGAACTTGCGACCATCAGTGGTGCAAAAATGGGGAATGCAGTGCATAGGGAGGGGACGGGAGGGGGGCGCCACTGTGGCAAAATAACTCTTTGAAAATCTCCTTTAATAAGACTTTAAAAATAATCAAAAATTATTTGTTAAATTATGAAAGGAAACGCTTTTATTTAACTTTTGTTTAGCGTTTCAAATGATTATTTTATTATATGAATATCAACTGCTCACCCTCCGACCACTACTTTAAGTCTGTTCCATGGACAAAAATAGATAGGCATAGATGTGGGAAAGCGTTCTGGGGCACAGAGCAGAAAAAGTAAAAAGTACATTGGCAATGACCTACAGCCAATGAGAGAGCGAGATACAGGGCAGCGGGATGTTAGATCAAAATATCAGCAAACATGGCTTCGGTTCCGAAAAAGGCTCCTGCTCGGTCTATTTGGACCTAAGAAATGGAGGAAAAGTTTGGTCGAACTTTGGCAGGAGCACACATGCCTATTTGATGTTTCATTGGAGCTTTACCACAACTAGGTCGAGAAAGAAAAGTACATACAAATATGTATACACATCATATTCTGGAACAGTTAAGTAATAAAGTATTTGCTTCTTTCTTGCTTATTTAAATTTTTTTCAGTTGACGAAGTTAGGATCCGTGCTTTATCCCTGAGAACACAGTTCTCAAGGTTAATTAAACCAAAGCCCAGTGAGAGTGGGAACAAACCCCTGAAACCTAGGCAGAGGTGGCTTCTCAGGGTCATGGATTTTATAAAAAAAATATATATATTGTTCACCGTCCATGTGAGACTACTGTAAGTTTAGTCAACAAACACATTTTGCTGTATACTAATGTACAAATTGGATTTTGTTTTATTCTACTCAATATATTTATAATTTACCATCTTTATCTGTACTTGTAATACATTAAATACCACTCGATTTTATTGTAAGCAAAACCTTCATAATGTGCTTAAAACCTTAATATCTAAAAATTCAATGTTCAGTACTAAGAAATTATTAAATTCATTATTAAATATTAATGTATGTGGTAATGAATGTGAAAATGGAGAATGATGATAATTATTTGCTAATTATATAGAACGTCTATGGTTACGTATGTAACCCTCGTTCCCTGAGTAGGGAACGGCGACGTTACGTCGGATGACGACGAATGGGGTTTCGCTTAGAAAGCCTATCAACTTCGAGTATTACAAAACGAGCCAATGGCAAAGAAATGCCATGGGTCTGCGGAATTTGCATGACGTAACTCCGCCCCACCTCGTGGGTATAAAAGGAGGAAGTCAGCACCAGCAGTTTATGTTTCTTCGCTGAGGAGCCAAGACTGAGCTCAGGTACAGCGGAAAGTGGCAGGCAGACGTAACGTCTCCGTTCCCTACTCAGGGAACGAGGGTTACATACGTAACCGTAGACGTTCCCTTTCGTTGTCACTCCGAGTTACGTCGGATGACGACGAATGGGGTTACCAGTCTAATCACGCCACCTTCTCAGCTGTCTTCCAGTGCCCTGCGTAAATCGAGATCCCTGTCAAGACTGGACGAAGGACTCCATTTAACACAGGAATACCAAGGTACACTGGGAAGCATTTCCCAAGCTAGGGGAAGTATGCAATTAATGCCAACCCAGAGGGGGGGAACTTAGAGAATACACATATGACCCGAAGGAAGCATATGGAGAACACTGGGGTGTCCAGCCGCAGGTGGAATATTTCAACCCCAGGGGTGGCAAGGTGGCTTGCCAAGGGAAAGACACATGCTCAGAAAGGCTTACAGTGGAAATACACATGTGGGGGTCGCTCAGGGGAGGGACCATGCACACGGGAGGCACCTAGCCGACGCGCAGGCAAGAGACACTGGCGCCGACGTCAGGAGTGCTGGAGGAGCTCTGGAATGGCGAGCAAGCGAAGACACCTGAGCGGGTCCGGTACTAGCTAGTTGAAGCGAGTACATGAGAGGACACTGGCTCCACTCGGAGATTATAGAATCTGGCGAATGTGTTAGGTGTCGCCCAGCCTGCAGCTCTGCAGATGTCTGTTAGCGAGGCGCCATGCGCTAGAGCCCAAGAGGATGCCACACTCCGGGTGGAGTGGGCCGTCACACCAAGGGGGCACAGTCGACCTTGCTGCTGGTATGCCAAGGCAATGGCGTCCACTATCCAGTGAGACAACCTTTGCTTGGAGAGAGCCTTTCCCTTCAGCTTCCCACCATAACAGACAAAGAGCTGGTCTGAGGTCCTGAAACACTGCGTCCTGTCTACATAGGCGCGAAGAGCGCGTACTGGATAGAGCAGTGCCAAGGCTGGGTCTGCCTCCTCCGGGGGCAGCGCTTGCAGGTTCACCACCTGGTCCCGAAAGGGAGTGGTAGGAACCTTGGGCACATATCCGGGCCGGGGTCTCAGGATCACGTGAGAGAAGGCCGGTCGGAATTCCAGGCATGCTTCGTCAACGGAGAATGCGTGCAGGTCCCCTACCCTCTTGATGGAGGCCAGTGCAACCAGGAGCGCTGTCTTCATAGACAGGAACCTAAGCTCAACTGATTGCAGAGGCTCAAAGGGAGCACTCTTCAGGACAGTTAGAACCACTGAGAGGTCCCAAGAGGGAACGAGAGGAGGGCGAGGAGGATATAGTCTCCTCGCTCCTCTCAGGAACCTGATGACCAGGTCGTGCTTCCCTACCGACTTACCTTCGACGGGGTCATGATGTGCGGCAATGGCGGCAACATAGACCTTAAGGGTGTAGGGAGACAGCCTTCGCTCCAACCCTTGCTGAAGGAAGGAAAGCACAACGCTGATCGAGCATTTCCGGGGGTCTTCTCGGTGAGAAGAGCACCAGTCGACGAAGAGGTTCCACTTCAACGCATAGGCGTGTCTCGTGGACGACGCTCTAGCGGAAGTGATGGTAGCCGCCACCGCTGGTGGAAGGGTACTCAAACCTACCTCGAGCCGTCCAGGAGCCACACGTGGAGGCTCCAGAGATCGGGGCAAGGGTGCCACAGGGTGCCCCGTCCCTGAGAAAGAAGGTCCTTCCTCAGAGGAATGGGCCAGGGAGGTGCTGTCGCGAGGAGTACAAGTTCGGGGAACCAGGTCCGGGTGGGCCAATACGGCGCGACCAGAATGACCTGCTCCTAGAAGGCTCACTGGGGGAAACACATATTTGCGGCCCGGCGGCCAGCTGTGCGCCAGTGCATCCGTGCCGAGCGTGCCCTCGGGTCAGGGAAAAATACAGGGCGCAATGGGTCGAGTCGTGAGAGGCAAACAGATCTATCTGTGCGTCCCCGAACTGGTCCCAAATCAGCTGAACCGACTGGGGATGGAGTCGCCATTCTCCAGGGAGGGGCTGAAGCCGTGAGAGCTCGTCGGCTGCACAGTTCAGCGCTCCGGGAATGAAAATGGCTCGAAGCGACCTCAGATGCTTCTGACTCCATAGGAGGAGGTGGCGGACGAGTTGTGACATACGGCGGGAGCGTAGACCACCTTGATGGTTGATGTACGCAACAGTGGCGGTATTGTCTGAACGGACTAGCACGTGTTGACCCCGGAGCAACGCCCGGAAGCGGTGCAGGGCAAGACGTACTGCCAACAACTCGAGGCAATTGACATGCCATAGCCGCTGGGGTCCTGTCCAGGAGCCCGCAGCAGCATGTCCATTGCACATGGTGCCCCAGCCCGTGGTGGAGGCATCTGTTGAGACAACAACATGCCGGGAAGCTCGTTCCAGGGGGACACCCGCCCTGAGAAAACTGAGGTTCGACCACGGGGTGAGGAACTGACGGCAGGTCGGAGTAACTGGTACTCGGAGCGTGCCTTGTTGCCATGCCCACCTCGTGACTCGGTCGCGAAGCCAAAGCTGAAGCGGTCTCATATGAAGCAATCCGAGCGGCGTGACCGCGGCTGCAGATGCCATATGCCCCAGGAGCCTCTGAAAATGGTTCAGTGGAGCCACATTCTTGCTCTCGAGATGTCTCAGGCAAGTCAGCAGTGACTGCGCGCGCTCGCTCGTAAGCTGCGCGGTCATGGCGACCGAGTCGATGTCCATACCGAGAAGAGAGATCCTCTGCACGGGGCAAAGTTAGCTCTTCTCCCAGTTGACCCGAAGGCCCAGACGAGCTAGGTGCCGGAGCACTAGGTCCCTGTGTTCGCAAACCTGATCTCGAGAGTGAGCTAGGATCAGCCAGTCGTCGATATAACTCAGGATGCGAACCCCGTGCTCCCGAAGGGGAAAAAGGGCAGCCTCGACGACCTTCGTGAAGATGCGAGGAGACAGGGCCAGCCCGAAAGGGAGGACCGCGTACTGGTATGCCTGCCCCTCGAAAGCAAACCGTAGGAACGGTCTGTGGCGAGGGAGAATGGAGACATGGAAGTAGGCGTCCTTCAGGTCGATCGCTGCAAACCAATCCCGGGGCCGTACGCATTCGAAAACGCGTTTGGCGGTGAGCATCTTGAACGGCAGCCTGTGAAGGGAGCGGTTCAGCACGCGCAAGTCCAGGATTGGCCGTAACCCACCGGTTTTCTTGGGGACAATGAAGTAAGGGCTGTAGAAGCCGGACCTCATCTCGGCTGGAGGGACAGTCTCGATTGCACCCTTCGCCAGCAGGGTGGCAATCTCTGCTCTCATGATGGGGGCATTGCCACCGACCAAAGTGGAGCGGACTCCCCTGAAGCGGGGAGGAGACCTTGCGAACTGAATCGCATAGCCGAGCCTGATGGTGCGCGCGATCCAGCGGGACAGACGGGGAAGCTCTAACCAGGCTCCCAGGAACTGAACCAGCGGGATCATGCGGACGACAGGCGTCCTCCCGGAGGGGCAGCGAAGCGGAGTAACTGGCCCAGACGTGGACGGCATAGCGGCCCGGTGTGGGGGCACAGTTAGCAACCGCGCCCTGGTAGAGGGGGCCCGCGGGGGCCTGCTCTGCCAGGGGTCTGGCGACAGAGGGGGACAGGGGCGAAGCGGTCCGTGGACGGCACGCCGTGTCAACCGCCTCTGGAACAAAGGGGGGTGAGGAGAGCACGGCTTGTGGGCGGCGCTCTGTGTCGCCCGAGAACTCTGTGGGCTCAGGGAAGAGAGGGTCGTTTCTGTCTTTAACCACTTTAGGGTGCTGCCCACCCGTGGGTGAGCAGCGGGGAGCGGAGAACAAAAGATTCTCCCCCGGCCCTCCACCGGGGGAAGGAGTGGTCCTGCTACCATCCCCTGAAAAACGACCATCTTCCCTGAGCAGCCCGTCTCAGGAGCGCCGCTTGGCCCGGCGTTTAGCGGGGGGCGGGGCGGGAGAGGGCTGTGGCGCCTTCTTACGGCTTCCTCCGCGACCGGCCCGGGGTGGAGGCTGCTGCGTGGGCCGGGCGGGAGGGGCGGGAGCCGCAGGAGGGCGCCCTCGGCGGGAAACAGGACGAGGCGTCTGCCCGGCCGGCTGGGTGGAGGCAGCAGCTGGCCGGCGGGGCAGAATGTGTTTGATGGCCTCGGTCTGTTTCTGGGCGGTTGAAAACTGTTGGGCGAAGTCTTCAACCACACCGCCGAAGAGGCCGGCCTGGGACAAGGGGGCGTTAAGCAGACGGGTCCGCTCCGCGTCCCGCATGTCAGCCAGGTTCAGCCACAGGTGTCTCTCCTGGACCACAGCTGTGGACATCACCAGACCCAGGGAGCGCGCGGTAACCGTCGTCGCCCGTAGAGCGAGGTCGGTAGCGGTGCGCAGCTCATCAAAGAGCCCTGGGTCTGTCCTACCCTTGTGCATGTCTCTGAGCATCTGGGCCTGGTAGACCTGCAGAGTGGCCATAGCATGCAGTGACGCAGCCTCCTGTCCCGCCGCTCTGTAAGACTTCGCCACCAGGGTCGACGAAAATCTACCGGCTTTGGATGGGTGCTTAGGCTCGCCACGAGAAGAAGCACTCTGAGGACATAGTTGCATGGCAACAGAGCGTTCAACCGGGGGGAGCCCAGTGTACCCACGGGCGGATGCATCATCGAGGGGAGGAAAGGCGGATGAGATCAACGAGCGGTCCCGAGAAGACAACGGGGTCCTCCAGGACTTCGAGATCTCATCATGCAATTTTTTGAGACAATGCAAGACACACACAAACACATGCCTATCTTCATAATTCTAGTTTTGACTTCTAAAGTTTTAGCTAGCAATTTAGCTATTGCAGTGAAAGTCCAAAAATTCAATATACTGCTCACAACCATTTTTTATTCATGATTAATATTGCATTGCAATATTGCATTGCATAAAAAAGAATGTAATGTGTAATGTGTGCTGGTCAACAACTAGTCTAAAATAAAAAAAATAAAAACTAGAAAACAGTAAAAAAAAAAGGAAAAAAAAAAAGAATGTGTACATTTAAGATAGGCTACTTAATTTATTATTCCAATATTCAAATATGATACTAAATCACAGAAAATAGGACTTTTATTTATGACGTGCTGTCTTTGCATTTGAACATTGCACATTTTAAACAGGACACGCATTAGCTGAATAAACGTTAGCCAATACAAACATATTTATAGAAAATAGTTGACAATAGACAGGAGTCCTGTCACATGACCAATAATAGCAAAACGAATCACTTATTCTAAAAAGAATGATGAAGTAGAATATAAGTTTAGATGAATCCGAAATATGGGGCTGTGTTAACAGTAAAACGTCTGTCTTTTAACGAATTTTAAAAACACGGATGGATAATACAAAATGCTTTCAGTCATTTTGACAGAAAAAAACACAACCAAAACAAAATTTAAACTTAGCCCGTCAATTTACAATTATCTTCTCTCTCTGTGTGCGCGCGGTCTGTGTTTGTGAGAGAGAGCTCGCGCAGCACTGATACAATGGTACTTTTTAATCCATAAGTAACTAATACGCTAGTTTTCATACAAAATAATTATGTAACATAATTAGGTAGGCTACTTTAGTTATTATTAACACATTAACATAACATGCAGACTACGTTTCTCAACACTGAGAATGAATAAATAAACGCCTGTTTCTCCAGGTTTATCAGTAATCCACAATTTATCACAGAACTTTCATAATCACTAAGCCACAGCGATTTTAATTTTCTTTAGATTTATTGTTCATCAATACTTAAGCATTTTATAATTTGCATGGCTGAATGATGTTTTCCTCTAATCTGAGTGACCATGAATGACGGAGTATTTTATAGTAATCCATGCGATCACTCCCGCGTGATCATTGAATCCAGGTTAAGTTAACTAAAAACAATATTTCAACTTTCCACATCCACCCCAGCCCGTTTACCTTCAGGAGTCAGACGTGCTGAGACTACAGTCCTCACTTATGAACTCAATCAGACGTTGGGCCGCGGGAGTGGAAGAGGATAGAGCGGGATTCTTTATTGCTGTCGATTTTTTGTTTTTTCAGTCTCTTTTTAATTTGATAGGCCTTACGCATCTGTCAATCATCCCCGCTTGCTATTTGGGGAATGAACCCAGCGCTATGATTGGTCAAACTCCGCTTCTTTTGCTGTTGCTTGATTTGAGGACTGCGCGTGCACAGAAGCGTCACCAGGTTTTTGCGTAGTTTAGAGTGACGAATCGTACCACCGTACTTTGAGGTCAAAATGCGTATCCGCTACGCAAAATGCGTACATGTTGGCAGGTCTGCCCTGGCCACCAGCCGCAGGACGGGGGGTGGATGAGGGGACTCTCACTCTTGCGAGTTCACCGAGTCTCGACCGTAATGACGCGATGGTCATGTTCCCACAGAGAGAACATGAGTCATCCACGAGCGCTGCTCTAGCATGATCAATGCCCAAGCATACTATGCAACGCTCGTGCCCATCAGAGTCCGATACCAATCTGCCGCAACCAGAAGTACACGGGCGAGGCATCTTTAAAAAGACGTGCCGCGTGTAAGCTCTTTTAGTGAGAAAATTCAAGTGTTGAAGCACCCGGGGAGACACGCGCCGACTGGCAGATCACTGCAGCAGGATCAGCAGGAAGCACGCTCTCGCCGTAGATCGCCGTCACACCAACACTCGAGGCACTCGTTCGTGAAGCTGACAATTCAGAGATGGCTTGTGGAGAGAAGAATAAACTTGGCTCCGAAGCGAAAACATAAACTGCTGGTGCTGACTTCCTCCTTTTATACCCACGAGGTGGGGCGGAGTTACGTCATGCAAATTCCGCAGACCCATGGCATTTTTTTGCCATTGGCTCGTTTTGTAATACTCGAAGTTGATAGGCTTTCTAAGCGAAACCCCATTCGTCGTTATCCGACGTAACTCGGAGTGACAACGAAAGGGAACTGTAATATTTACTAGTAACACCACTATTGTTTTACCTTTATTCCAGCTTGATTTGCCACCCAGTGAGCAGGATAACACAGAAGACCAGGCCGACGGTGATCTTGATGAATCACTCAATGAGTGCCAGTCACCACTGTCAAGACCTAGTACACCAACATCACATACCTCCTATTTAGATTCTCCATCAACTGCCAGCACAAATGCAGGAGTGGAGTCAAGCACAAGGGGAATAAAGCGCAAATCCAGATCAGGATCTGATGTTAAGCTGCAGAAGCTAGCTGTTTGAAGCAAATGGCAGCTAAAGTTGAGGTCGACCCAACACCTGATGCATTCACTACTTTTGGAAATCAGGTAGCGGCCGAATTAAGGCTACTACAAGACACAGCTATTCTAACCAGATTGAAAAGGAACATTATGAACATGGTAAATGATGCTCAAGATGGTGAAAGAAATAGATCCTCTTCCTCATCAGCACACATTCCACCCCATTGTTACACCTTTGCCACCAGTACAGTCCTTCCCACAAGATGGTGAAAGAAATAGATCCTCTTCCTCATCAGCACACATTCCATCCCATTGTTACACCTTTGCCACCAGTAGTCCTTCCCACAACATATGCCACCTCTAGGTTCTCGACCTCAAAGCTTTTTGCAAACATTACCACCCTATGATATCAGTGAAAGTCTGTGAAAATTTGTTCTTTTAAAACTCTGTTTTATTCAGATTGTTGTACTTTTCCTTTCCTGCATTGTGTGAATCAAACATTTATTTTACTGTTATAAAAGTAATGTTAACTTTGCAGTGTAAAAAAAAATACTTGTAATTTGTGCAGTAATGCTCAGGACTTAATTGAAAAGCATTGCACTTTTATGGTTTGCACTTTTCCAATAAATGTTTGACAGAAATAAAATAAAGTTTTTACATGCTTTTTAGAAAGGCACTTTTCTTTAAAATAAAAATTAAAAGAACATTAAAATGTGCTACAGTATGAAATGTGACAGAATAAAACAATGTTTTCTCCACTACAAAACAATACTTTGACGTCCTTACAATACTAAATGTGTTTCTCTTGCCAAGGAACACAACCTGCAGGCGAGACAAAATAGTCACACAGAATGTTTCATTGCATTTTTGCCACAACAGATGCATTGCGTTCCCTTCTATGATCCGCTGGTTGGAAATAACATATCCCTTGATTCCTCCAGTTTCCTTCAACTATGCTGTGGTCATTGTTCTCCCAGTCTGCAAAGGCTGGAGGGATGTACACCTCAGACCTGCGCTCACGGAGGAAGTTATGGATGCATAGGGAAGCCATAGTTATTTTAACTACCTTATCTGGCTCCAAGCATATGGTGCTCCTAAAGACTCGCAGCCTGTTGGCAAGAATTCTGAATGCATTTTCTACCACTCACCGTGCTCTTGACAAACGGTAGTTCAGTACCCGTTGATTGTGGTCCATTTGCCTGTAAGGGTACGGCTTCATGAGATCAGGCTTTAAAGAATATGCCTCATCACCCACAAACATGTATGGCATCATTATGTCTCTGCTGGGCAATGGTTCGGGTGGAGGAAAGTTCAGCTGGCCCTGATCCATCGCTTGGCGCAAGTCTGAATGAGCGAATCTGACAGCATCAGAAACTCTACCTTGAGAACTCACACTGGCATAGATGAACTTGTAGTTGGCATCCACAGCAGCCATCATTAGCATAGAGAAGCTGGATTTGTAATTATGGTAAAGACTGACACTTTTAGCTGGAGGCTGTATACGGATGTGTTTACCATCAAGCACGCCTAGGCAATGTGGGAATTGGCATTTAGAATGAAACTCATGGGCTATTTCTCGCCATTCTGCCTCTATTGATGGTGTCTAGCAAAAGAAAAGAAGAACAGTTAGATTTGTGAAGTACTGTAAATATAGATCATTATTTGAGGCTTTATTGACTATTACTGAATAAATTTATTAAAATACAAAAGTCTCTGGCATAGACTACAGTATTTAACCCCCTGGGGTTGGCGGTCACGCCGGCGTGACCAGCTCACTTCTTTTCTTATCAGTGCAAAAGAGACTCAAAATCTGTTGATTTTGATCTTACATAAGTGTTATACATCATTCGATGTACTCACAATAAAAACAGTGTTGTGCTTTTTGTCAAATAAAGAAACATAAACATGATGCGAATTTTGCCTTCTCTCTGTCAGTGAAGTCCATTCTGAAACGCGTCCGAAAATGAACGCGTCACACTGGCACAAGAGATTTTTCTTTATGAAGCTTGAATTCTCTTCTTTTAAATGCAGTAATTTATATAAAAAACAAATATTCTCAGTTTATGTAATCTGTATGAAAAGAGAGAGATGTCAGTCTTTTTTTTCAGCTCATTAAGTGTTAATGTGACCACGCCCACGGAAAGCGCGCTATTCAAACGCAAATGATCTGAGGCAAACCATGCAAACATGCCAACGTCCACATCAGCTGGATAAAACACATCAAGTTTAATAAGAATCTTGTACTTTACCTCGTCTTGCTACGCTGTGAGGAATAATACTATCTAATAATCCTGGAAAATGTACCAGAATTGCTGGTAGTTTACATTTCGAGGAGCAACGGATCTATGGAATAAAATCACTTTCAAAAATAATCGTACGTAATTCAAAACACTTGTGTGTAATTTTAATATACTCGTGCGTAATTTAAAACTATTGTATGTAATTCTGTTTTTTGTCAGAGTTGATGTCCAAAATCTACGGCCACAACAGTTTACAGATACGCGATTTTGTGAGTTTTTTAGAGTACAACTCTAAAATGTACGACTGGGACAGTTTACAGACACAGCGTTTGTTCACAACAGCTCTGTTACACACACGACATGCTAATTACGACCACGAAGTGCGGTGTGCGAAACTACTGTCAAAAATACGTCATCAAGGTCACAGCCCCACTAACACAGAATGTTTAGGGAACGTTAGTTTATGGTTTTCTAAAGGTTAGTTTGAACCAAATCAAAAACTAATGTTTAGGGAACGTTCCCTCAGGGTTACAACGTTCCCTAAACGTTAAGGGAACCAACCAACTAAAACGTTCTCCTGTGGTTGCACTGTACCTCCACACAACGTTCCCGTTTGGTTGTTTTTGGTTGTTCTGAGTGCGGTTTTGAAATGTTTATTTAAACCAGCTCCATTTAAGTTTTTGACGTAGCATATAAAAGGTTTGCAGTCACTTGATTTAGATTCACTCAAAAAATGATTGGTCTTATGAAATCTAAGTAAGATAAACAGCATAGCAAGAGAATATATGTATTCTAAAAACAATACTTTTGTGCTTGATTTCGTTTTTTTTACTGTATTAGTTGAAAATACTTAAAACAAGAATCTATCAATAGAACGACTTTCACAACTAAGAAAATTCACTTCTTTCATTTCACATTTCACTTCAAGAAGCGGATTTCGACTCAGAAGGGCCTACATTTTTTGCTTTTTACGTGCGTCAATTTCGCTTTGGACGCGCGAATGGATTCAAAACGTTCAAGCGTCTAAGTGACGCTCTATTTCGGTACAAATCCAACCGTTACACCCCCACGCCAGTAGGGGGAAGTGCCTCTGCTTCCAGGTGACCGATTGAAGTCCTTTCCTGACTTCCGTGTTGTGCTATTTACATACACCAAAGTCCTTCTGGATACACAGAACTTGCCAGGGAACCCGTCTTCTTTCAGTGGCTTTCAGGTAAATGGACGCTTGAGATAAATTGGTGTGTTTGAGAACAGGTATATTAGAACTCTTAATGTTATAGACACGTTTTAGTTAGTGCTAGCTCCCAACTTAACTGACCAGTTCATGTTGCCTCAGATTAGAGATTCGCGGATGGGCTATTATTTCATCCGCAACCGCATCACAAAACTCATCATCCGTCCGCCATCCATTCGCACCAACGTTTTTGACCAATTTTCAAAACCGCACCTGCCCGCAATCCGCTGATTGGGCGATACAAGGCGCTGCTGATGACAGCCGCGAGACTATAAAGCTCTCAGAATATCAGCAGTGAACTCCGTCTCCAATCGGCGCGCAGGAACAAAGATAACAATATTTAACAATGTATATATATTTTTCATTTGATTGGTTCAACCGCCCGCCACCCGCCCGAATTTAATTCAATTTTTTTTTTCGTCACGTCATCCGCCCGATCCGCGGTTTATCCGCGGAGTACGCGGCTGTAACCGCCAACCGCGCATCTCTACCTCAGATGTTGCCTAAGCTTGGGGTGCTTGTATACTTACATTTTTTAATTAATTTTTTCGTCTCTTTATAGAAGCTCTTTTTTGAGTTTCACGTAGGATTAAACAAATAATAATAGTTCGGTAAACTATTTGTATAATAGATTTCTGCTATCACTGTTAGAATACATTCAGAACATGTTTAATTTATTCCTGTAACGTTACGGTTGGCATTCCTGTAAGTTACCGTCGAGCAAAAAAGGATGTGTAATGTCACACACTGTAGCATTATACCTTTACATTTAAACAGTAAATTAAGAAAACAAACTCCGTATCTATTGTTTAAGTGCAGGAAAGAGATTTTAAAAAACACTATATGTGGTAGTACCAATGTGTCGGAGAGAGCAACACACTCCATTTTAGTTTAAATTAACCCTCTAAAATGCTGATTGGCCAGGCTGCCTGACGGTAAGGCGTGTGACGCAACACTGACGTTCCTGATTGGCTGGAAGAAATGGATAAGTCTACGTAGAACCCAGTAGACCGTTCACTATCAGGAAGTCTTGGAAAAACGACCAAAAACAACAACCTACACAGCTTCACATTCTCACGAAAAAGTAAGTGAAATACGTTACAGTTTCATGATGTTGTGGTTGTAATGCAAGGGTTTGGGGTTTAACCTTAAGCCCTTTCCCTCTTAGGGCTTTTTTATATTCCGGCACTGCGCATGCTCATATGACTGTTTTGGGTCCTGTAGCTGTAATAATGGATATAGCTCCAGCTAATGGCTGTAATTGTTATACATATCTTTAATTCATAATATATATATCTGTAATGCATATTGGGCTTTGTTTGAGTCTTTGTTTGCTGCTGTGCACGACGTGTATGCTTTTACGAGACATGCAAACAACTTCAACCCCATATCTGTCTATAGAACTTCCAACTGTCCAATGATTCTAGGTGGTCTTGGAAATGATTGGCTCGAGTTTTTCGAGTCCTGCCCCTTCCACAGATAATTAAATTGCTTAATTTTCATTTCAGTGCTTCTAACTCAGTGGCTGTAAAGGCGGGCATACACTGTGCGAATTTCGTCCGATTTTGAGCCGAATTCTGACTCGTGCGACTCTTTTTCGGGTCAGGCCGATTTTCAGCTTTGTCGTGCGTCGTTTGTCGTGCAGTGTACAGGGAGAGAGGAGAGGCAATTAACCTCTCCCGATCCGCAATCGGATGGTCGGATGAATTTCTGGCATGTCAGAAATTTTGGTCGCTCCTCGTGACTATATCGCACAGTTGAAGCAGAGCTACAAACCGATTGCCCTAAACTCAGTGTTTTTTCCTTCACTGCGCCTGCGCGAAAACGTCTCAGGTTACGACTGTAACCTATGTTCCCTGAGAACAGGGAACGAGACAATACGTCATCGACGTTATGGGGAACGCCTCAGGCGTGATAGTGTTTCTGAAATCAAGTATCAACTCACAGCAATCATGTTGACCGGCGACAGCCCGTGCATCATCAGCTCGAATGATGAGCGCATCAATCTGGATGTATAAAAAGTGCGCCTTGAAACCGTGACAACATCCTATCGTCTGAAGGGACTGTTGCAGGCAGGCCCCGAGGTATGGCAGGGAGACGTATTGTCTCGTTCCCTGTTCTCAGGGAACATAGGTTACAGTCGTAACCTGAGACGTTCCCTTTCGAAGGGAACTCAACAATACGTCATCGACGTTATGGGGAACGAAATACCCACGCCGCCATACTGAGGGGAGTGCATGCCCAATGGCAGTGACAACTGTCATCACCAGTAATACAAAGGACACTAAAAACCACTCACCCTAGGTCACGTTGGGCTGTCAGTGACAGCACTCCCTACCCAAGCTACCCATAGCCCAAGCTAATGAACCGAGAAAACTGCCAGAACATAGTTCATGGGAGGTAAATCTGGGCCAGCTCAAAGGCTTAGGACCAACTTCCAAATAGAAGGGGTCCCTTCCAGGGAGTGTGGCTAGGGGACTCAAGGGACTCCCAGCCAGTCACTATACAGGAAAACATGCCTCCTGACATGCCACCAGGCATGATTTATACTAAGACGCACAGTCTGGCCATTGCCTGTCTGTCCGAGACAGAGCCCCTGGAAACTGCCTTGGAAAAGGCGTTCAAAACTGAAGGCCTGCAAAGCTGGCAGAAACCATTCAGTTCCGGATCACAGAGACGGGACCACCTGGAGAGTGTAACTCAACCTCAAGAAATGACGAAAGTCGTCCACTCAATCCATGGGCCTACCCAGTGCTCGTCCTGAACACTGAGGAAGTAAGAGAGGGATCAAAACCAGGAAGGTCTGCTGAGGCCAAAGACCTGATTACCCCCTATGTGGGGAGCTCCAGTACCTGAGAGCTCACATCAGGAAAGGCCGGTGAGGCCTGTAACCTGGCGACCACCGCATGTGGGAGCTCATAACCAGGAAGGCCGGGTGAGGCCTGTAACCTGGCGACCACAGCATGTGGGAGCTCATAACCAGGAAGGCCGGGTGAGGCCTGTAACCTGGCGACCACAGCATGTGGGAGCTCATAACCAGGAAGGCCGGGTGAGGCCTGTAACCTGGCGACCACAGTGTGTGGGAGCTCATATCAGGAAGGCCGGATAAGGCCTGTGACCTGACATATGGAAGCTCATAGCCTGGAAGGCCTGGTGAGGCCTGTAACCTGGCGACCACATGTGGGAGCTCAGCTCACCTTACAATTCTACATTACCTTTGCTTGCCAAACATGTTTTCCCCGGCTCTGTACAGGAGACGGTGAGGCCTGTAACCTGAGACCCAGAATATGGGAGCTCATAACCAGGAAGGCCTGATAAGGCCTGCAACCTGACAACCATACCACGTGGGGGCTACATTAGAAAGTACATGAAACAAAAGTGCATGTACTTAGTCATTCTGAGTCCAGAAAAGGCCTGGATCAGAATGAAGAAGTTAGCCAGAAAGGCGTCTGTCGTAGCATATTTTGACGAGATCTAGAGTGGGATCCGAGGTGAAAGACTTGGGTCTGGACCACATAGAAAGGGACTGAAGTGTACAGCGCATGACCCTTACCATAAAAATGGATTTTAGAAAGTACACAAGATGTGCCATCATGTGACTTACCATAAGTATGGTTTTGACATGACCAGGAAGGCCAGATCTGGCCTATAACCTGATAGTCAAAATGTGTGGGAGCTCACATTCAGGAAGGCCTGATGAGGCCAGCAACCTGACATGTGAAAGCTCACCACCACACCCTAGCAACCACAGTGAGTGGGAGTTCACATTCAGGAAGGCCTGGAGAGGCCTGAAACCTGACATGTGACAACTCATAACCAGGAAGGCCGAGGGGGCCTGAAGCCTGGTGACCACTGAATGTGGGAGCTCAAAACCAGGAAGGCCGGCGAGGCCTGTAACCTGACAACCATAGTAGGAGGGAGCTCATATCAGGAAGGCCTGACAAGGCCTGTAACCTTACAACCACACCATGTGGGGCTACTTCCAGATAGGCCATAAATATGGATTTTAGAAAGTACATGAAACAAAAGTGCGTGTACTTAGTTATTCCGAATCCAGGAAGGCCTGGATCAGAAAAAGGCGTCTGTCGTAGCAAACCTTGACGACAGGACGCATCTAGAGTGGGACCCGTGGTGAAAGACCTGGGTCTGGGCCACATAGGAAGGGACCAAAGCATACAGCGCATGACCCTTACCATGAAAATGGATTTTAGAAAGTACACAAGACGTTCCGTCGTGTGACTTACCATAAGTATGGTTTTAACATAATCAGGAAGACCAGATGAGGCCTGTAACCGGATAGTCAAAATGTGTGGGAGCTCACATTCAGGAAGGTCTAATGAGGCCTACAACCTGGAAGGTGAAAGCTCACAACCACACCCTAGCGACCACAGTGAGTGGGAGTTCACATTCAGGAAGGCCTGGTGAGGCCTGAAACCTGACATGTGACAACTCATAATCAGGAAGGCAGAGGAGGCCTGTAACCTGACGACCACAGTAGGTGGGAGCTCATATCAGGAAGGCTGGTAAGGCCTGTAACCTGATACCCAGTATTTGGGAGCTCATAACCAGGAAGGCCGGTGAGGCCTATAACCTGGCGAGCACAGTAAGTGGGAGCTCATATCAGGAAGGCCGGTGAGGCCTGAAACCTGACAACCACAGCATGTGGAAGCTCATACTCAGGAAGGCCGGGTGAGGCCTGTAACCTGGCGACCACAGTATGTGGGAGCTCATATCAGGAAGGCCGATGAGGCCTGTAAACTGGCGACCACAGCATGTGGGAGCTCATAACCAGGAAGGCCTGGCAAGGCCTGTAACCTGGCGACCACAGCATGTGGGAGCTCATAACCAGGAAGGCCGGGTGAGGCCTGTAACCTGGCGAGCACTAAGGTGAGAGCTCATATCAGGAAGGCCTGTGAGGCCTGTAACCTGGCGAGCACAGAAGGTGGGAGCTCATATCAGGAAGGCCGGTGCGGCCTGTAACCTGGCTACCATAGTATGTGGGAGCTCTTATCAGGAAGGCCGGGTGAGGCCTGTAACCTGGCTACCACAGTATGTGGGAGGTCTTATCAGGAAGGCCGGGTGAGGCCTGTAACTTGGCGACCACCGTGTGTGGGAGCTCATATCAGGAAGGCTGGTAAAGGCCTAAAACCTGATACCCAGTATTTGGGAGCTCATAACCAGGAAGGCCGGTGAGGCCTGTAACCTGGCTACCACAGTATGTGGGAGCTCTTATCAGGAAGGCCTGGCGAGGCCTGTAACCTGGCGACCACCGTGTGTGGGAGCTCATATTCAGGAAGGCCTAGTAAGGCCTGTAACCTGAAACCCAGTATGTGGGAGCTCATAACCAGGAAGGTCGATGAGGCCTGTAACCTGGCGACCACAGTATGTGGGAGCTCATATCAGGAAAGGCCGGTGAGGCCTGTAACCTGGCGACCACAGCATGTGGGAGCTCATAACCAGGAAGACCTGGCGAGGCCTGTAACCTGGCGACCACCGTGTGTGGGAGCTCATATTCAGGAAGGCCTAGTAAGGCCTGTAACCTGAAACCCAGTATGTGGGAGCTCATAACCAGGAAGGCCGGTGAGGCCTGTAACCTGGCGACCACAGTATGTGGGAGCTCATATCAGGAAGGCCGGGTGGGGCCTGTAACCTGATAAGCACAGTATGTGGGAGCTCATATTCAGGAAGGCTGGATAAGGCCTGTGACCTGACATATGGAAGCTCATAGCCTGGAAGGCCTGGTGAGGCCTGTAACCTGGCGACCACATGTGGGAGCTCAGCTCACCTTACAATTCCACATTACCTTTGCTTGCCAAACATGTTTTCCCCGGCTCTGTACAGGAGACGAGTTCTGAAAAAGAAGACAAAAATGTTATTTGCGCAGAAAAAAAACATTTTCACTCAACATGAAATGTTGAAATGGGCGGTGATTGTTTGTGTTTGGAGCTCCGTCGAATTGATTCATTAATCCTTGATTTTCTTCTTTACCACTCATTTATAAACAAGTACTTTCTATTTTTATATCGTGTGAACTTATCCTCGATACTATTCCCTATAAAAAACAATCGGATTGCTTTGATATCGCTACTTAGATCCAACTTTGCGAATCCCAGCTACTAGCCTTTTAGCCCACTAGCATTTCACGCGTGGCCTCGCGCCAATCGACCGTCGGATTTTACACCCGTTTCACTGAAAGGATACGGGTTATATCCAGGATTTCAGTCCTAAATTAGTAGTGATATTGGTAGTATCACTACTAATTTACTGTTCATCTGTTATAATGGCGAATATATCGGATGTGTGTCTAACGCTACCTCTGAGTGCAGGTGAGGACACATTCGAGCTGCATTCGGTGCTGTTGGAGCTGGAGTCCGTGGAGAAGCAGATCCGTGGTCTGCTAGAGAGGCAAGCCGAGCTGCGAGATCGGCGATCAGCGCTTGAAACATCACGCGCCGATGCTCACAAGTCAGTGGTTAGTAACTTTTTGACTCCGACTTCGTCTACTCCGTGCGTTTCTCTGCCCAGGAGGACGCGATCATCTCTGGCTTCATTCACTCCGGCACCGACACAAAGCCATGGACCCTGGGTGATCCCTCAGCGGAAGACACGAGCCAGGACCAGACCAAGAACCTCTCCACCGCTCCCGGTCTTCGAGATCTCCACCCGGAACCGCTTCTCCCCTCTTCGCGAGTCGGAACGTGACGACGCCGTGATCATCGGCAGTTCCATCGTCCGTCATGTCCGCGCTACCTCAGGTAAGGGTAATGTGCGCACTCACTGCTTTCCTGGTGCTCGTGTTCTAGATGTCGCTGCACATGTTCCCGAGATCCTGAACGGTGACGAGCGCGTCGGAGCTGTGGTGCTGCACGCGGGAACAAACGACATCCGGCTGCGGCAGACGGAGGTTCTGAAGAAGGACTACAGGAGCCTGATCGAGACGGTACGCAGCACAGCGCCTGAGGCAACGATCATCGTGTCTGGACCGCTTCCCACGTACCGACTAGGACAAGAAAGGTTCAGTAGACTATTTGCTCTAAATGAATGGTTAATATCATGGTGTAATGAACAGAAACTGCTCTTTGTAAATAATTGGAATCTGTTCTGGGAGCGACCTAGGCTCTACCGTGCTGATGGCCTGCACCCCAGCAGAATCGGAGCGGCTGTGCTGTCGGACAACATCTCCAAGACGTTACACACCATCTGACTAGTAAGTCAAAGTCCAAATCACAATCTCTGCTGTCCCAACTTAATTGATACAAGTAGTGTAGAACATTATATAGAAACTGTGTCTATTCCTCGTCTAGTGAGGCCAAACAATAAATCTAGTTTAGGATCTAGGAAAAATCTTATTGTAATTAAACCAGAAAATCTAAATCTCAGTGAACAAAAAGAATTTCTAAAACTAGGTCTTCTAAACATTAGATCGCTCACACCTAAGGCGGTTATTGTAAATGAAATGGTCACAGATAATAATTTCGATGTTCTGTGCCTTACTGAAACCTGGCTTAAACCAAATGATTATTTCGGTCTAAATGAGTCTACTCCGCCAGGATACTGTTATAAGCATGAGCCCCGTCCGATCGGTCGTGGCGGCGGTGTTGCAACAATCTATAGAGATATCCTAAATGTTACTCAGAAAACAGGTCACAGGTTTAATTTGTTCGAAGTACTTGTGCTAAATGTTACGCTCTTAGATGTAAGAAAGAAATCCCTATTATCTCTAGCCTTAGCGACCGTATATAGACCTCCAGGGCCCTATGCTGATTTCCTAAAAGAGTTTTCAGACTTTCTCTCAGATCTATTGGTCAATGCCGATAAAGCAATAATTGTTGGAGATTTTAACATACACGTAGATAACACAAATGATGCGTTAGGGGCTGCGTTTACAGATTTATTAAACTCATTTGGGGTCAAGCAAAACGTCAGTGGTCCCACTCATCGTCTAAATCATACACTAGATTTAATTATATCATATGGAACCAATCCAACCGATATAGATATTATAGCGCAAAGTGACGATCTCACTGATCATTGTATGGTAGCGTGCATATTACGTACTGCTGAAATTTGCCATGTTGCGCCACGTTATCGACCAGGCAGAACAATCGTTCCAACCACTATAGATAGATTCACAAATAGCTTACCTGATCTATCTCAGCTGCTCAGTGAACCCCAACAAACAGATGAACTAGAGGAAATGACTAGCAGTTTGAGCACCATTTTCTCTAGTACATTAGATATTGTTGCACCAATTAGATTAAAAAAGGTTAGAGAGAAAACTAAAGCACCATGGTACAATAGTACTACACATGTTATCAAGAGAGAAACTCGTAACTTAGAGCGTAAATGGAAACAAACTAATTTAGAGGTCTTTAGAATCGCGTGGAAAGACAGTATGTCACGTTATAAAAAGGCTCTAAAAGCAGCCAGGGCTGAGCATCTCCGCAAACTAATAGAAAATAACCAAAATAATCCAAGGTTTTTATTTAACACCGTGGCTAGACTAACAAATAAACAGACATCACCAGAGCAAAATATTCCGTTACAGTATAGTTGTAATGATTTTATGAATTACTTCAATGAGAAAATAGAAAGCATCCAAAATACAATTGTAAATGTACAATCCTCTATGGTGTCTTATGATTCAGCCACAATTATCGCCCCTCAAGAACAACTACACCGCTTTACAACTATAGGACAGGAAGAGCTAAATAAACTTATCTTTGCAGCGAAACCAACAACATGTTTATTAGACCCAATACCCACTAAACTACTGAAAGAAGTGTTACCTGTAGTGGAAGAGCCTCTTCTCAATATTATTAACTCGTCTTTATCTTTAGGTCATGTTCCAAAAATATTTAAGCTGGCAGTAATAAAACCTATTATTAAGAAACCGCAATTAGATCAAAATAACTTAGCAAATTACAGACCCATTTCAAATCTTCCATTTATATCTAAAATACTAGAAAAAATTGTGTCCGCTCAATTGTGCTCTTTCTTGCAAGAAAATTATATCTATGAAAAATTTCAGTCAGGATTCAGACCGCATCATAGCACAGAAACTGCGCTAGTTAAAATTACAAATGATTTACTTTTAGCTTCTGACCAAGGCTGTATCTCAATACTAGTTCTACTCGATCTTAGTGCTGCGTTCGACACTATAGATCATAAAATACTCTTAGATCGACTACAAAACTACACTGGTGTTCAGGGACAGGCATTAAGCTGGTTTAGATCGTACTTATCAGACCGTTACCATTTTGTCTGTTTAAATGGTGAAAAATCGAAGATAACGTCAGTAGACTATGGAGTGGCGCAAGGATCGGTGTTAGGCCCTCTGCTATTCTCAATATATATGCTGCCACTGGGTAATATTATAAGAAAACATGGAATTAATTTCCACTGTTATGCTGATGACACTCAATTATATATTTCATCAAGACCAGATGAAAACACTAACTTATCTAAATTGACAGAGTGTCTTAAAGATATAAAATGCTGGATGACGTGTAATTTCCTGCTATTAAATTCAGATAAAACGGAGGTATTACTTATTGGTCCAAAAAACTACCCACAAAACCTCGTACAATACAACTTTAATTTAGAAGGATGTCCAGTTACTTTATCCACTACAGTAAAAGACCTGGGTGTTATACTAGACCGCAACTTGTCTTTCGAAAATCATATTTCATATGTTACAAGAACAGCCTTCTTCCACCTTAGAAATATTGCTAAGCTACGTAACATGCTATCTGTTTCTGATGCAGAAAAGTTAGTTCATGCATTCATGACCTCAAGACTAGATTACTGTAACGCTTTATTAGCTGGTTGTCCTACATCCTCAATAAACAAGCTACAGTTAGTGCAAAATGCAGCTGCTAGAGTTCTTACTAGGTCAAGAAAATATGATCATATAACACCAATTTTATCATCTCTGCACTGGTTACCTATTAAGTTCCGTATCAATTACAAAGTACTATTACTGACCTATAAAGCCCTAAATGGTCTAGCTCCTGTATATTTAATGGACCTTCTATCGCCCTACAATCCATCGCGTTCTTTAAGATCCCTAAATTCGAGGCTTCTGGTCATTCCTAGGATATCCAGATCCACTAAAGGAGGGAGGGCGTTCTCGCATTTCGCTCCTAAACTCTGGAATAGCCTTCCTGATACTGTTCGTTGCTCAGACTCGCTCTCCCAGTTCAAAACTAGATTAAAGACGCATCTCTTCAGCCAAGCATTCACATAATGCTTGCCTCTTATACTACTGTTGAACCAGATCGAATGCATTAATATTATGAACAGCAGCTACGCTAATTATTTCCCATCTGCTTTTCTGCTGTTATCTCGGGACGCTAGTCCCGAGGTAAATAGCGTTCTTCAGCTACAGTCTGTATCCAGCCTCTCACGGAGACTTCAGAGTCCCCAACACCTGCGATGAGACGACTCGACGCCTGTGAAGAGACGACTCAACGCCGGCGATATGTTATGCCCTAAATTAATACATGATGATTAACTAACTGTATTTTTTACGTACATTTCTGAAATGCACTTTCTGTAAAGCTGCTTTGAAACAATATGTATTGTGAAAAGCGCTATACAAATAAATTTGAATTGAATTGAATTGAACATAAAACCTGCAGCGTGCGAAATGAAGCACACCAGGACTCAAGAACTCAGAAACCTGAGTTCTACTCCTTCACAATGGTTAAGAGACAAGATCCAGAGAGGTGATGTCTAACGTTCAGTCCGAGAACGTTTACTCTGGATCACCTCCCTGAGATCCTGCCTCCCGCGGGAGTTATGCCTCCTGCGCGCCCTGCTCCCCCTGCTAGGAGAAGGGGATGCACAGGAAGCGACACTGGCCTTCTGAGTCTGTCTGTGATCCTCAGACCACAACGGACCATGCCCTCCCGGCTGCCTGGGCTGGGCCGAGGACCTCCAAGGCATGCAGCTCTTAAATGCCGCAGAGCGCGCCCACGCCTCCCTGAACTTATCGACCACAGTCTCAACGGAAGGTCCGAAAAGCTCAGAAGGCGAAACCGGCGAATCGAGGAGAAAGGCTTTTTCTTTCTCCCCGATGTCAGCCTGGTTGAGCCACAGAAGCCTCTCCGTGGCCACCATAGCCGCCTGATGTAATCTTAAGCGGCTTGGATGGCAGGGTCGGGGCTCCCAGTGACGAAGACCGATCAGAGGCGAGATAGTTAGCCAACGTCTCGACCGGCAGCATCGACACATTCCTGTGCTCCGCGGCCCCATCCACAGCAGCGAAACTAGCCTGCTGATGTAGATGAAGACCAAGGAGAACGGGTTCTTCCATGCCCTCTCGATCTCAAAATGGAGATTGGGAAGGAATGGAAGGCTCGTCCGAGCTGGTGGCTTATGGGTAGGAAGGAACCGATCGTCCAAAACACCACGAACAGGTTCCTCCCGGACGCGCCTCCACTGCAACTGCAATCTGTTGGTGGCGCGCCCCATAACATCCACCAAATCAGCGTACACTGGGCAGGAGGGCTGAGATGGTTAAGTCCTAACCAGACTGATATCATCAATAGCCGACTCCTGCCCGGCCCGAAGAGAATCAGACACAGATCCATCAGAAAGAGAAAGAACCTCCTCTACAACGACCCGTAACTCATCCTCGTCAGCTGGCAGATCATCCGCGAGGTTAACGCCCCTCTCCAGCTGATCTGCCAGCTCCATCTGAGAGCCCCACGAGCTCACGCGCCGTTGAGCCTCAGCCCGAGCGGGACCAACACCGCGGGGTTCAGATGCCGCGGACAGACGAGAACGGAGCGTTTTCAGAGAAAAACGCTCACAGTTTGCGCAGGAAGTTCCCTCGAGAACTCCCCGCGCGTGCTCTTCTCCCAGGCAGAAAACGCACAGATCGTGTGAATCCTCCGGTGTCAAATATCTGGGACACGGGTCGGCACACTTGCGGAAAGTATTTTCCCCTTCTCTGCACGCTTCATTGTTGATTACTCAAAACAGACAAACAGTCCCTGAAGACGAAAAGATGTTGTCACGGTTTCAAGGCGCACTTTTTATACATCCAGATTGACGCGCTCATCATTCGAGCTGATGATGCACGGGCTGTCGCCGGTCAACATGATTGCTGTGAGTTGATACTTGATTTCAGACACCTGTCACGCCTGAGGCGTTCCCCATAACGTCGATGACGTATTGTTGAGTTCCCTTCGAAAGGGAACAGATTTTAACCATTTCAATCTGCAGAAAAGAAAAAAAAAACGAACAAAGGGAACTCTTTAAGTTCTGTAGTTCAAACTAGCTACAAATTACTGTTGCCTACCTCAAATTACTGTTGCTTACCTCAAATTACTGTTGCTCACCTACAGTTTGTCCAGCTATTACCCACGTCTTCCAAGCTGCGATGTAGCACCGTGCCTCTTTTATTCATTTGTCAAACAATGTTTTTGAAATAAACCTGTTTTTAATTTTCATTGATGACTAATTATTGCAGTGTTAGGACATATTATAGACTGTTAATATAATGATATGCCTATAATTCATTGTAATCGACCTAAATGTTAAGACAATTTTCAATGAGGACTGTACTAGATTTTTCCCTAAACCTAACTGCGTACCTGGAATCTAATTATTGAACACTATCACTCTGGATTGGAAGTAAGATCTCTAGTGTTTTTAAATTTGTTCGGGGTGCCCAGTCATCACCCAAGCGTCTCTCGTCGACACTTAATCTATGGTGTCTCTAGTCGACACTCAATATATAGCGTCTCTCGTCGACACTTAACAACCTTTATACTCTAGTTTCTGCGTCTCTAGTCGACACTGGCCGAGTTCCCTAAACTCTAACTTACTTACTTGGTTCCCTAGTCTAACCTGTTGCGCAACAGAAAGTAACAGACAGGCTCCAGCAAATGTCCTTTAAATGCTTTAATCACGGCCAGGAGAGTTCTCGAGCAGTTCTCAGAGAATCTCCCTAGAAGAAGCAAGGCCGGTGGATCTCTGACAAATCCCATTGAGAATCCCACCAGTCAACACGAATACAACAGTTTTTATAATATGACATGATACATTATCACATGCTTTCAAACCCAGACATCTCAAAACAGAATCATCATGACTAACATATCACACTCTCCATCATCACGATTGGTTAGATTGTCAAAGCAAGTCCCCCCCTTTCATTACCTTCTGTTAGTAACATAAGCAAAAATATCCTGTATCATCAAAAACATTGTGAGAGGTTAATATTTCAATCAATCATTTCACAATACAGTATAATGGTAAGTCCAATTTCAAAGTTCCTTTGACCAAAGTTATATTAAGTCAAATGTTTAGGAGGTTAGACATCATCTGATGGCTACATCCTAGAGAAAAAGGAAGTAAGCTCAATTTAGATTTATTGTTAGATTCAGGAATGGAGGACCAAAGGAAGTGTTAGAACTTATCACGAGATGTTAGTATAATTCATATCTTTATGGTTAGATGTTAAAAACATGGTTAATTTAATATTCAATTTAAAATCTCCACCACAGGATCCTCATTGAAAATTGTCTAAAACATTTAGAGATTACAATGAATTATAGCCATATAATTATATTATTATTATTTTATTATTCCTCGAGGAGTAAGCTTCTATGTAATATTTTATTATCCTCACAGCGCATTGCTGTGATGTGCTGTGAAATTATTGCGTGGCAAATTAATTATAATAGCAGATCAATTTAATAATAACATTAGCCTTCCCTTATACAATAATACTAATAACAATTTAATACACAAATTGGAAGTGCTAAATCATCTTGATATTGATAGCTGATGCTTGTTTTGACAATATCTCTGGATACACGATATCGTCTAGGCGCAACCCAGCACGGGGGTTTCTCGCACATATTTTTCTCACGTATAGTGTGAGCAGTCAAGTTGCAGCTCGACGTTCGGACCGTATAGTGTGAGCACATAAATCCTTAGCTTTGGCTTTACATCGCATGCAATTTACTCGTTCAGTGTGAGTAGGTACCTTGCTGAAATCGCAGACATCGCACAGTGTATGCCCGCCTTAAGTGGGTTAGGGATAGGATTTCAAGTTATTTTGAAAAAATGGACAAAGAGAATCACATACCCCACCTTTAAAGGCACAATATGTAATTTTTCTGCTTTAAAAATAGCAAAAATAGCTGTATCTATGTTATATCTTTTTTTTAGTTGTGTACTTACATTATCCCGACAGTTTCCACCAACTTTCAAATCCGGAGAAATTTATAGTTTAACTCGAAGACACGTCCCGTTTCTTTATTTCCGTTTCGTTGCCCATCTATGGCGTCATATAACCTTTGACTCCTCTAGTTTCTCTAACTTCCTGCGGAACCCGGCGAACTTGACTGAGACTATTATACTTCAATCAATATGGACCATGAGTATGCTTTGCCTGCACGTTCTGCTGCTGGAGCCAGCTCTGTGAAGCGCAAACGTACGGGTGAAAGAAATGACCCGAGAAGGGTTTGGGACAGGAGAAGAAACATGACTCGGGTTAACATTGGAGTTACATTTTCAAGATGGAGAGAGCTTCGTGATAAGCTACAACTACAGAGAGATGCCGATCTTGCTTGCATTCTAATAAACAGGTATGCACCCATTCAGCTAACTATATCTATCCATATATTTTGTGAAACGATGATGTCATGTGTAAAACGCAGACGGACTAGCTCTCATGTATAGTATAATGTAAATTCACATTTATAATTATTAACGAAAGGTGACCGTGTTTTTTAACATCTGTTAATACTAGCTAGATGGAATATAGATTTAATAGGGGTCTGATAATTCATATATCTCTCCGTTCTAAAAAGATGTGATTGTCAAAATACTAACTTAGAATGAGTGAGGAATGTGGGGAGCGACAGAGCGCGCGTTCCAATGAACATTGTATTGCTGGTTCGCTCGCTCACTCTGTATTATGGGTTCGTGGTGGTAAATACATTACCTCGTCAGTGAACATGTTTTCTGCTGGAGATGCCAGATGGCTGGTTGTCATTGACAACGACAACAACTCCCATGAGCCCACGCTCTTTCCTGACGTCATCAAAGTACGTCTTTTGTTATTATTTTGATTGAGTGACCCCTGGTGGCCAAAAATTACATACTGTATGTTTAAATCTAATTTTTTCAAATCTTTTTTTTTTCATTGTGTATTTGCTGTGTACACTTTGCTGTGTACAAATCTATGTTGCTCTATTTGCCATGCCAATAATGCTGTTGTCTCTTAACAGATGAAGAACTTCACGATTGTTGAGTTTTTAGACAGTACTATGGAGGTTGTGCCATCTTCATGGTTGGACAGATCTACAGGGGTATGTAGTTGTGTAGATTTCTTTTTCTTCACAATTTCTTTTACCATTCTAAATGTTCTCCTCACCACATTGTAAGAAATTATCTGAAATAAAGTAATTTTTCCAAAAGGTCGTCTTCTGCTACTAGACTGCGCATAATGTGAGGGCCCAAGTTAGCGCGTGTCATTTGCCCAACAAATCTGGGTCAAATATCCAGTCAAGAAAATCTGTCTGTGTACAGGTGACCTATTGCTGCTGTACTATATATAAATAAATAATAGTTTCCTCTGTATGGTAATACTGCTTTGTTCTGCTACTGGCTCACAAAAACATTGTTCTCTTAACGTAGATTCCTGCGCCAAAGCCATGGAAAAATGTCAGCGGCTGATGGACACTTCCAGCACTGAGACGGAAGACGATGCGAGCGTCCACAAAAGACAGTGTAGACGCCCAAGGAGGTTCATGACGAATTCTTCAAGTGATGGTAAGACCTTAAGTACAGACTACATTATTTACACAATTAAAATTTTATTTTTGCAATCTGTACAAATTGTTTGGTCTTTTATTTCAGATGAATCTGTTCCACAAGCGAGAAAGCATTCCAGGACGGAGTGTGTGTGTCAGGGATCAATCAAACTCGTTTCAGTCCACCACTCAAAGATCACTCTCTCCAGAATATTAATCACAAACACCTGTTCATCATCAATTACCTCATCAACCAGCTCATAAAAACTCTCACTGTGATTTCAGTCTTTGTCAAGCCTCCAACAGGAACTGACCGTTCTTCCCGTATCCTGAAAATCCTGTTATCTCTGAACTGCCTGAGAATTCTGTATCCTTACCTGACTCAAACTAACCTTTTGTGATATTGTTCTGCCATCTTCAGATCTCCGATTCCTGAGACCCCATGTTCGCGATTTGATCAAGTTACTCCGATCATACCTAAAAGAGAAGAGAGAAAGGATTAACGGACTGAGGCTGAGTGATTATCCTACTCTTGAAGTCTGGATTACCTGTTGTTCTCCGTGCATCAAGTGATCTTCACTATATCTGCACCTGAAATCACTGTATACTCACCTTACACTATTGTCACCTGTAAATAAAGCTGTATTTCAATCACTTACCTCCGATCTCCTGGTCTCTATCCTGACAGAAGGCTTGACCAAGAAGAAACAGCGCGATGGAATCTGCCAGTAATGTTGATAATCCTGCACAACCTACAGCCGCCGCTGTGAATCCCAGTCAGCCAGAGCCCAGTACATGCACTAGCCTCCGCAAGTGGGTGGAACGAAAAGGCGCTCATCTGCGTCTACCGACGTGGTTTAAATCCTGCACTTCGCCTTAAACTCGCGATTTATGATGATAGCCTGGGAGTTGAGAAATTCATGCAGCAAGCTCTCCGTGTGCATCAAAGATCTCAAGGCTGCTATCGCGAAACTCAGCTACCCACTTTTTTACCACCTCAGTATCCCGCTGAATGTTCCTCCGAAGCGGCTGTAGAGAAGATGCAGGTGGATACCTATCGACTGTCCCAAGCTGAACGTTCTCGACGTCGAGAGTTAAACTTATGCCTGTATTGTGGAATGGGAGGACATTTTCTTCGTTCATGCCCTACACGACCTCCTAGAATGCTTGTGAGTTCTGTCTTAACGTCCGTCTCTGTATCAGCTCCGTTAACAATATCAGTGATTCTAAAATCCATGAATTTCCATGTCTCTGCTACAGCCATTGTGGACTCCGGGTCGGCAGGAGATTTCATCTCCGGACAGCTCTGTCAGAAGCTCCAACTCCAGAAATCCACCACCACCAAACCATACTCCATCCATGCAGTGACTGGTGAAACCATCAATCAGGGGTACGTCACGTCTCAGATTAAACCTATTCTACTTTGTATTGAAGATACACACCATGAACTGTTTGAACCTTTCGTACTTGAGAATAGCCAGACTGATATTCTCCTGGGCCGTCCATGGCTTATTCGACATCAACCTAACATCAACTGGAAATCTGGTAAGGTATTGAAATGGGGTTGCATGTGCTCTTCCACGAATGTTGAACTCTCAGTCTCGTCCATCGCTAGCTTACCCGACGCCATCCCAGTGAACTCAACTTCCATTGGAAGCCCCATAGAAAACCTGTCGGTGTCCATCCCTTCATGCTACTCTCAATATTCCGATGTATTCAATCCTGTCGAGGCTACCAAGTTACCACCTCACCGATCCTGGGATTGTGCCATCAATCTGATTCCCGGAGAATCCATCCCCAAGGGACGAATCTACTCTCTGTCTATCCCTGAACAACTAGCCATGCAACAGTACATTGGAGAGGCGTTGAAACAGGGTTATATTCGGTCCTCCACTTCACCTGCTGCTGCCAGTTTTTTCTTTGTCCCTAAGAAAGATGGGGGTCTACGTCCATGTGTAGAGTATAGAGCCTTAAACAAGATAACCGTGAAGTTCAGTTATCCGCTCCCATTGGTTCCCTCTTCTCTTGAGCAACTTCGAGAAGCCAAGATATTCACCAAGCTGGATTTGAGAAGTGCATATAATCTCATTCGAATCCGAGAGGGCGACGAGTGGAAGACCGCATTCATCACTCTAGCAGGACATTACGAATATCTCGTCATGCCATATGGTCTGGTAAACACCCCTTCAGTCTTCCAAAGTTTCATGGATGAAGTTTTCCGAGACTACCTGAATCAGTTTGTAATAATCTACATCGACGATATCTTAATCTACTCCAGAAACTCAGTGGAACATCAGAGACATGTCTCTCAGGTACTCCCAACGGCTACGTGAATTCTCCCTGTTCCTGAAAGCAGAGAAGTGCTTCTTTCATCAAACCTGTCGAGTTCCTCGGTTACCACCTCAGTGAAAAAGCAGTAGAGATGGATGATCGTAAAACCAAAGCCATTACCTCCTGGACCGCTCCGCAGTCTGTTAAAGAATTACAACGATTTCTTGAATTTGCAAATTTCTATCGGAGGTTTATTCACCAATACAGCCTGCTAACTGCTCCTCTGACCTCTCTCCTCAAAGGAAAACCAAAGACACTACTCTGGACCACTGAGGCTGAACATGATTTTCAGTCTCTCAAGACAGCGTTCACCACAGCTCCATTACTCCAACATCCAAATCCTGAAGAAATGTTCATTGTTGAAGTTGATGCTTCTACTACAGGAGTAGGAGCTGTGTTGTCACAGTATTCGGCTTCTTCACCCAAACCTATGCCTTGCGCATTCTTCTCTCACAAGTTATCTCCTGCAGAGGTAAACTACGATATTGGCAATCGAGAACTCCTGGCGGTTAAGCTCGCTCTAAAAGAGTGGAGACACTGGTTAGAAGGAGCCAAACATCCATTTCTCGTTCTCACAGACCACAAAAATCTTCAGTACTTGAAAGAAGCAAAGAGGCTTAATCCACGCCAGGCCAGATGGGCACTCTGTTTTACTCGCTTCCATTTTCAGATCTCCTATCGCCCTGGTTCGAAGAACGTCCGAGCGGATGCCTTGTCTCGTCTCCATGCCCCTGAAATTCACCACGAAGAACCTGAGAATATCCTACCTGAAAAGATGTTCGTCAATCCCATTCAGTGGGACTTAAATGAACAACTGTTTGAATTGTCCCAACACCAATCCAGTCCTCCAGAGTGTCCAGCCGGAAAGATTTACATACCCGAAGAGTTTCGTACCTCTCTAATCTCCTCAGCACATTCATCTGTTGGCACTGGTCATCCTGGAATAAACAAAACCTGTTCCACTCTCCAGACTCGCTACTGGTGGTCCAACATGTTACAAGATATCAAGACCTTTATCCAGGGATGCATTCTTTGTGCCATGAACAAGAACCCCCGTCACTTACCCACTGGGAAACTCATGCCTCTACCTGTTCCGCAACGACCCTGGTCGCACATTGGAGTCGACTTTGTAACTGACCTTCCTCCCTCAGACGAGAACACATGTATCCTGGTAGCCATTGATCGCTTTTCTAAAGCTTGCAAATTAATTCCCCTGAAAAACTTACCCACAGCATTTGTAACCGCAGAATTATTGATGGAGCACGTCTTCCGGAATTTTGGCATTCCGGAGGATATTGTGTCGGACAGGGGACCGCAGTTTATCTCCAAGGTGTGGCGAGCATTCTTTGCATTAATGAATGTTACAGTGAGTCTAACTTCAGGGTATCACCCACAAGCGAATGGTCAGCCGGAACAGAAGATCCAAGATGTCAGTCGTTTCATTCGTACCTTTTGCCATTCTAATCAACATCTCTGGAGCCGATATCTCGTGTGGGCAGAGTATGCTCAAAACTCCCTTCGACAAACCTCCACTAATCTAACACCGTTCCAATGTGTACTGGTTTACCAACCACCATTGTTCCCATGGTCCTTTGAACCATCAGAAGTCCCTGCAGTCAACACCTGGTTCCAAGACAGTGAGAGGGTATGGAACCAAGCTCATCATCATCTCCAACAAGCTCTGAACCGTCAACAACACTTTGCAGACGTTTATCGTCGTAACACCCCCGAATATTAGCCTGGACAACCAGAAACATTCGTTTAAGACTACCTTGTCGCAAACTAAGTCCAAGATATATTGGTCCATTTCCCATCGTAAGACAAATTAACCCAGTTACCTACCAGCTCCGTCTGCCGGCCCAGTATCGTATCCACCCCTCATTTCACGTCTCTCTTCTGAAATCCCATCATCCACCTGTTCCTGTTCCCTCTACAGACCTAGTTCATGATGACAATCCCCCAGTACCCCCCATTGAAGCCGAACCCATCTATACTGTAAGGGGGATCTTGAACTCCCGACGTCGAGGTGGTCAACTCGAATATCTGGTAGACTGGGAGGATTATGGACCAGAGGAGAGGTGTTGGGTACCTCGTAAAGACATCCTCGACCCCATGCTACTCACTGAATTCCATGAACAACATCCTGAAAGGCCTGCTCCATGACCTCGAGGTAGAGCCCCACAACGTCGGCGTCCTGGATCCGCTGGCGCGGACTCTGGAGGGGGGGGGGGGGGGGGGGTAATGTCAGGGATCAATCAAACTCGTTTCAGTCCACCACTCAAAGATCACTCTCTCCAGAATATTAATCACACACACCTGTTCATCATCAATTATCTCATCAACCAGCTCATAAAAACTCTCACTGTGATTTCAGTCTTTGTCAAGCCTCCAACAGGAACGGACCGTTCTTCCCGTATCCTGAAAATCCTGTTATCTCTGAACTGCCTGAGAATTCTGTATCCTTACCTGACTCAAACTAACCTTTTGTGATATTGTTCTGCCATCTTCAGATCTCCGATTCCTGAGACCCCATGTTCGCGATTTGATCAAGTTACTCCGATCATACCTAAAAGAGAAGAGAGAAAGGATTAACGGACTGAGGCTGAGTGATTATCCTACTCTTGAAGTTATCTGAATTACCTGTTGTTCTCCGTGCATCAAGTGATCTTCACTATATCTGCACCTGAAATCACCGTATACTCACCTTACACTATTGTCACCTGTAAATAAGGCTGTATTTCAATCACTTACCTCCGATCTCCTGGTCTCCATCCTGACAGAGTGTGTGGAAGCCCTGTCCGTAAGTTAACATTTATGCGTGCATTTAAGAAACCAGAGTCATATTTCCCACCATGGAACTACTGACATTCAACCTTGTGCATATCATGTGACTGTTCTGATGTGTTTGTCTCTTCCTGCCTTTTTTCAGGTCAGCAGATGCCTCCACCACCTGCATGTAAGGTTGTTTGTTTTTTTTGCCATGTGCAAGAAACCTACCATAAATGAACTGGCCAATATTCACATCTACTTTCTTTTTAGATGAGTCAACACCACACAGAGAACCAGCCGGTCGCCCAGAATTGGATGGGTCTATTGTGACGCAAGCTCAGCCTGAAGGTACAGTGGCTTTGAATTTTCCATTTCCAATAAAATACAATTTCATGACAAGGAACTTGAGAGCAACTTGACTTTTTTGTTGTTGTAATCAGCAGAACTCATCTCACAGAGGGAGGTGGCTCAGCCATGGAGATGGAAATGAGAGGTAAGAAGACTCACTTAAGTTGTTCACATATGCAAGTATATAATGTATAACTAAAACTAACACCATTCATTTTTTCCATAGCCGTGAGGACATCCATCCTGACAACCTTTGGAGGTTCGACCAGAGCATCCGTCGCATGCTACGGCGAGTGGCAACCAATGACGTGCTAAAACAGTATAGTCTGCGGGGCAGAAAGGCATCTTCATCCCACTCCATTTGTACTTGTATTGATATGTCTTATTTGTATAGTTGTAAACTAAAACTGTATAAAACTGATTGTAATTCTTGTATTATTTTTTTAGGCCTTTATATTTTTTGTATTTTTTACATTTTATATTGTATATTAAAGTTTTAAATCCCATCAAGTTTGCCTGTTCATTCATTCCTGCTAATATATAATAATTCATTCCTGCTCATGCACAGACAGTTTAAAGTAATAATACAATTGGTTGTTAAAGTTTTTTAAAGGTTAGGGGAATGTAAAAAAGAATGTTAGGGGAACACCTAAAGGTTGCAACGTTAGGGGAAGGTTCCCTAAAGGTTACCTAAAGGTTGCAACGTTAGGAGAAGGTTCCCTAAAGGTTACCTAAAGGTTGCAACGTTAGGGGAAGGTTCCCTAAAGGTTGCGATGTAACCAAAAACTAACGTTCCCTGAACGTTAAGAAAACTTTCCATGGGAACCAAAACCTAACCTTAACCCTAACCTTAAGGGAACGTTCCCGCAACCAAAAACTAATGTTCCCAGAACGTTCTGGGAACCATAAATTGTTAGCTGGGAGGCATTACTATCCGAGGGAAGATGAACGACCACGAAGTGCGCATGCGCCCCACCAACGTTTTAAACCACTGGCGTGCGAAACGACTGTCAAAAATACGTCATCAAGGTCACAGGCATTACTATCCAAGGGAAGATGAATCGATTCAACGAAGTGCGCATGCGCCCCACCAACATTTTAAACCACTGGTGCCGAAATGGCGGATCAGCAGCCAAGCGCTCACTCCTCGTCTCAGATAAATTAATTAATGTTTTTTTTTTTTTTAATCTGACATGTTTAAGCAGGGGTCATCAAACTTGTTCCTGGAGGTTGTGAGGTCGGAGCTAAACTCTGCAGGACACCGGCCCTCCAGGACCGAACTTGACGACCCCTGTGTTTAAGGGTTTGTTATCACTAATAACTGAGAGCTTATCTTACCTACTATACTATCTCTGTAATAGTGCTCCTCTCTGAGTACATGTAACGTTAGGTGCTTAGGGAAGACAGTTGTTTAGGAGGTCATCACTGCAGCCTGTAGAGCGATGAGATAGTAGCCTGGCAAGCCAGACCTACATCAAGATGTTAGGTCTGGGAACTCACAATTGGCATACCTCAATCCGAGGGGCGGGATAAACGGTTGTCTTTCAAATTCCCTCTGCACGCAATAGGACAGCGCTACAACCAACCAGAGCAACGAACAGCTGTGGCTGAGTGAGTTCCATGCGTTTTTCCACCAGCGAACCTAGTTGATATATTAAACTTTTGCCGTATCCGGTCGTCAAAACTCCGAACACATCTTCCTTTTTTAAGAATGACTTGAGCGACGTTCTCTTAACTCCAAGTCATCCAGAGTCGCGGCCAAAGCTGATTCGAAAGACCGCTGTTTGCCAGCAGCAAGCCCGCCCACCAACTCTATACACGATGTGATTGGCCTGACCAGAGTTTTTTTTTCCAGCTCGAATGCCAACGGAGAGTTGCTAGACCACACTTTGCTGCAAAATAATTTTTGCTGCCGCTAGGGTGCGTCTAGATTTCTAGGCTAATGAGATAGGGCTACATAAAAGAATGAGCAATTTTAAGTGTTGACTTCCTAACAGCCGTGTTACATGCACTGTAATACACAGGTTAATAATAATATAATATAATGTAATATAAGTGTTCACTGTTTAAGTATTGAAGTCATATTTCATTGTTCATCAGGTTCCATTAGGTGACATCTTGCATACAGCCCAGAATCTGGTGTCGATGTTGACCAAAACCTTAAGTGTTGGACAACCGAAAGTGGGGAACCAGTCCAATATCAGTGTACAGTCAGCAGAAGAAAGAAGGTCTAAGTCAAATGGGCAGTCAGTTCTGCAGGAAATGGCTAGGTGTGAGATTCAATGCAATTGTTGTATTAATAAACTGTGTGTATGTCTGTACTCGTGGAATATACAGTTTGTACAGTATAATTTTTTTTAATTACATACTGTATAAAAGTTTCATCACACATTAACATTACATCACATATATTAGTGTGCATGTGAGTGTTCTCAATGTTCTGAACTGGCTCAAAATAAAAATGAAGTCCTTTTTAGGTCATTTCCTGGATTATTCAGAAAGGAAGTAAGGGGTAATAAAAAGTTTTGGACCATATAAACAGCCACAAAAAAGCTTTTTGATGTTTTTTTTTCTCCTTGACCAACAATATGAGAAAACGCCCAAAGGAGAAGACAGAATTACAACTTACATTTGCAGGACTTGGGAGAAGATTATTAACTATAACTGAAAACATGACTCATGGGTGAATTGGGTGAATTTCCTTACTCTGTTTTACTCTGCCTTTGATAATTAAGCTATCATAGTCGCTTGTTAATGAATATCCAAAACTGGCAAAAATCTGCGGAGGATGGTTGCTGCACAAGTGCTCAGGTATGTAGGATCTGGCAACCACTATAGTTCCGTGGCCATTCACAGGAATGCGCATTGCTAAAACCAGGCGCAGTTAAGCCTAGGCTTAAGTTTGGTTGGTGCAACCGACGTTAGGTCAACTCTAAAGACTGGTCTTAACTAAGACCTACTTAGCAGTTAGGACCAGGCTTAGTAAAGCCCTGTTGGTGCAACTGGCTCCTGAAATGTAAGTAATATATAGTAATGTTTAACTCTTAAAAGTAAATAAGGGATGCCAATAAGACTGTATTCTATTTCTCTGTATTTAGGTTAACTCAACAGATGACATGAGTGAGCTTACAGATGAGATTTTAAGCTGTGGATACACTGGAAAACTGTCTGCCAACATGAAAACCAACATAATCAGGTGCACTATACTTTTTATTCTCCTCGGAGTACAAAAAGTTTAATTTTACCTGCATTTGTAATCTTATGAAATGTATTATAGTAAATAACAAAAAGCATCACATTTATCATCAAAATTGAGTTACTGTATATTTTTTTAATATTGTTTAGTGTTTAAAACATTTGATGAAACCATTACATTGCCTCTAGAGCCATTGTTTTACACTCCTCTATGAGAGTTGTTCCAATGCTTAATCAGCTGAGAAAAGGCCTGCAGCTCTACGATGCTCGATGGCACCGCGGATTCCCCACAGCGGCGAGGACTCTCTGACAGCGCGTTCCTCCCTCTTCCCACCAGCAATGTTCAGGGAAGAAGGAGGCGGGAACCGGCGAATAATCAAACATACTTTATTTAAAATAAAAAAAACAAAACAAAATACCGCCAGCAGCCCCTCGCGGATGACTGCTGGCTACCGAAAATAAACATAACCGCCAGCAGCCCCTCGCGGACGACTGCTGGCTAAAATAAAATACAAATACAAAAACCGAACACAACTAAAATACAGGCCTGTTCCTCTCTCGATCATCAACGTCGTCGCTCCTCCGTGAGAGATGCGAGACCGGTGTGCTCCACCGGTGTTGCTCATTAGCAATCGCACTAACCATCCCCCGCACCACCATCATTAGCAATCGCACCGTCCTGTTCGCGACAGCTATGAAATATGGGGAGTAATTTGACAATGTTTAAATGTATTTGGTGGGGAAAGCATGTTGAAACAGCAACTTTCTGCTTCTCTGTGAATCACTGTTTATTGGCATAAGTAAAACTGGTCCTTTGACAATATTTGTTGAAAGAATTTTCATGTTAAAGAAGCAACTCAATCATTAACTGTTTTCATAATTCATTCATTGTGCTGCTTTGTTACAGTTTTCAAAATATATACACAATTTGCAAAATAAATGTTTACAATGGTATCACACAGTTGTTTGTGTATTTTAAAGACTTTCAAAATATTGAACCAAAGATGTATAAATATCTCTGCCATAACAGTCAGATATTGCAAGAGGATTAAAGATGGATTTTACTGTTTCCATCAGAGCAGGAGTGAGTGGGCACTCAATTTCTGGAACATGAACTCCAACATTATCATCAAACGTCTCCCAGTCTGTTCCAAACAGTTCCAAATTCTTAAATTCAATTTTTTTTTTAAATAACTTAAAGGCATAGAAAATCAATTAAAAAAACAAACCTGAAAACTCTCTTCATTGTCTCCAGATGGGTTGTGCATGTGTCCCATTATCCACATCTAGTTAGGGGTGTAAGAAATTGTAGTCTGCCTCGACCCAGATTCCACTCCAAAATACATTTTAGAATGAGCTCATGCCCAAAATGGCTTAATTATCATAGAGATGAATGAAGTGAAGTTATATTGTTTCTTCACCATTTGGGGTCATCAAATCCTGAACAAATGGTCATCATCAATTTTAGAATGGGAATGGGTATGCGACACCGAGAACCTTCTCAGACAATGGGGTGTCTCAACTTCATTAACATACAGAACACAGCTGTTACAACAAGAGCAACTTAATTTACATTAAGAGTGGTAAACAGTAATAGGATAAAAGGTTTAAGATTTGGATGTTCTGGGTTCAGTCTGACGCCGATGAACCCAAGGTGCTTTGTGTACCTTGCCACTGCTATGCTGTAATAAACTTCATTTTTGAGATCTTCGACGTCCACATCATTTTTTCTTACATTGGCGAGCCACCCGTCGAGGAATTTCCAACAAAAAAGTGGGTAAAGGTAAGAAAAAGCTGATTTCTTTCATTTATGCTGTTTTTTGTCAGGGAACCCCCTCGTTTAAAAAAATCTAGAAAAGGAAAATTTTAAGGACAGAATAGAATTTGGTTTATTCAGTATTAGCAGGAGGAGTTGTTAAGCCTATTCTGTACAATTTTGTTTAAGATTCTAACGGAACTGAATCAGCCCGAAGCAGTGTGGTGGCAGAGTTGTATTGGAATTGTTGTCTCTAAAGTAATTGAAACAAAGTGCTTAAGTGTAAAGTTTCTAAAGTAACTGAAACTTTGTGTTGGTCTCTTATAATTCTGTTAAGATTCTAAAGTAACCGAATCAACCCGAAGTAGTGTGGTGGCAGAGTTATATTAGATTGGTTGTTTCTAAAGTAACTGAAACAAATGTGTGTGTTTCTAACGTACTTGAAACTGATTGTGAAGTTGTTATAATTCTGAAGAAATTCTAAAGTAATTGAATAGACCCGATGCAGTGTGGTAACAGAATTATTTCACAACTATTGTGTGTTATAGGAGGAGTTGTTAAGCCTACTCCGTACGATTTTGTTTAGGATTTTAACGGAACTGAATCAGCCCGAAGCAGTGTGGTGGCAGAATTATATTAGATCAGTTGTTTCTAAAGTAACCGAAACAAAAGTGTATGCAGCCTATTTGAAACCGATTGTGAAGTTGTAGTAATTCTGAGGAAATTCTAAAGTAATTGAATAGACCCGACGCAGTGTGGTCACAGAATTATTTCACAACGATTGTGTTTTATAGTGTAGTAGATTAGTAGGTCTGACACTGTACGGCTCTGTGAAATTTAAATCAAGAACCTGAAGCAGTGTGGTTTTGCCCGACGTACTGTGGCAGTGTTTTGAATTTGATAAATATTGTTTAACCCTCTGAGGTCTGAGGTGTTTTCTGGGTCCTGGAGGTGTTCTGACATGCTCTGACATTTGTGCTTTTTTCTGTTACTTGTGACATTTTCAAGGCTAAAGTCTTATTATGTATTCAGCACAAACTCTGCTACAGTAATATGTCAGCAGCATGTATGTAAAGGTTTGGAGTTTTAAGATAATAATGTTTATGCGTGGTTTGTGAAAAAACAAAAAACAAATGTCACTGAAATAAGGTCATAAAACCCATAGTGATTATTTCTTAACAAGACTTTTGAAAATTGTATCACGTAGCCTAGAATATTTGCTCCAAAACTATGTGAAAATCATCCTGCATACTCATTTAGATAAGACAATATATTTATTTAAAATGTGTATGACGTGTTTTGTGTGAGAAAGCTTTATGCAAGGAGGCGTGGATCTCTCATTAATATGAATGCATTTTACACCTGAGAAAGACAAAGACCCTCCCCTAATGGCCCTATTAGGTGCTATCAGGCCCGATCAGTATGAGAAGCCTTGCACAAAACATGAGGAGAAATTTAAAAAAGAATGGCTTTTAGATTGTCTGGATTTATTTACAACACAACATAATCCAAAGATACACAACAAAGGACAAAAAGCACATTAGTAAACACACTGATCTAAAGAAAAAGACTTAAACAGTCACACACCTTTGTGCCATTCCTGAAACATAGTAGCCTACATACCTGTCATGTCCAAGGTGTTTGACTTTTCATTTTACTATGTTCATGTACAGAGACTCATGTGAATGTTGAAGTCAGCAGGACTCATCCAGTGGCATCTGGTCCTTTTCTAAAAAATAAATAAATAAACACCTGTAAACATGTTGATATCAAGACAAAGTATAGGGCTGCACGATTCTGGGAATACATTTTAGATTTTTCACTCACACACATATACATATATATATATACACACACACACACACACACACACACACTGCCGTTCAAAAGTTTGGGGTCGGTATGATTTTTAATGTTTTTAAAAGAAGTCACTAATGCTCACAAAGGCTGCATTTATTTGATTAAAAATACAAAACAAACCCAGTAATATTGTGAAATAATATTTCAATGTAAATCAGCTGTTTTCTATGTAACTATATAGTAAAGTGTAATTTATTCCTGTGATCAAAGCTGAATTTTCAGCATAATTACTCCAGTCTTCAGTGTCACATGATCCTTCAGAAATCAGTATAATATGATGATTTGATGCTCAAGAAACATTTTTCATTATCATCAATGTTGAAAACAGTAATTTACATTTTTATCTTAGGATTCTTTGATGAATAGAAAGTTCAAAAGAACAGCATTTATCTGAAAAATAATCTTTTGCCTTGTATAAAGGCATGTGTAGGGCTGCATAAAATAATAACAATAGCCTAGATGGCAGGCAGCCTATAAATCGTTAAAAATGAACAATTCAGTAACACTACACTAGACAAACATATATTGTTTATCATATGTTACTTCAAATATTTATATTCGTTATGAAATGAGATGAGTTTGACGTGAAGCCTAATGTGTGGCGTGTTTTGCTTTTCAAACACACAGCGCGACTCAGACCCAAACTCAGCGCGTGCAGCGATCGAGCCGCTCCAAACTATGAAACATTATACATCTACGTTTGAGCAGATATCCACAAACACAGTATTTAACAGTAAACACAGGTCTAAACATTAAAATATTCACCATATTAGAATAAACACTCATACTAGCATACTTGTATCTCATTTCATAACATTTTACGCTGGCACCTGTTTAGTAGCTACAATGTAAAGTTTATGCAACAATAAAACAGTTACTATTATGTCTCTTACCTTAAAAATGGTTCTCATAATCAAAACGTCTTCTTCTGAGGTAAATCCACAGCACAAACAGTCTTCCAAACTGATGAAAAGTAGAGAAATACTGGAGTCGCTGATTCTTTGTTTCGAGCTGATGAGGGCGTTAAAAGCTCTGCGTTCTTTCACGTGGATCATTTGAATGAGAACAGCTGCGCGCGTGGGGGTGTGATCAAATTAAAGTTAATGAGCTCGGGCTGGAGAAACTGTACATGTCGTTGCTTTCATACGGATTTCTTAAACCGAGAATATTTGTTTTTTATATGATTTACTTCATTTAAAAAAGGAGACTTCAAGCTTTGTAAAGACATTACTTTCATGTGTGGGTGGCAAGTATTGGCTGAGTTACAGATCATTTTCTGTCGCGTTTCAGAATGAACTTCACATTGAGAGAGAAGACAGAACGTGCATCATGTTTTTTTTCTTTATTTTACGAAAAACACAACTTTTTGTTTTTATTTTTAGTGTACACAAAAAAAGAAGACATTTAACAGTTTTTAAAAATGTATAACACTTGCCTGTAGATCAAAAAATCGACGGAGTTATTTGAGTTTCTTTTGCACTGATCAGAAAAAAAGCGAGACTATCGCGCCGGCGCGATAGCCGACCCCAGGGGGTTAAGCCCGAAGTACTGTGGATAAGTAAACTGTTTTAAGAAAATAACATAAAACCCGACGTATAGTGTGGTTTTGTCCGACGTACTGTGACAGTGTTAATTTTTTTTTAACTGTTTTGTGTAGTGAAATTTAAGGTCCAAAGGACTGTGGCTATGGTTAAGTTAAGCCTCAGGTAGTGTGGCTATTTTGTTCAACGGATATCTTAAAGGAACTACAGTAGATAACGTGTAGTGATTTAAAATCAGACTTTGGAAAATGGAAGAAATTATTGTTAAATAAATCGCTAAACATGGTTCTCAGGGAATGTTTGATGGAATAGAGAATATTGTTGATAAACCGTACAAGTGGGCTATCTCTAAGTTTGAAAATGATCCCAAAATGCCTAAGAACAAAAATGGGAAAATTGCTAATGCGCTTCAAGCACTTTTTGCTTCATACAAAGTAACTAGGAGGAGAGTAGATGAGTAGAGGCTGAAAAGGAGCGACTCAGTTTTGGGGTAATTTCTACAAAAAATTACCGTAATTCCTCAAATAAATGCCGGGGCCTTTATTTACCTGAACTGCTGAAGGTAACAGGCTTTTATTTGAAGCAGGCTTTTATTAGAGGCAGGCCTTTATTTCTAATTCCATCTTTTTGATAAATAATTGGATTGGGCCAATAGACGATGCAATCATCTATCGCGATGGCTGACAGACATCACTATGTTGAGACAGCATCGCGATCCCCCCGCCCTGTTTCCATGGTGACAAGTCATGCTTGGCACGCACGTGATTCACCACAGCCAAAATAGCGCTGGATGACAGATGTAGCACTTTTATTTCTAAATATTAACACACTTGCTTACCAAGTCATCAACTATCTTCTATTTCTATTCTCAAATACATGTAAGAGAGTTTGTTTTGTCGTTTAAAAACCTTTAACGTTATAAATGATCTTGATCTGTAACGTGAGATGTTTGCTTGGGCCGCAGTTCAGAGATTCCTGTCTGTTGGATTTATTACAGCACGTGAATTCATCAGTTTCTCCTGAAATACATGAAAGTAAGTGGCCGGTGAACTGGGAGAAGAACAGAGTAAACTTTATAGTTACTTACACTTTGTATCTGATATGAATAAAACACCTCGGCAAATATATTTGAATGAATTGTTATTGCTGCTTCCATAGACACCATTGTGTATTTTACAAACTATAAATGTATTGTTTTTCTATAAATTATATGTATTTTAATGTCTGAAACCTAAAGTAAACATGTGGTTAAAAACCCTGAATAGTTGTGATATACGGTAGCAGTCTATGACAAGCGCTGAAAGTCCTTCTTTAGCTCAGCGCCAGACATAACGTTAGCGCGAAAGCACAGTTTGAATCGGGCAGTTATGTCGCGTCACTGTACATCTAGCGGATGAGATGTAGAGAAAAATATCTAGTGGAAAATGAGTATGTTACGTTATGTCATTAAATGAAAGGCACAGGAGATTACACATCAACACTACATTTTCCCCGGCCTTAATTTAAGACCAGCCTTTATTTGTCTGTGTTGACCCCGCCCCCGGCCACTATCAGAGGCCCGGCGTTTAATTGACTACCGGTTTTTATTTGAGGAATTACGGTACCTGGCTAGTGAAACGATATGGAAAGAAGAAAAAGTCAAGATGCAGAATGAGATCGCACTTCTTAGAACTAACTATACTATGCTTAAATCATCTGTGGAAACATTGTCCGTCCAACAATTTGGATGAAGCGAAGGCGGCTTGTCAGGACAAGCGGTCAGTCCGTGAACAAGACAAGAGCGCGCAAGTCGTTTTTCTGAATATCCAGTTCTCCTGTTGTTTCAGTGTATTATCTAGCACAAGGTAAGGTTGTTTTCGATTCTCTGGTTATTTTCTTTGTTTGCCTTCTCACATATTTGTATTTGAATTAGACGCGTTCCCACTTTATATATAACAGCCGCTCTGAATAGTATTGCAGTTTAAATTTTATAGCACTTAAGTGAGCGCTGTCCAACAGCCAGTTTCGATTTCTCCCATTATTCGGGTAATTTGCGTTTGCTGTGTTAATTGCTGGTCAGAAACAGCAACTGTAAAACAGATATAAAATCGAAGTGATCCAGAACAAGGCCAGGAAAAGCGGTCAGTCCGTGAACAAGACAAGAGCGCGCAAGTCGTTTTTCTGAATATCCAGTTCTCCTGTTGTTTCAGTGTATTATCTAGCACAAGGTAAGGTTGTTTTCGATTCTCTGGTTATTTTCTTTGTTTGCCTTCTCACATATTTGTATTTGAATTAGACGCATTCCCACTTTATATATAACAGCCGCTCTGAATAGTATTGCAGTTTAAATTTTATAGCACTTAAGTGAGCGCTGTCCAACAGCCAGTTTCGATTTCTCCCATTATTCGGGTAATTTGCGTTTGCTGTGTTAATTGCTGGTCAGAAACAGCTGTCCTCACTCAGGCGTTAGTAGGCATTATATCTTTGTAGTGTGCGTGCTGTCGCGTAAGCGGCAGCGGAAGCGTTCAGCCTCCTCGTGTGAAGACCGACTCGGGTAAAGACCATCGACTCTACCTGTGCGATTCCACCGAGCAAGGACACCGGCAAGGCACTTAAGTATCATCTTCTCTCATTTTCCTTTCCCAATTCTATCGTATTTCCCCTTCTCAACATGTGCTTTCAATACATTCCTGTTGTCTCTCGACAACGTGCACTCATCAAGCACAGAAGGCAGCGCAATACTGCTAATCTGCGTCCCATTCTCTTATCCACACACACACCTCTCTCTCTTTCTATGGGTCTATGGAATTGTCAGTCAGCAGTCAATAAAGCTGACTTCATTCCAGCCTTTGCATCCCATTCTACTCTTAATATATTGGGCTTGACTGAGACCTGGATCCGTCCAGAAGACTCAGCAACCCCTGCTGCTCTCTCTAACAACTTCTCTTTCTCCCACACCCCTCGCCCGTCTGGGAGGGGTGGGGGTACTGGTCTTCTCATTTCTAACAACTGGATATACTCAACTCTCTCTTCTCTATGCAATAAGAACTCGTTTGAATATCATGCAATTACACTTACAACTCCCATTAGGATCCATATTGTAGTTATTTATCGCCCCCCAGGTCAATTGGGAAGCTTTGTTGAGGAGCTGGATGTGCTGCTGTCCTCCTTCCCTGAGGATGGCACCCCACTCGTAGTCTTTGGTGATTTCAACATTCATCTAGAAAAGGCGTATGCAACAGACTTCATCTCTCTTCTAGCCTCATTCGATCTCAAACAGCTCTTCACCACAGGTACTCACAAATCAGGCAACCAACTGGACCTGGTATACACACGCAAGTGCATCCCAGACAACATTTTGGTGAAACCTCTCCATGTTTCAGATCATTTCCTCATAACTTTCAATCTACAGCTCACTACCCATGCTCCACCAACCCCGCTACCAGTTACTTTCAGACGTAACCTGCGCTCACTTTCTCCTTCCCATCTTTCCTCTGCTGTGTCATCTTCTCTTCCCTCACCCTCACAATTCTCATCTCTAGATGTGAATACCGCAACAGATACTTTATGCTACACTTTAACTTCTTCTTTAGACAATATCTGCCCTCTCTCCTCCAGGCCAGCACGCGCTACTCCCTCTAACCCTTGGTTATCTGAGGTTCTTCGTGAACACCGGTCCAAACTCAGGGCAATAGAGAGAAAATGGCGCAAATCAAAAGACACGTCTGACCTAAGTATGTATCAATCTCTGCTCTCTTCCTTTTCTGCTGATGTTCATGCTGCAAAATCTTCATATTTCCACAGCAAGATCAACAGCGCCTCTAACACACGAACACTTTTCAAGACATTCAACTCTCTCCTCTGTCCACCTCCACCATCACCCACCTCCGCTTTAACTGCTGATGACTTTGCTAACTTCTTCACCAACTAAACAACTACTAACAGCAGTCAGTTCTCAACTCCACACACACAGGAACCCAAACCATCCTCTCCCACTACCGGAAACCTTCTCTTTACCTTCTCTCCGCTAACCGAGGAAGAAGTATCTAAACTTCTCCTCTCCAGTCATCCTACCACCTGCCCTCTAGATCCCATCCCCTCACACCTTCTACAAGCCATTTCTCCCACACTTCTACCAGCACTCACACACATCATCAACTCATCCCTCCACACTGGCATTTTCCCTTCAGCATTCAAGCAGGCTCGGGTAACTCCACTGCTTAAAAAAACAACATTAGACACATCACTATTAGAGAATTACAGACCTGTCTCTCTCCTACCATTCATTGCGAAATCACTTGAACGAGTTGCTTTCAACCAAGTGTCATCTTTCCTGTCTCTGACCAACCAGCTAGATGTCAACCAATCTGGCTTCAAGAGAGGCCATTCAACTGAGACTGCACTACTGTCGGTCACAGAAGCCCTGCGTATCGCAAAAGCTGCTTCCAAATCTTCAGTTCTCATTCTGCTGGATCTTTCTGCTGCCTTCGACACTGTGAATCATCAGATCCTTCTGTCCACCCTCTCATCACTGGGCATCAAAGGAACTTCCCTCCACTGGTTTGAGTCCTATCTCACAGGTAGGTCCTTCAGGGTTGCATGGAGAGGCGAGGTATCCAAAGCACATCAACTGAACACAGGGGTTCCCCAGGGTTCAGTGCTTGGACCGCTGTGAAAAAGAATGGACAATAAGAAAAGAAACAAGAAGAGATCAAACCATTTCAGAGACTACGGACAGCAGTCTTTGCACATAGATGGAAAACAAGTGGGCAGAGGACGTACTCACACTAAGAAATAGACAAAGACACAGACTTACTGCACATGAAGAGACAAATATATGAATACTCATTTGCATTAGATATATTATTGTCTATTGGATGCACACATGTGGATAAAGGATGTCCACACTGAGAAAATGGACACAAAACACGTGACAAAATGAAAAAAAAAAACACACACACACACACACACACACACACACACACACACACACACACACACACACACACACACACACTATATTGTCTATTGATTGTTGATTGTTTGAGTTATCAAAACTAAAACAATATGCTAACATCACTGATACACATTGTGAGAGCTCAACAAGGCCTTGAAGAAAAAAAAAAAAAAAGATTTTGGCAAAACAAATGCATGATGGAGATTTAGATATTGCCTTTTCTGGTTTAATTTGGAATGTAACCTTTAAACCGGCTGTATGTGTATGTATGTATCTTATTATTTGCCAATGCATTATGTTATGTGTTCTATGTTTAAACATCGAATTTCAGATAACCTAATGATCACTTTAGGAGACTCTTACTGTCTGTGCTGGTTCTTAAATGTCTTATCACCCACACCCAAGAAAATGTTTGTATATCATATTGCCAAATTTTATTAGAGTCTCTTTGATAATTCTGCCCAATTGGATGGAGCTGTAACCAGTGTGCATGAGGTGTCGACCCAAAGACGGGTAAGATTCTCCGAGGGCCATAGGGGGACAACCTAAGGGAGGGCTTCACCACCACTGGGCACCTGCCCACCAGGGAAGGGAGGTGTAATCTGTGCGAAGGGAGTGGATGTGATGCTTCTTTTGGGCCAAGAGCATCAGAGAGGGGGCTGTAAGAAATTGTAGTCTGTCTCGACCCAGATTCCACTCCAAAATATATTTTAGAATGAGCTCATGCCCAAAATGGCTTAATTATCATAGAGATGAATGAAGTGAAGTTATATTGTTTCTTCACCATTTGGGGTCATCAAATCCTGAACAAATGGTAGTCAATTTTAGAATGGGAATGGGTATGCGACACCGAGAACCTTCTCAGGCAATGGGGTGTCTCAACTTCATTAACATTCAGAACACAGCTGTTACAACAAGAGCAACTTCATTTACATTAAGAGTGGTAAACAGTAATAGGATAAAAGGTTTAAGATTTGGATGTTCTGGGTTCAGTCTGACGCCGATGAACCCAAGGTGCTTTGTGTACCTTGTCACTGCTATGCTTTAATAAACTTCATTTTTGAGATCTTCGACGTCCACATCATTTTTCTTACAGGGGTGAGCCCATTTTCAGACCGTAATGGATGATTGTCCCAGCCTTCAGAAAAACTGTGGAGGTCACGCTTCAGACGTGGGAGGAAGACATAATGTGCATAAAACACATGAAGGGAATCTGACAAGTCCAACAAGCCATCTTCCTCAAGGCTGTGAAGTATTTCATAATACAGCTGTGTTACGCTGACCCAGACGTCTCGCCACAGGCGTTCAATTCTAGAGAATACAAAATGTATTGATTAAATTATAAATTACACGATAGTGTGACATCCTAACTTGTTTATTACCTCTGATTATGTACACTTTTCCCAGCAATGAAGCTCCTCTTCTAGTCGCTTTCACATGAAACATGGTTTCTGCAAGTGCCACATTTTCCAAACCTTCATCACCCCGGACCCTGAAATGGAGGGGTGAAGGGAGAGGTTAAATCTGCTTGATTGCCATAATGTTAAGAAAATACAAATAAACATGTTTACTCATCCGTCCCTCCCGAACCTATAACAGAAGTGTCCTTCCTGGGTCAAAATGACCCGAGGGCCAGAAATCTTAGATTCCATTTTTATAATTTATTTCTAAATATTTATGTAGGTTTTTCTATTATTTTTGGTTGATTTTTATTATATTTACCTTTTATTCTGGATATTTTTTTAAGAAATTTGTTCTTTACATTAAAGAAAATCCGTATTTTGTAAAAAATAAATAAAAAAATCTAACTGAATTAAAACCTAAACATGTGTGTACATTCATACAATTTCATAAATATAAATATATTTTAAAATATATAACTATGATATAAATTCAGTCAAAAAAAAAGGAGAAATGACAGTCATATCCCAGCAGAAACATGAAACATTATAATATGTGCTATTGGAGTGTGTGTATCATGTGTGTGTGTGTGTGCGTGTGTGTTTTCTGCATTGGGGATATTCTGTAGTCTCAGCCCTTCATTTTTGTATGAATCTTTATTGTCTCAGATTTTGTATATATATATATAAAAAAAAAAAAAAGTAATAAAAAAAATGCAGTTTTCTCGTAAATTCCATTCATTCCTATGTGGGTCAAAATGACCCACGAGGGACCCTTTTGTTACTTTTTTTATTGCACCCATTTAAATTCCTCAAATCCACTCAGTTCTTTTTGTGTGTGTGTGTATTCCTGGTGCAAGTATGACAAAAGTAAAGAAATCTTGGACTGGTACGATCAACACACGATGTTTATAAATTTTTGGAAAATCAGTTTTGGGTCAAAATGACCTGAGGGACGGATGGGGATTTAACTAAACGCAAGGAAGTGAGGAGCAGAAAAACAATTTTCTCCTACCTTGAAGGCCAGCCATGTTTTTGCACAGACTGTAGAAAGAATGATAAGGCAGTCCTTGAACAGTTGTTTGTTGCTGGTTCCAGGTACATGATCTATACCAAAAAAGAATAAATGTAATTCATTAAATAATTCCATACATTCAAACACAGATAGATAGTAAGATTATAGATAGATAAGTAATATTATTGATTGATAGATAGATAGATTCCACTGGGTTGGAAATAAATGTGTTTACCTTTCGTGAGAACCCATATATCCCACCAAATATGATGATGTTGTACCTTCAAAGTAAAACCATGTTAAACGTAATATTGCAAAACATTACACTTTCGTTGGTAAACTTGTGATTCGTGTCAATATGGACTAAGGACAGTGGACTTTGAACAAAATATGACCTGACAATACTGCCCTACAAAGGCAAAAGACCTTAACTTACCAGAGTGTGAAACTGAGAAAAATGAGTTTAAAGTTTTTTTGTTGTCCAGCCAATTTTATGATAGGTAGGACACTGAAAATTTGCCAAGTAGTTTTCATAGTGAATATATTTATCCAGGGGCCAAGATTCTGGGGGGGCACAATCTGAGACGTTGCAATTGTTTTCTGACGGGTGATGTGGATCATGTTAGGAGGGGTCAGGGGGTTTCTCCCCTTGAAAATTTTTAAATTCTGACTGCTAAACATACCATTTCAATGCAGTTTGGGAGGGACAGAAATACCTTAACGTAGCTAGCAGCAACCCTCCTCTATACGAGGACTAAGTTAAAGTATCTATTTTGTAAGTTTATGTAAAAGACAGGTCTTGAAGTCTACTTCATTAAAGCATGTTTACACACACACGTACTGTACACTTAGGCCTACTACACATGATTTTAAAAACAGTACCATTGCAGTTTTTATGTTATGATTTTAAATTGGTATGTGACCTAAGAACGATCTTACATTAAAGGTACATAAAGGTGCTGAGGTCTGACTTTGTGGTGCTCTGAAATTAAGTTATTTTAATATTAATATGTGATGAAGGGCCGTGAATAACAGTCTATGGGAGAAACATCAAGTCGATGCCTTGATAACATTAGGTTGGATTTTGCAGTTAGCCTATGTGGCGAGGGGGGCGTGGTCCCGCGAAGTCTGTAGCAAGGGACGAGTCAGCAAGCTGTGCGGTGAGTAAGTAGGTCAAGTGCAGATGATGAACACCTGTGTCTGATTGCAGTGATTGGCGTGGAGACCGCATATAAGCTGCCAGGAAGGAGAGAGCGGGGGAGAGAAAGGCTTGGGACTCGCACGCTACCCGCAGTAGACACCGGCAGAGTTAATGCACACAGAGGAAAGAGTTTTTGACCAAGTGGACGGTGTTTCGTTGCAATGGGAAAGAGTGATCGTTTGACTGAGAGCTGGTACAGCGGGAAGAGTGTTTGTTTATTTTTATGCTGTAGTGCTCTACTACGGTGAAGGCGCACGAGCGCACCTTTTGTTTCTTTGATTTTGTCTGAATAAAGTGCGAGTCCCAATTCCGCCGACCCTGTCTTCTTCTTCCTACACCCACACACGCGAAGCTTGACTACACTGGTGCCGAAACCCGGGAAGGAGAAAACTGCCGCCGCCATGCAGAACCCGCCAGGAACGCCATTTGCGGACCTCATTCAAACGCTCGCGGGTCTTCATCGGGAGCAACACCACGCCCTGCTGGCCGTGAAAGAGGAGCAGGATCAGCGGTTCCAGCTCCTGCTCCAAGGCCAGCAAGATGACCGCGAGCTGTTCCGGAGCGGGCCGTCCCCGACTCAGCTACGACCTCGGCCCCGCCCCTGCCTCTCAATAAAATGGGTCCCCAGGACGATCTAGAGGCATTCCTGGACCTTTTTGAGAGGTCGGCCGAGGCCCGGGGATGGCCCCGAGCGGACTGGCCCATGCAGCTCATCCCTTTACTATCAGGAGAGTCGCAGATAGCCGCCCACCAACTGCCAGTCCAGAATCTCCTGGTCTATGAAGATCTGAGGCGCGCCATACTCCAGCGGGTCGGCCGGACTCCGGAACAACATCGCCAGCGGTTCAGATCCCTGAGCCTGGACGAGTCCGGCCGGCCCTTCGTCATGGCGCAGCAGCTCCGGGACTCCTGCCGCAGATGGCTGATGGCCGACGGAGGCGACGTCGAGGATGTTATCAGCAAGGTGGTACTGGAGCAGTTCATCGCTAAACTGCCCAAGAAGACAGCGCAGTGGGTCCAGTGCCACCGCCCGACGTCGCTGGACCAGGCCATCCACCTGGCGGAGGATCACATGGTGGCGTGCCCAGGGGTCGGCTAGCCCCTCCCATCTGTCTCTCTCTCTCCCTCTCTCTCTTTCTCGTCCCCTTCTCTCCCCAAACCTGTCCCCCTTCCCAGGTCTCGCGGGGGGCTGATACCCCGGCCGGCGCCAAGGTGTTCCCCGGCATCCAGGGCCCCACCCAGGGGGACGGCGGCGGGTGACCACTCCTCCCCGGTTTCTGCAGCCTTGCGCTCTCCACGCCAATCCCTTGACCCGCTTCCCGCCACTGGGGCGGCGGGGAGGCCTGGGCCGGCCTGTTGGCGCTGCGGGGACCCTGGACACTTTATAGACCGATGTCCGGTGATGGAGGTGGGGACACTGATCCGGGTCCCCGAAGCGCCACAGGCTGCCCCCGATCAAGCTGGCCTGTACCAGATACCAGTGAGTATCAAGGGGGGTACTTATCAGGCTTTGGTGGATTCAGGCTGCAACCAAACCTCCATTCATCAAAGCCTGATTCAACCTGGGGCATTGGATAACAGCCGCATGGTTAAGGTGCGGTGTGTGCACGGGGCCGAGCCGTCGGTTTTAGGCACCAAAACTATCGGGCTCGCCCAGTCACTGCTGGACTCTTCTATTACCCCCATATCCAGCATAGCCTCTAATTCGTTCTGAACTACCTTTTTTTTGTGTTCAGGTAGACGATATGGGCGGCAGCGCACCACCACACCCGGTTCCGTCTCAATGTGGTGCTGAATGAGGTCCGTTCGGCCAGGCAGGGGCGAGAACACATCAGCAAACTCCGCTTGTAAATTTTTAATGTCAGTGAGCTGGGAGGGTGAGAGGTGATCTCCGCCAAGAGCCAGCGCGAGAGATTGTGATTTTGTGGTCTCTTCTGGCCCGAGATCCTCCTCTCCGCTCACTACCGTCACCAGCATCACTGACTCGGCCTCAACCCACTTTTTGAGGAGGTTGAGGTGATAAATTTGATGTGCTCCGCCCCTATCTGTTCGAACCACCTCATAATTGAGATCGCTAACCCGCCGTGTGACCTCAAACGGTCCTTGCCACTTGGCGAGTAATTTAGAGCTGGAGGTAGGGAGTAATACAAGCACTTTATCTCCCGGTGCAAATTGACGCAGTCTAGCTCCCCTGTTGTATAGCTGACTCTGCCTGTCCTGGGCCTGTAACAAATTCTCCGTTGATAGCCGCCCCAAAGTGTGGAGTTTTGTTCTCAGGTCCAAGACATACTGAATTTCGTTTTTACTAGCGGACGGTCCGTCCTCCCAAGTTTCTCTAAGAACGTCCAACACCCCACGGGGCTGACGCCCATAGAGAAGCTGGAAGGGGGAAAACCCTGTGGAGGCTTGGGGGACCTCGCGTACAGCAAACAAGAGGGGTTCTAGCCACTTATCCCAATTTTTGGCGTCTTTGTGAACGAACTTCCGAATCATGGACTTCAAGGTGCGATTAAATCGTTCCACTAACCCGTCTGTCTGTGGGTGGTAGACGCTAGTGCGAATCAATTTAACGCCCAATAATTCGTAAAGTTCGCGAATAGTTCGTGACATAAATGCTGTGGCCTGATCGGTGAGAATCTCCTTAGGGATTCCCACCCGGGAGATTAACGAGAAGAGCGCGCTTGCAACATTTTTGGCAGAAATGTTACGGAGCGGGACTGCTTCGGGGTACCGCGTTGCGTAATCCACCAGGACTAACGCAAAGCGGTGCCCACGTGCTGACCGTTCTAATGGCCCGATGAGGTCCATACCAATTCGTTCGAAGGGGACCTGCATTAATGGAAGGGGGCACAATGGTGCTTTTGGATTGGCCGGTGGATTCACCAACTGACATTCACGACAAGACGCGCACCACCTGCGCACGTTCTCGTGAATGCCCGGCCAAAAGAATCGGGCCATGAGACGGTTTAGTGTCGCCGTTTGACCTAAATGCCCGGCCATTGGATTACAGTGAGCCGCCTGAAAAAGCATTTTCCGGCAGCTCTTAGGAACTAACAATTGTGTTGTATCTTCTTTTGATTGGGCGTCTTGGGTCACCCGATACAACTTATCTTTCAAAATAGCAAAGTAAGGGTAAGCGAGCGGTTGGTCTGGGTGGAGTACCTGGCCGTCGATAGAACGGACCTGGTCAAACGCACGTTTTAACGTCTCGTCCTGGGACTGCTCCAGGGGAAAATCATCGCGCTCTGTGAGGACTCCAGAGCACTCCGTTCCCCCGCAGCAGAAGCCAGAGGTCCCGGCTCAGCATCTCCCACCTGAACAACCGCTGTCTTCCCCTTGTTTTTCTTTTCCCAAGAGGCATCCGTGCACAAAGACTCCAATAATTTACTAAAAGCCGGCCAATTCGTTCCCAGAATTAGCGGATGCCGGAGGTGCGGGTTAACTGCTACCTCCACACTATGTTTTTGTCCCCTAAATTGAATTACCACAGGCATTATAGGATAACTCACCACCACCCCGTGCACACACCGCACCTTAACCATGCGGCTGATTTATTACACATCCATTTGAGTCGTTATAGGCTCTGGTAATTATGGAGCATAATAAGAATAAAGTTTTGACAAAAAAATTATCAGGGAGGAAAAATCTGAAGGGGCACGTGCCCCCTCACTTTGAATGGGCATGACGCCACTGTATTTATCTACATTAAAAAAAATGAACTCAAACTTGACCTTTATTCGGAAGTTACTGTATTCTGCCTTTGCATTATCTGCAAAACAATCATGGGTCATACAAAGGCAAAATACCTTAACTTCAAATCTTTTGACCATTTTGACTTTTATCGCTCTATACAAACATTTCTATGATAATGATAGCCTTAACATAACATTTAGTGAGTTCTGTCTAGTAAGGCTTAATATTACATCAATAGAATATAAAAAAAAAAAAAAAAATGAAGGTTATTATCTGTACTGGATATTTTTAAAACTTTATCGTTGTACTTAATTTAAGTAAAATTAAATTTTAAGAGGTAGGAAAGTAACCTGTTTAACCGGGACAATTTCATAGTGGTTGGTGTAAACCGGACGTGGTCACCCTAACGTTACTAATAGCCTACCTACAGCGACACTTAAAATTGAATGTCAACCTCAGGACAACTTTGCACTTTAGGCTAGCCAGCCGGCACATGATGGATTTAAACAATGGATTTGTCTTCTAAATGGATGTTGTTTTCCATGGATTCTGACCATGTTTAAAGTAAAAAGGTAAGCTGCGATCTAAGTTATATTTGCTCGGTTGGTTTGTGTGAGTTGTAATGTTTTCTCCTCGTGTCGTGTGTCGTGACTGAGGCGTATTGTGAGGCGTCCCCAACCCACTCGCGTTGTTTTCTGTCAGTGAGTGTCAGATTGGCAGGCAGCTAGCCACCCTGTATGGAAAACTTGTAACGTTAGGCCTACTACTAGTTAATAGTATCCAGGCTTTGATTTATGGTGTCTTACAGCTGGCACACCATCATGTAGGCTATTTGTGGATCAGGAACAGTTGTGTTTTGTGTGTCAAGTTAGTAACGTTACATTAGCCTAGTTTAGCCCAAGTTTGCATCGCTAGCTAGCTAACTAGGCTACCGGTATCCTAGCTGAATTTCACAAAATCTGAAGTAGAATTTTTTTTTCTTCATGTAACGTTATCCATATCATCCATATTGATCTTGGTGTTTGCGTTTCAAAGCCATCTCTACTGGTGCGGTTAAGTAGGTTTTATGTTGGACATTCGTTAGACATTCGCCAAGCAAATTCAGGGTCTGTCTCAAAAGTGCACACACACACACACACAAATAAGCATTCCAATGTGCGAAACCACGCAAAGCATGTATTCAAAAGCATAAAATGTAAAGATGTGAATTAAGTGGAAAACCTAATTTTTGTCAAATATGAACTAGATAGTTTTAAGCGGTGAATGGGATATTCACTATAAATAACAACATGTTTATTACATTGTGCTACAAAATTACATTTTACCAGATAGAGGCAGGTGATGTCACACCACCTGGAATTCATTAGCTAACCCTTGGAACACATCATATACGACTTGGATTTAGAAAACGTCATTTCGTCTATTTTTAGTGAATTTTTTAAATACTTAAATCTATATAACTTCCTGGTCATGTGACCTGATAATGTCACACCACCTGGAATTCATTAGCTAACCCTTGGAACACATCATACACGACTTGGATTTAGAAAACGTCATTTCGTCTATTTTTAGTGAATTTTTTAAATACTTAAATCTATATAACTTCCTGGTCATGTGACCTGATGATGTCACACCACCTGGAATTCATTCGCTAACCCTTGGAACACACCATACACGACTTGGATTTAGAAAACGTCATTTCGTCTATTTTTAGTGAATTCTTTAAATACGCAAATCTATATAACTTCTTGGTCATGTGACCTGATGATGTCACACCACATGGAAACCTGGAATTTATTCGCTAACCCCTGGAACACATCATACACAACTTGGATTTGGAAAACGTAATTTCGTCTAAGGCTGTGTGTTAGGCTGCCTCCGAAGGCCGTATTTGAAGGCAGATTGGCCGCATTTGAAGGCCGATTGCGTCACAGCGGCGCGACAAAGGCTGTCCCGATTCAAAGGCTGCATCTTCGAAGGCCGCATTTGAAGGCCGATTGCGTCACCACGGCGCGATGAAGGCTGTCCCAATTCAATTTCGCATCCTTCGAAGGCCGTATTCAAAGGCCTGTTGCGTCATCGCGGCGCGACGAAGGCTACCCTGATTCAAAAGCGACGCCAAATGCGTCATGAAATGCTATTTCATTTCCCCGTGAAAGGAAGGATACATAAATGGATCCTTAGCGGCCTATCCTACCCCATAAGTCATTGCGCGCCGGTGACGACAGCATTTTTATTTTAAAAAATGACGGATGATTGTTCTTGTCGCCTAGCAACTGTGACAGCTACCGATGATGAGCGGGAGTAACATTTGAACTGCACTTTTTTATATTCAACTGGGTTTTATATTCTCATAGTACGGAGCCTGGAAAGTCTCCTGTGGGGGAAAAAAACAATCCTTGGCGACAGTTTTGCACTCCGTCCCCTCAGTTTATAAACTGTACTCACAAATTCTTAAACTGTTCCCTCGGTTTAACAAATCGTGCCCACGATGATTCAACCAGGCCGCTTTGCATTGTGTTTAAACTTCATTTTTTAAAATGGATAATTTCTTGAATTTTCTAAAAACGACATTTAGACTTGTACTTTTAAAGTCCATTTTTGGGGAGGAAAAAGATCAGTATAATAGAATAAGCAAAAAAGACTTCACATATAAAAAAGAAATAACACAATCACAATTTGTGTGTTTTATTTTAACCTTAAGGTTAGGTTTTATTATTTAAAAATAAAACATTCATCAATTATTTTATGATTAACATTACTGTCTTCAGTGAACTCGTTTATAGTTAATTATAAACACAAATAACACTAATTATCATTATTATTATTAGTACATTTAGGCTACATATTTAGAAGGAAAAAAGGAACAAAGAAATTCGTCAAATGTCAGTCATAATACAGGTTAGATAAAAATAATACAGGGCTAAGATTATCATAAATAAACACAAGATTTTGACGCATATCCAAGTGTTTGTGCGGAGTGTGGAGCGCGCACTGCATGGTACGGAGGCGCGGGCGCGGACACTTGCATTTTTCTATCAACAGTGGAAACAACTTAAAATACTCTATCATTTCTGGTCATACAGAATATAATACATCATTCGCAACTACTTTTATTTGTGCCAAAACGAATGGACGCAAAAGTACACGGACCCAAGACTATCAAACTTTTTCTACAAATACATTATTTGAAATATTTAATAATATAAGGTCCGTGTACTTTTGCGTCCACTCGTTTTTCTTTTTTTAACCCGTAAATGAAAAACGAAAAATGAACGGTTGTTGTAGGCTATATTTAAAACGCAAAGTTGAGCACCAAATTTTGAATTTGAAATGTAGCCTACACACCAAATGCTGCGCAATATATATATATATATATTGACGTATTTTCAGATTTTTGTTTATTACGGTTTTCCCCTTTATTAAATATTTGAAATATTCACAAATTAATATGGAAAAAATGTCGATTTTACTGGTTTTCTAAGGCCAAATTAGAACCTGGAAATTATATTCGAATTTGTTAGTTTAAAAGTGGACATTTCAAGCTTATATATAGGCTATATTTTGTTTCAGTTCATTTTTGAGACACGCTCCAGTTCATGGAGATCATGAAAGCACGCCTGATTGTTTTCTTTTATTTTACAAAAGCACAAAGTTTTCTTGTTGTTATTGTGAGTTTACACAAATAAAATTGTGTATTTTTACACATTTATTTGTAGGCTACACAAAAAATATTTGTTTTGTTTTTTCCCCACAGATGGAGGGTTTTTTCCCTCCATAATACGGGGTTGAAATATCTATTTACCATATTCATATTCATCATTTATATTGTCCATTTATGCTACACAATAACTAGCCTACAAAATCGCATCAAGGTAAGATATAGGCTAAGTGAACATTTGAACCTTTATATGCTTATGTATGTTTTCTTTTCTTTTCATTACACTATTTACGTAAATTAACACCCAATACTTGAACAGTTTAAAGTGTAATCTGACAATTCAGGAAGCAGCTTCTGAATTGGGACGCAGCAAACCAGCTCTGGCCGTGATCTTGGCTATTAAAGCCGAAAATACATGACTGAAACATCCTCACCATGTCCTCCAGTAAAATATAAAACAGAAAAATGACAATAGCCAATTCTGGATCCATAGCTGTTTATTCAATTATATAAAATGAATTATCAGGATGGCAGCTGTACTCTCGCACCGCTGCTTGGTGCCAGGAGCGGTAATCGGGAACACCTGGTTGCGCAATTAGGAAATCCTGCGAAGGCTACATGGTGCGTCCTTCGAAGGACGAATAGGCTGCATCCTTCGAAGTCCGCGGCCTTCGGAGGATGCAGCCTTCTGTCATGATTCTGCCATCTAGTTCTTGTTGTTCTTTAATTCTTGAGGCAGGATCATGACAGAACCATGTTTTGTGTGCAAGCACATGGCCTTTGGTTTGGGCCATGTGCTTGTTGTCTCATACCTCATCGAGGTCTTCACCTTCTGCTCGGCTGCCGGTTATCCCTGAGGGTCGCTGGATAGTCATCGCGACGTTTGGGAGCCCGGTTGACTCTTCCACGACTCCTAAGACTCCATCCACCTCCTTCGGCCTTCGGGGAAAACGAGGGAGGCGGACCTCATGGGAGTCCCCGTCAGAGGCATCAGCTACGGAGTCAACCCAGCCTGAGAGAACCGCTCCTCTTCCGCCTGTCACGGATCCTGCAGTGGTTCCCCAACCGAGCACCAATCCACTCATGGCCTCTGCTTCCCGCCCCAGGAGAAAGAGGAGAAAGAAGGGGCCTTCCCGTTCCCCGTCTCTTCCTTCCCTTGAGCCCGCGACGGTCTCTAAACCTGCTGCTGAGGGCGCTGCTTCAGCCAGCGCTGCCTCCGACCCAGTCTCTGCCAGCGCGGTTCCCGAGCCTGTTTCTGACAGCATCGTCCCTGGATCTGTTTCCGTCAGCTCGGTTCCAGAGTCTGCTGCGGACGTCACTGACTCAGACTCGGATATGGGGAACGCCACTTCTGAGTCCGGTCTAGTCCGCACTGTTACTGGCTCAGTTACTGAGAACCCTGACCCCTTTCCTGCACCACAGCGTTGCCCACCTCCGTTCCCCAGTCGCCTACTTCTCCCTCTGTTTTTTGTCCTGTACCGCCATCTGCCCCGTTCCAGTCCAGTTTCCCCAACGCTTCCCCACGTGTCACCCCGTTCCAGTCTGGTTTCCCCAAGGTTTCCCCACGTGTCTCTCTGTCCAAACATGCCCGGATTCCTCGCCCTCAGTCCGCTCCTCGTAAACCCAAGTCTCCTACCCCACCTGTCCACCCTGGATCACCCGCTATGGACTCTGTTGTCCCTCCACAACCCCTCCCTTGTTTGTTATTTTCCTTGATGCACCCCAACCCTGTTGTTATGTATTCTTGTATGCCGTTGTTATTTGTCATGTTTTGTTGGTTTGTGTCTGTGTCACAGTCTGTCATGTCCCGTGTTTGACGTTCCCTTGAGGAGCGTCTGGAAGCCGCTCCTTAAGGGAGGCGTTCTGTCATGATTCTGCCATCTAGTTCTTGTTGTTCTTTAATTCTTGAGGCAGGATCATGACAGAACCATGTTTTGTGTGCAAGCACGTGGCCTTTGGTTTGGGCCATGTGCTTGTTGTCTCGTCCTCTGGCCCCGCCCCCTTGTTATCCTCGTTTTGTCATTATTGCTTTACCTGTGTCACCTGTTATCATTAGTCTCTCTATTTAATCCCCTTGTGTTTGCTGTCTTGTGCCGGTTCATTGTGATTCTCAGTGTGTGTATCCTGTGATACTATACCTGTGTGGTGACCCTCTCGTGAGTATCTAGTGTAGAACTCTGTCTTGTACAATCCTGATCTTGTTGCTGTTATTAGTTATTTGTCTAGTTACCTGTCAAGTCTTAGTCTAGTGTTGTTAGTCTTTGTTTTTGCCCTTCAGTCTTGTTTTACCCCATCGTGGGTTTTGTTTTCCCTTTTTTGTCAAATAAACCTTGTGTGTTTTCGCAAACTGTCTGCAATTGGGTTCGTCCTTACAAAACCCTCACACCTTCACATTGGGACACAGCTTATATAACTTCCTGGTCATGTGACCTGATGATGTCACACCACCTGGAAATTATTCACTAACCCGTGGAACATTTTTACAGGTTTTCTATTTTTTATTTTTCTAATTGATATTAAAAGAGAAATTTGACAAAGCTGTCAAATTAGTCCATTATTTATTTGGTTGATTTCACAAGTAATGATCATTCACATTAAGAAATACATGTTTTGTATTTCAAATCAAAAGTTTGATTTAATATTCATCCTGTTTTTTTAATATAATAACAAATGTGAACTTGGTCTTGGGATTTTGTAATATCACCGTTATATAGTGAAATAAGTAGTTAAAGTCTTATAACTGTAAAACCAAATGCTATATTTCAAAAGGCACCAGCAATTTTACTAAAATGCAGTTTTGATGTTAATAACATAGCAATTACACTTGTACACTCATAAATAGGTTTTACTTTGTTTAAAATAATTTCTTCCTCCTCAAGGATTAATGCACAATTTGGAATAGTAAATAAATCAAAGTTAGAAACAAAAATGTTTTTTAATGACAATTGGTTTGAGAATGTTGGTTGAGGAATTGATTAAAGATGATGTTATCTTTAGTTTTATAGAATTTACAAATATTTAGCCAATATTTAATTGTTGCAATTCCCAGATAACTTTACAGACACTTGAAGTGCTACTTCCTAATTTAGGCTGGAAAAAATAAATAAAAAATTAAGTTATGGATGTAATAATTGCTTATGCTCCATTGTCCAAACAAAATATATTCTTGCTGTTACAAATACATTGAACTTTCTGGTCAAGAAACATATTTTAGATTGGAGTAAATTAGATGACACCTCATGAATATTCTATAACGAACAAAGTTAAGTTAAGAGTTTTCATATAAGATAAATAACATGGAGTAGGCCTACACTCATTAAAGACACTTGTGCTTTAAAGTTAAAGGAATAGTTCACTTTAAAATGAAAATTCTGTCATAATTTACTCACCCTCAAGTTGTTTCAAAGCTGTATGAATTTCTATCTTCTGCTGAACACAAAGGAAGATATTTTGAAGAATGTCAGTAACCAAACAGTTAACTGGACCCATTGACTTACATAGTATTTTTTTTTTCCTACTATGTAAGTCAATGGGTCCAGTTACTGTTTGGTTACTGACATTCTTCAAAATATCTTCCTTTGTGTTCAGCAGAAGATAGAAATTCATACAGCTTTGAAACAACTTGAGGGTGAGTAAATTATGACAGAATTTTCATTTTAAAGTGAACTATCCCTTTAATGTAGAAGACAATTGTATAATTTGTCCCCATGAGACACTGATATTTTTTATTTTGAAGAAAGTGATATTAAAATGTTTTACAATTGATATAGATAAATATTTATATGTGATTTTATAACTAGTATGGCTTATTACTAGGCCTATAACCAAAGTGGATTGAAAAATAAATATTTTTGAACAATTTAAAATTGACATTAACATATTTTGGAAACTATTTATAAAAGTAAAATTTTAAAAGCAATATGAACCATGCAACTGTTTAGGATAATTAGGTATTTACTGTATTGAAAAAAATAATCCAGAAGGACATCTCTATTCATATTAGATGTGACGTGATATATCATTTTGATATCACAATGTTTATTTATAATGCTTAATTCATTCTCTTTCTGTAAAGTAATGACTAAAGGTTTTGGATTTTTTATATTTTTTATAAAAAGAATATCTAACAACAAAAAGTGTTAATGACAGCCATCAATTAAACAATTGTTTCAGGAAAAACAACAATAAAAAACAATCTTATAGGCCTAAAATTAAATATATATATATATATAAAAAAAAATTTGTGTCTTGGTCAAAGGAGCAACTAAAAATGACGGGCCATGTCACATATTTACCATATAGGCTAACTGTTTGCCTGTTGTTTGTCCCTTTTTAGTGCGTCCTGCACAACAGACAGAACCATTCTGTTTCAGTAGTACTGACCGGTAGCTGTAGGCCTACACATAAAATGTGAAACCACCCAGAACACCTGTCACATTGAATCTGCAAGAGAGCAAAGTCATGATCTTAAACTTTACTGTTATGTCAAGACATGTTATGTTATGTTTTTATGTTTCTGGATGAATTTGCGAATGAATGCAAGCAGTACTTTTGGGTTTTCAAACCTGTCCTGGAGCCTCCTCAGCCCTGCACATTTTGTATGTCTCCCTTATTTGACACACCCATTTCAGGTCTTGCAGTCTCAACTAATGAGCTGATGAGTTGAATCAGGTGTGTTAGATGAGGGAGACATATAAAGTGTGCAGGGCTGGGGAGGACAGGTTTGGGGCTGGCAACGATTTTTTTTTTTTTATTTACTATTTCTTGCACCTGTACATATTTACCCAGTCAATCATCTGGACATCTGTCTTGTTTGGGAGGTCTCTCAGCCCACAGGAAGAGCAGAATTCCTCGTTTGATTCTAAGATATAGTTACTTAATGCATTGATATTTTCTAATTATGTATACCTAATTGGTCCCACTTTATATTAAGTGGCCCTAATACCTGTGAACTTACATGGTTACTAGATATGTACTTAGTATGTAACTACAGTGTAAATACACATTGGTACATAGTATTTACAACTGTAATATTTGTGTAACTACACATATGTAACAACCCACGGAAAGGTATGTGTAAGTACAAATGTGTAACAGGACATTGGTAACAACACTTTTTCCACTACAGTAAGTACACATGTGTAACAGGCATTATGTAACTACATTTTGTAACAACAATATGTATTCACACAAGTTGTTCCACTTCCACACGCAGTCTTCCATACTGTAGTTACCAGTTAAGAACACACTGAAACCATGATGATTCCTATGTGTATACCATGTATTTACTATATGACCGGCAGGACTTATGTTGAATTACAGCTAAAGTTTTCCCTTGTGATACCAGTGTACTTACATGGTAACTCCTCAGGAACTCTGCACTTGATACAATGTGTTAAACTGTCATAACTTACATGTATTATGCAAAACCCAACCCTCTGCAACACTGTATTTAACAGTGTACTTACATGGTAACTCCTCAGGAACTCTGCACTTGATACAATGTGTTAAACTGTCATAACTTACATGTATTATGCAAAACCCAAACCTCTGTGCAACACTGTATTAACAGTGTACTTACATTGTAACTTCTCACGAACTGTCCACTTAATATAAAGTGTAAAATGGTCATAACTTACTGTGTATTATGCAAAACCCAAACCTCTGTGCAACACTGTATTAACAGTGTACTAACATGGTAACTCCTCAGGAACTGTCCACTTAATATAAAGTGTAAAATGGTCATAACTTACTGTGTATTATGCAAAACCCAAACCTCTGTGCAACTGTACTAACCCAGTGTACTTACATGGTAACTCCTCAGGAATTGTCCACTTAATATAAAGTGTAAAACGGTAATAACTTACTGTGTATTATGCAAAACCCAAACCTCTGTGCAACTGTACTAACAGTGTACTTACATGATAACTCCTCAGGAACTGTCCACTTAATATAACGTGTAAAACGGTCATAACTTACTGTGTATTATGCAAAACCCAAACTTCTGTGCAACACTGTATTAACAGTGTAACTTACTTACATGGTAACTCCTCAGGAACTGTCCACTTAATATAAAGTGTAAAACGGTCATAACAGAGACCATCTCAGCAAACCCAAACCTCTCATAGTTTTATTAACAATAGCATTAAAATATATTTTGAGCCACTAATCCTACTCATACCCCTAAACCTACCCATAACCATTCCTTAAAACTACGTAGGCTACACTTATGAAGAAAATAAAAACATAACAGACAGACAAGTAACGTTATAAATTTCACAATAATTTGTTTATTGCGAAAATGTCAAAACCGGAACCAAAAGTCGTTCACATGATGATGCGTTGCAGCCGCAGTCCTCTCTGGCAGTATTATAATAGTTGTGTATGAGGTACAGATCAGAATATAAATTATTAATCCATGAAAATGTTAATCCGGTTTCGGTTCGCTCTGTGAAGGCGCGCGCGCTTCTCCATTTCAAATGTACTACACCGACTGAAACACGGCATGTCGCAATCTGTGACGAAGCAGGCGAGAGCCAATGAGCGTTTGATATCACGGCCGTAAAACATGTCGTAACGCTTCTTGAAGGCGCATTTTTTTAATTTGCATTCATCACCAGCGCGCCTGAGCGCGGGATTTGACGTTGGCGGTCGCTGCTGAGAAATGAAGATGAAGATCATAAAGGGCTGAATTTGGATCTGTTTCTTGCAAACAACGTATGGATTCTAAAGATTTGGATTACATCAGGCTAATACAATTGATGTTTTTTTGTGAATTTATGTTGTGTTTTATTGGAGAAAACGCATTTTGTGTCTCACGGTAAATAAACTAAATACTACAAAATGTTTAAACGATTAAACAAGGTATTTTTAAGGTTTTAAAGTGTAGGCTATACTTGTTTATTGTTTACAGAACACTGTAATATACTGTAAAGGCAAATAGGTCACTACAATGTCAAATCAAAAAATCTAAAATAAAGAGTAAATCTTTAAAAGTGCTATGCCGTAATATCCCAGAATCTATCAAAGCATAACTATCACATTTATATTTCAGAGTTTACTATCCACTACGTAACCTTGTGTTTTGCATTTACTGTGGTACACAACAATGACCCTAGCAATTACACTTTATATTAAGTGGACAGTTTCTGAGGAGTTACCATGTTAGTACACTGTTAGTACAGTTGCACAGAGGTTTGGGCTTTGCATAATACACAGTAAGTTATGACCATTTTACACTTTATATTAAGTGGACAGTTCCTGAGGAGTTACCATGTAAGTACACTGTTAATACTGTCATGAAAACCACACGGGAAGCAGATAATCCATGAGCAGTAGTTTCTTTAATTAAAGGGCAATCCAAACTCGTTGTCAACATGCAGGGGTCAATCCAAATAAAGCCGTCAAAAACAATAAACAAAACAGGAACTTGAACAAACACAGACCTGAAGTGGGTGTGACACAAACTAAGGACTCCATAACAAACACTAACACAGACAGGGAATATATACACACAGAACTAACAAGGTGATGGGAAACAGCTGATTGCAAAAATTCAGATAAGAGACAGAACAGAATGCTGGGAATTGTAGTCTAATGTGAATGACACCGTGAGAACGAGGAGCTCTAGTGATAACCCAGAGAAACACAACCAGACACTGTGACAAATACAGTGTTGCACAGAGGTTTGGGTTTTCCATAATACACAGTAAGTTTTGACCATTTTACACTTTATATTAAGTGGACAGTTCCTGAGGAGTTACCATGTAAGTACACTGTTAAATACAGTGTTGCACAGGGTTGGGTTTTGCATAATACATGTAAGTTATGACAGTTTAACACATTGTATCAAGTGCAGAGTTCCTGAGGAGTTACCATGTAAGTACACTGGTACCACAAGGGAAAACTTTAGCTGTAATTCAACACAAGTCCTGCCGGTCATATAGTAAATACATGGTATACACATAGGAATCATCATGGTTTCAGTGTGTTCTTAACTGGTAACTACAGTATGGAAGACTGCGTGTGGAAGTTGAACAACTTGTGTGAATACATATTGTTGTTACAAAATGTAGTTACATAATGCCTGTTACACATGTGTACTTATTGTAGTGGAAAAAGTGTTGTTACCAATGTCCTGTTACACATTTGTACTTACACATACCTTTCCGTGGGTTGTTACATATGTGTAGTTACACAAATATTACAGTTGTAAATACTATGTACCAATGTGTATTTACACTGTAGTTACATACTAAGTACATATCTAGTAACCATGTAAGTTCACAGGTATTATGGCCACTTAATATAAAGTGGGACCTCTGGAATGACTGGAAACTCTTTCACAGTTTCCTTCACCATCTTAAAAAATGTAAAAAAAAAAAAAGAAAAAAAAAAATATATATATAACATAAATTGTTAAAATTATTCATGTTATGAGAAATCATTACTTTTACAAGGTTGGGTTTCCAGAAGTACTCCTAATTGTTAATAATAATAATAATAGGCCAATTTATTTTATACGACAGAATTTTACAGCAAAACCTTTCAAATAAAGATATGAAGTTTTAAGAATTCTAAATTGCAAATATTTAAAATATTGCTCTATCTTTGTTTAATACGATTGGTTATGCTTGAAATTCCGAGGCCGTTTTCCTCCGATCTTGGCGAATTAGCTGACGCAGCAGAATTACTGCACTGCACTCTGGCAGCGAGATTCATCGGAAAGACGAAAGGTAAATTGGTAAATACACATACAAACACATACACATTTCTCAATTAGGCCTACCTTATATTGTAACAAACTTGGCTTACAACTTAAGTAAACCAGTAGTCACTTAAGAGTTCAGGGCACACACAAGGCATGAATGAATAAAGGGAAAAACTGTATCAATGCTTGAAATCAGACAAAGAAAGGCATAAACAGATTACCCAACAAAGTATATTGATAACACAGCAATCAAATCAAGAAAAACAACACTTATCCCAAAGTCCTTGATCAAATAGTCCATGTGTGGAGTATTGTCCGGGTTTATGAATCCTTAGTCCTTGCGCCCCAGAAATGAACCACAAATATCCAGCAAAACGATAATAATCCTCCAAATGTGATGCACAGGCAAAAATACCAAAAACAACCCAAGTCTTCTCTTTAACCTCGATGGGTCATCAATCCATAAATGTCCCCCAAGGAGAAGGCTAAAAAAGCACCCATATCTTTGGTTCAAAACAGGTATATCTCCCTTTCTCTCCCCAAATGGCTTCCTCTTATCAGGTGCCCTCCTATCAAAATAAAAGTCAATTTTGCCAACTACAGGATGATTCTACACCAAACATAAAGGTCCCACATACAAAAGACAAAACTTCAACTAGGGCCTGAAATCACTTAAATCATACCTTTAGTTATTTTACAATGCTTTATCCACCTTCACATTTGTAAAACAAAGTATTACTAAAATAGTGTATTTTTCTTAGCCCTAATATAGAAGTGTCACAGATAGGGGTGGGGGAAAAAATCGATTCTTAGATGCATCGCGATGCGGACGATCACAAATGTCAAAAATCGATTTTCAAAAAAAAATTTTTTTTTTTAGATATATATTTATAATAACGTAATATTGACGGAACGCAAAAGACGGAACTCTGAAGCGTGGAAGTGCAGTGCCCGGACCGTCTGTGGCGTGTGCACATAACAGACACACGAAGGCTGAGCGCGAAATCCAAACACCCTCCTCGTTAAAAGCTGACGTGTGGAAATATTTTGGCTTCTATGAAGTTGAAGGGGGAAAGGAGGTGGACAAGAGCCATACTAGTTGTAAGCTTTGTAGAATAAAACTAAAATATTTCGGAAACACGACAAATATGTGAAGCCATATGACACGTTTCCACCCAGAGGAGGAAAAACGTCTCGGTTACATATGGTAACCCTCGTTCCCTGAGGGAGGGAACGGAGACGTAGGTCATGACTGACCAATAGGAATCTCGCTAGAGAGGCCAATCTACTTCGCGTGAAACTAAAACAAGCCAATACACATTGGCGTGCAATCATTTGCATCAGCTGCGCGCCCTCGTTAGCGCGGGTATAAACGAGCAGCTGGTGCGATTGCACACTAGCTTTTTGCTGAGGAGCCAAGCCTGAGAAAGCTGGCCCCCCGGCGGGCGGCAGCGGATGTGGCGACGGGACCTACGTCTCCGTTCCCTCCCTCAGGGAACGAGGGTTACCATATGTAACCGAGACGTTCCCTATCGGTCAGTCACTACAACGTAGGTCATGACTGACCAATAGGAATCCCTACCAAAGCGCCACAGCCGCTGCACCCCATCCAGCGCCCCTGTGCGAGCCTCTACACCTCCTTGCCTGGAAGGACGATAGGAGGAGGCCTACACAGAGTGAGTCTGACACTGTTGTTCCGTGATAACCCATACAGTGAGATATTTGATAACTGGGAAGCATGCCCTCCCCGTTTAGGAAGGAGAACGCTGCGGAAGCCACTTCTTCAAAGAGTTATGTGGAAAATACGTATGGACTAACCCGAGGTTGTACTGCATACGAAATAATGGGTGACTTAGCCCAAGGGAAAGACACGGGCTTCCGATAGGAGTGTCCGTGGAAGTATACACATATGGGATCCCCGTAGGGTCACACATATGGAACCCAGCCCAGATCCGGTTCTCAAGGATTCAGCGGATAAGGGCCTGGCGCCGGACGCTCCGCCAAGTCCGGGCCGAGGGGTTTGGAGGACTCGACAGGTTTTACTCTGGAGCAATAAGGGTGCACAGTAGGGTGCAGCAAGCCGACGGAGCCAGGCCTCTCAGTGCTTCTACCCGTCTAGGGTGAGAACACGGGAGGAGACCGGCTCTACACGTAGGCTATAGTATCTAGCGAACGTGTTAGGTGTCGCCCAGCCCGCAGCTCTACAGATATCTGTTAGCGAGGAGCCACGTGCCAGCGCCCAGGAGGATGCAATGCCTCTCGTGGAGTGTGCATGCAACCTGAGCGGGCAGGGCACGCCTTGTGCTTGGTAAGCCAAGGCGATGGCATCCACTATCCAGTGGGCCATCCTCTGCTTGGAGACAGCCTTTCCCTTCTGCTGGCCTCCGTAACAGACAAAGAGCTGGTCTGAGATCCTGACGCTTTGAGTTCTGTCCACGTACATACGCAGAGCGCGAACGGGACAGAGCAAAGCCAGGGCTGGGTCTGCCTCCTCCAAAGGCAGCGCTTGCAGGTTCACTACCTGGTCTTTGAAGGGAGTGGTAGGAACCTTGGGCACATAGCCAGGCCGGGGTCTTAGTACCACATGGCTGTCACCCGGCCCGAACTCTAGGCACGATTCGTCGACCGAAAATGCATGCAGGTCTCCTACCCTCTTGACAGAGGCCAGTGCAACCAGCAGCAAAGTCTTCATGGAAAGAAGCTTTAAGTCTACTGACTGCAGAGGCTCAAAGGGAACATCCTGAAGTGCTCGAAGCACCAGGGAAAGATCCCAAGAGGGTATGGAGGGGGGTCGAGGAGGATTTAATCGTCTCGCCCCCCTAAGAAACCTGACGACCAGGTCGTGCTTCCCAACTGTTTTGCCATCTATGTGGTCGTGATAAGCTGAAATAGCGGCAGCATGTACTTTGAGGGTGGAGGGACACAGTCTACGCTCCAACCCCTGCTGCAAGAAGGAAAGCACAGACCCTATCGAACATCTTCGGGGGTCTTCTCGACGAGAAGAACACCACTCGACGAACAGGTTCCACTTCAGGGCGTAAACATGTCTCGTGGACGGCGCCCGTGCTGAAGTGATGGTGTTAAGTACCTCAAGGGTTAAGTCACCTAAAACCTCCGCGTCCCGTCTAGGGACCAGACATGGAGTTTCCAGAGGTCTGGACGCGGGTGCCATAGGATGCCCCGTCTCTGAGTCAGAAGATCCTTCCTCAAAGGAATGGGCCAGGGAGGGACTGTCACGAGGAGTATGAGTTCTGGGAACCAAGTCCGGGTGGGCCAATAGGGAGCCACCAGAAGGACCTGCTCCTCGTCCTCCCTGACTTTGCACAGTGTCTGCGCAAGTAGGCTCACTGGGGGAAACGCATATTTGCGAAGGCCCCGGGGCCAGCTGTGAGCCAGTGCGTCCGTGCCGAGTGTTCCCTCGGTCAGGGAGTAAAACAGCTGGCAGTGGGAGGTCTCTGAGGAGGCAAACAGGTCTACCTGAGCCTCCCCGAACTCTCTCCAGATCAGCTGAACCGCCTGGGGGTGGAGTCGCCATTCTCCCGGAAGCACAGCTCGTGATAGCTCGTCGGCCACACGGTTGAGCACGCCGGGGACATACATGGCTCGAAGCGACCTCAGATGCTTCTGACTCCAGAGGAGGAGATGGCGGGCGAGTTGCGACGGGAGCGTAGACCACCTTGTCGGTTGATGTACGCAACGGTTGCCGTGTTGTCCGTACGGACCAGCACGTCCCTGCCCTGTAGCGGCCTTTTCAAGCGGCTCAGAGCGAGATGTACTGCCAGCAACTCGAGGCAATTGATGTGCCAATGCAGTTGGGGGTCCGTCCACACCCCTGACACTGCATGCCCGTTGTACGTGGCACCCCAGCCGGTGGCAGAGGCATCTGTGAATACCACAGCATGCCTGGACACCTGTTCCAAGGGGACTCCTGCCCGCAGGAACAAGGGGTCTGACCACGGGCTGAAGGTCTGGCGGCACGCCGGTGTGATTGCCACCCGGTGAGTGCCGTGATGCCACGCCCATCTCGGGACTCGGCCGTGAAGCCAGTGCTGAAGCGGTCTCATATGAAGTAGGCCGAGCGGGGTTACCGCTGCTGCCGCTGCCTTATGCCCCAGGAGCCTCTGAAAGAATTTCAGTGGGACCGCTGTCCTGCCTTTGAACGTGTTCAAGCAGTTCAGCACCGACTGAGCACGCTGCTCTGTGAGGCGCGCTGTCTGGGTGACCGAATCCAACTCCATACCGAGATAAGAGATCCTCTGCACAGGGGAGAGTTTGCTCTTTTCCCAGTTGACCTGAAGACCCAACTGGCTGAGGTGCCTGAGCACTAGGTCCCTGTGTTCGCATAGCTGATCTCGAGAGTGTGCTAGTATGAGCCAGTCGTCGAGATAGTTGAGGATGCGAACGCCCTGTTCTCTCATGGGAACAAGGGCCCCCTCCGTGACTTTCGTGAAGACACGTGGGGACAGGGACAGCCCGAAGGGTAGGACCTTGTACTGATATGCTCGACCCTCGAACGCAAAGCGCAGGAATGGCCTGTGTCGAGGAAGAATCGAGACATGAAAGTACGCATCCTTCAGGTCGATCGCTGCAAACCAATCTTGGGGACGGATGCATTCGAAAATGCGTCTCTGCGTGAGCATTTTGAACGGTAGCTTGTGGAGGCTCCGATTCAAAACTCGCAGATCCAAGATCGGTCGTAACCCACCACCTTTCTTGGGTACAATGAAGTAGGGACTGTAGTGCCCTGACCTCATATCGGCTGGAGGGACCGGCTCTATCGCATCCTTCGCCAGTAGGACTGCGATCTCCGCACGCAAGACATGGGCATCGGCTGCTCTCACTGTAGTGGAGTGGATGGCCCGAAACTTGGGGGGACGCCGGGCGAACTGAATCGCATAGCCGAGCCTGATGGTTCGAATGAGCCAGCGAGACGGACTGGGGAGCGCTAACCAGGCTCGCAGAGACCGTACAAGCGGGACCAAAGGGACCGTAGGCGTACCCGGAGTGGGGCAGCGAGGTGGAACACAGGGACGCGGCTCGGGGGGCTCTCTCTGGGAGGCGGCCCGTAGCGGGGTCTGAGTGTGCTGTGCAGCACTTACCTGATTCCACGGGGCAGGAGGTGCGGGAGGCGGCTCGGTGGCGTTCTCGGACCGTACACAGCTGCCGGCTGGCGAAAGAAGAGGCGGATGAGAGTGGTGAGGATTCCAACCCCCCACTGCTCTCCGGGTCTTCTTCGGACCCAGAGATGATAGAAACTGCTCTTTTATTGAGAATTTGGGTACCGCTGGTTTTAAGGCCAGCGGCGGAACACAAACAAAATGAAACAAAGGATTTACCACCCGGCCCTCTTCCGGGGGAGGGAGCGATGCAGTCATCGTCTCCTGGAGAGCAGTCCCTTCCATCTCCGGGTCGCCCGTCCTAGGGCCGCTTACCCTTGTCTTTGCCGCCCCTCTTGGCGGGGGCCTGGACGGGCGGGGCGCCCTGCCTGCGACTGGCTCCACGGCGCCGTTTAGATAGAGGCTGCTGCTGCGGCGCGGGAGCAGGGGCAGACGCAGGAGGACGCCCACGGCGACGAGCAGACCGAGGAGCCGCGGGCGGTGGGGTGGAGGCAGCAGCTGACCGCCGCGGCAGGATGTGTCTGATGGCCTCAGTCTGCTTCTGTACAGCCGAGAACTGCTGGGCGAAGTTCTCGACCGCGTCGCCGAAGAGGCCGGTCTGGGACACGGGGGAGTTAAGGAACCTGATCTTGTCGGTCTCCCGCATGTCAGCCAGACACAGCCAGAGATGGCGTTCCTGGACCACAAGTGTGGACATCGCACGACCCACTGACCGCGCAGTGACCTTCGTCGCACGAAGCGCGAGGTCAGTTGCGGCACGAAGTTCTTGGAGAACTTGTGGATCATGACCACCCTCGTGCAGGTCCTTCAGTGCCTTGGCCTGATGAACCTGCAACAACGCCATAGCGTGCATGGCAGAGGCAGCTTCCCCACAGGCCTTGTAAGCTTTGCCGGTCAGGTCCGACGAGTACTTACAGGCCCGGGAAGGAAGACACGGTTCTCCACGCCAAGTGGAGTTAGGGCACAGTTGCATAGCAACGGCCCGTTCCACTGGCGGGATACGCGTGTATCCCTTAGCTGCCCCGCCATCAAGGGTGGTGAGGGAGGAGGAGCCACCGAGACGGTTTCTGGCAGTAAAAGGTGCCGTCCACGTCCCTGTGAGCTCCTCATGCACCTCCGGGAAGAAAGGCACTGGGGTGGGTTGGTGAGAACCAGCGCGCGCCACCCCGAGATACCAATCGTCCAACCTCGAGGGCTCGGGACACGGTGGAGGGTTCCACACGAGCCCGATCCTGTTGGCGGCCCGGGAAAGCATGGCCATCATCTCCGGGTCCGACTCGGGCACTGCTGGCACACCCGAAGGAGGCAGCAGCTCTGAGCCGTCGTCCGCGGAGAGGTCTGACCCACCCTCCGATGCAGCGATCGACATCTGGTCGTCGCAGGGAGCGCCGAACGAAACGACTGGTACACATCTCGAGGATGCTCCAGAACGCTCCGTTGGCAGCTCAACTGGTTGCGGAGCATGAGAGGAGTGAGGGTTCCTAGGGGGTTGGTTCCCCGAAGGAAGCGCGCTCACTGTAATCCTCAGGTCACCCGTGTCACTGCCCGAAGCAACCCGCGAAGGGGGGTTGGAACGAGGTGCAGGCACGGGGACTCCGCCCCTTTGCAGGAACGTGAGTCTCGACCTCAGCTCCGAGATGGTCATCTTCCCACAATGGGTACATGACTCATCCACGAACGCTGCCTGTGCGTGTTCGAGGCCCAGACACACAAGGCAGCGATCGTGACCATCCCGCGACCCCAGGTAACGACCGCATCCAGAAACACACAGATAGAACGTCATCTTGAAAAAGACGCGAACTATCTGTGTAAGCTCTTTTAGGGACTACTCTCACTGGTGCTGAAGCACGCAGGGGAACAGCCACAGCGATCACAGACGGGAATGTGCACCCGCCTGTGCGCTGGATCTCTCTCGCTGGAGGTCTTACCAGCTGTTACAACAGCTTTTGAGCGCTTGCCAGGCGCACCTTACCAGCTGTTATAACAGCTTTTGAGCGCTCTGAAGCGCACCTCACCAGCTGTTAAAACAGCTCTTTTCTTTGCGCAGTTTAAAAATAACAAAAGAAAAGAAAGAGAGAGAAAGAGAAACTGCTCGCGCTGCCGTGCTGTCACGCCCGCACCGGGAAGGAGAGGTCCAGAAAGGCTCGTGATAGTTGATTTCAACTGCAGTAGAGACATCGAAGTGTTTGGCTCCGAAGCAAAAAGCTAGTGTGCAATCGCACCAGCTGCTCGTTTATACCCGCGCTAACGAGGGCGCGCAGCTGATGCAAATGATTGCACGCCAATGTGTATTGGCTTGTTTTAGTTTCACGTGAAGTAGATTGGCCTCTCTAGCGAGATTCCTATTGGTCAGTCATGACCTACGTTGTAGTGACTGACCGATAGGGAACACTCGGCTTTGTGCTGCCTTGTCGAAAAATGCTAACGTTACCCAAGCGCGAATCGATCACAGAGAATGTTGATTCATTCTCTATTGTTTCCATAATGGTGTAAATCTCACAATATTATGACATCGTTATTTCATTTAAATTAGGGTAAGTGTATGAGGAGCATATTTTGATATTTTAAACGAACTAGCAATTATCACATTTGATATAACAAGTAAAAATGACATTATTATATGAAATACAATTATAATAAAATTTGAAGTTAAGTGTACAGTATACTGTACTGTTTTCATTTTTAAAACGGTGTGAAAAGTAAAAATTATCATCAAATATTCATCTTTGACCTGTCAAAGTTTCCTACAAGTCTCCACAGCAAGGATTTATGGATTTAAGGATTTATGGGCGTGGTAAGCAGAAGGAAAATGAGTCTGCACATACGCATAACCAGTAAGTAGCACATCTCGATGGGTAGCATGAATCGTCAGAACGCTGGTCGTTGTTATATTATTAATTTACTACAAGTATGCTGCTAGTTCAGGCACACATTTATTTTCCTGTTGGTTCTTTGCAATGTTAATAAAATATATTGTACGTTAATTCTTTATTGGTCATTACTTTGTACTTTTAAAGCAAAGTATTTATATTCACACACACACACAAAAAGATTCAGATAATCGATAATCGCTTTAGCATCGAATCGCAGCCCTCTGAATCGTAATCGAATCGAATCGTGAGGTGCCTAGAGATTCCCACCCCTAGTCACAGAGTCCCCCCCCCCCCCCTGCCAGCGGCTACTGAGGGAGGCTTCCCCAAAAGGGTTTTAAATTAACAACGTTTACTGTCTCTTCTTTGTTATTTGGATGAATCCATCTGACTCTGTAATTCACTGGGCCAAGCTTCATCTTCACCCTCGCTGGCCCTGACCATCGTGGGGCTAATTTAGAAGAGAAATACTCAGAAGCATTAGAAACAGGATGGGCCCTCACCCAGACCAGGTCTCCCACCTGGAATTGTGTATCTATCCGGTGGGTATTATAGTACCTGGCTTGTCTAAGTTGTGCCTTCCTCACAGATTGTTTAACTTCTTCAGCGAGGTGATGTTGTCTTTCTATTATTGAGTATGAAGATTGAGAGGGGTTTGGTGAAAACTGAACCAGTCTCTCAAGAGGTCCTTGAAGTTGTCTTCCCAGAGTGAGCTCCGCAGGCGTCCTTTTAGTAGATTCATGTCTGGCATTATTTATTGCAAATCGAAACTCTGCCAGCCACATGTCCCACTCTCGGTGGTTCTCTCCCACATAAGAAGCCATCATGGTCTTCAAGGTCCTGTTCACTCTTTCAGTGAGGTTGGTCTGTGGGTGGTAACTGGTAGTTAATTTTTGAGTTACTCCCCAGTTTCTGCACAAATCAACCAAGAGCTGGCTGAGGAATTGTGGGCCTCGATCTGATAGGATGTACTTCGGGACACCCCAACGAGTGAAGATGTCGTCCTTTAAGATTCGACATATGCGTGGAGTCTTACTGTCTCTCAAAGGAAAAAGCTCAACCCATTTAGTAAAGTAGTCCACCACTACCAAAAGAAAGATATTGCCCTTTTTACTTTTAGGGAACGGTCCCATGAGGTCAACACCAAGCATGTGACCAGGCTCATTCACCTCAGTCGATTGGAGGAAACTCAAAGGTTTTGAATTGGAAGGCTTGTATTGCTGACACACAACACACTCTTTAACATGTTGCCACACATCTTTTCTGACTTCGGGCCACCATGCCACCTCCAAGATTTTCAAAAGGGTCTTCATCTTCCCGAGATGAGCTCCCAAAGGATTGTTGTGAAAGTAGTCGATGAAAGGGAGGACAAGGGATTTTGGCACCACCAGCTGGTATTTGGCACCACCAGCGTACGGTATAACTCTGTATAACACGCCCTGCTGAATATCCCATCTTATCCGATCAATTTGTTCATTCTTCACTTCTACTTTACCCATCAACTCCTTTACCTGCTCGTCTTGGTCTTGAGCTTCTGCTATCTCAGCCAGAGAGGATGGCAACTCAAAGTTCCATGAGAAGGTTCTCTTTGCTACACAGGCAGCCACAATTGCTTGATCTTGGATTGACCTAGATAGGGCATCAGGTACCACGTTCATTCTACCTTTCCTATACTGAACTTGGAATTGGAATCGTTGTAGCCTCAGGGTCCATCTGGTGAGTCTGGATGTGGTCTTTGGAGCGTTAAAGGCCCACGTCAATGCTGCATGATCCGTGTAAACTACAAAGGGTACCCCCTCCAGGTAGTGGTGCCATTTTTCTACTGCCCAAACAACAGCTAGGCACTCTTTCTCCGAGGTTGAATAATTTAGTTCGGCTCCCCTTAGACTTCTCGAAGCATAAGCGATAACAAATTCTTCATTATCAATCTTTTGCGTGAGTACTGCTCCAAGTCCGATGGCACTGGCATCAGTTTGTACTTGAAATGAATGAAGAAAATTTGGTTGGGCCAGCACAGGGGCTTGTTGTAGGGCTACTTTCAGACTCTCCACACTCTGCTGACATTCTTTGGTCCAAGCCCAGGAAACATTTTTTCGCTGCAAATGATACAAGGGGGCAGCAAGCTCAGCAAAATGAGAAATGAACTTGTGGTACCATCCTATCAGGCCTACAAACCTCTGCAAGGAAAGAAGATCATGAGGTATGGGATAGTTGGAAATAGCAGCTGTCTTTTCCGGATCCACTTCCACCCCTTTTCCTGAGACTACATGGCCCAAGAATTTTAGCTCAGTCTTGAGAAGATGGCATTTCTTCAAATTCACGGTCAAATTGGCCCTTTGAAGTCTACAAAGGACCGCTTCAAGATCCTGAAGATGCTGCTGTTCAGACGGAGAGTATACAATAATATCATCGATGTATACAAAACAGATGCTGCCTCTCAACCCCTCCAATACCCTCTCCATGAGACGCTGGAAAGAAGCTCCTGCATTTTTCAGACCGAACGGCATTGTCAAAAAATGATATAGGCCAAAGGGGGTGACAAAAGCAGTTTTTTCCTGGCTACTCTTCTCCATCTCCACCTGCCAGTACCCTGATTTCAAATCCAGCGTGCTGAAATATTTTGCTCCATGCATGGATTCTAGAATATCATGGATGAGGGGCATTGGATAAGCATCTTGAGGCGTTTTAGCATTTAAACGCCTATAATCAACACAGAACCGTAGGCTTTGATCAGGTTTAGGCACCAGTACCACTGGGGATGCCCAAGGAGATTGTGAACGCTCAATAATGCCATCCTGGAGCATCCTTTCAATCTCTTCCCGAATTATATCATTCTTTAGAGGTGAGACTCGATAGGCTTTGCACCTAATTGGGAGGTCATCTGTGGTTATGATCTGGTGGCTGGTTAGGTTTGTCTTCCCCAGCTTGTTGGAACAGACAGAAGGCCATGCATGTAACAGCTGTTGTATTACCTGAGGATAGCTCTGTATCAGATCATCCTTCAATGAAGATTCCACCACCGTTACTGACTCAGGTACTCCAGCCTCTAATGGCAGTGCCATAAACACATTGATAACCTGTTCCTCCTGCTGGCTCCATAATTCTTCCCCAAGGGGCTGGCAGAGAAAAGGAAACACAGTCATCCGTCCATTGATACACAGTTCATAACTATGTTCTCCCACATGTAAACGTACTCCCGTTTGACTTAAAAAATTCAGGCCTAATATAAGGGGAAAAGCAAGCTGTTGGTCTGCCATCACATAAGTGTCAACTGTCCACATCATTCCATGCCACTCGTAGGTCACATGGACTCTGCCTTCTGAGGTTTGGGCCTTCCCATCCGCTAACATGAAAGTCCTGTTGAAATGTTTCCTCAGTTGCTCACCTGGCTTAGCCAACACTTCCCACAGCTGTCTCTGCATTAAAGTGAATGTGGAACCAGTGTCTAGGATAGCTTCCACTAGCTTGCCCCGAATTCCCAAAACCGCTCGCAGCAACGGAGGGGTGGTAGCCTGCACTAAAGCTAGATGTTGAGTTGGTCCAGACAGGGGTTTGGAGACATTGACATGACGGGCTGTTGGATTCTTTTTCCCTTTTTCATTAGCTTTTATTTTATTTATTTTGGCCCAATAGTCTCTTTTGGAATTGAGGTCTCTTTCCACCAATGACCCAACCTTGACCAATTGCTCCACTGTATGCACAGCACCCCTTAAGCTTCCTGCCAGAGAAGGGTTACAGTTATTTAGGATTCTTCTCACCACTTCTTCCTCAGGAAGATCAGTCTTCCACTTTAAGGCGAGACACTACAGGTGAATAGGGTAATTTTTTTAACTATCAGATATCACCATGAAACTTTGCCAGTTGATTACCTACATTAAGATGAGAAAAAAATGTATTACAAGTTTTCTGTAATTTGATGTTTAAATATGCAAAAGAGGCATTGTCTAATTAAATATGCGCTATTTTGCATATATTTTAAAAAACGAAATCTGAGTATTGGACAAAGCCAGGTTCAAAATTATTTTTTCATTGTGTTCACATATCAGATGGGGAAAAAATTACAGAGGGATTTATGGATATCTACTTTTGTTATCCTGTAAATCAGAATATACTGCCAATAGCCTTAAAAAATTATTTTCGCCATGTTTTTGGGAATAAAATGTTATATAAATCAGGCTAGGAATAATATATTTACAAATCCCTCTGTAAATGTCTTCATAATATAACTAGGTACAAGACTGGAAAGTTTGGTGTATATAGGTGCTACTGAAGTGGAGATTTCGGACTTGGAGTATGACAGAAAAGTCATTTTGAGAAAACGGGCTTTAAAGATTTAGCATCAGCCAATGAGATTGCGCATTTAGAGTAAAATCCCCCCTTTTACTTTCGCGATTGGTTGCTGATGAAAAGGAAATGACCATATTTGGATCCGGCAGTCTTGTTCAGGAGAGAGAGGGCTTTCTAACGGTGTGTGTGATGACAGGGTGCAGATCGTGAGCGCGGATCAGCATGATGATTTATAACGACAAGTTTTGATGAATTTATGAGAAATCTACAGACGCAAACAGACAAAGTGTAGTAAAATAAAGACCTAAATGTGTATTTCGGACTTTTTTTCACCACAAGTCGGAAAGAAGACATGTTATTGAAGACAAATATCCCAAAATCTCAAAATTGACCAGTGAAAAAAAAACGATGTTTTTGCCTGCCGTGTCTCACCTTAAGCATAATGCCCTGTAGTCATAAGCAAAATCTCTGATGCATTGATCGGGACCCTGGATCATAGCTTTAAGTTGTTCCTCTACCTCTGTGAGATAGTCAGTGGGAAGGAATGCTCCCAAAAAGGCTCCTTTAAACTCGTCCCAGTTATGGATCTTATTTCTTTCTGCCAGCCACCAACTCCTGGCAGGTCCAGAGAGAACAGCATTTAGGGTGGCTACAAGTTCGATGTCTGACAAGTGTCTGAGTGTCAAAAAATTTTCACATCGCTCCACAAACTCCACTACATCACTGGTTTCTCTGGTTTCTCCAAAACTAGGGAATTCTAAATGAATTGGGGGTTTGGGATAGGAAGCAGTTGGTATAGTTGAATGCATTCTCTCACTGTTTGAAGTGGCAGCCCCAAAGGAAAAACGGGTCATTGGAGTGCTGGTTTTCCTAATATGGTCAACTTCCTTTCACCACTTTTCATCCCTTCTTTGAAGACAGTCTATAACTCCATTTTCTAGCTTAGCCAAAGATCTTTGCATGAAATTTTCAATGTCATCGAACCGTTGATTCACCACATCTCTGAACACAGCTTCACGGTTCACTGCACTCTCACAGGATGTTCGAAGACCATCTTTCAAGGTTTCCATTTCAGCACGTAATTCTTGGACTGATTGAGAGAGGTCTGATATTACTAAATCTGTTCCTCCAATCTCATTTCTTAACGGATTTACAACAGGCTGAGCCTCATCATCACTCTCTTCAGCTTGGCTGTCAATATACATTTCCCCCAACAGTGAGCTTATCTCTATTACAGATCCTGGATTCCTGTATACATTTCCAGGTGGAGCAGGATTGAAAGGAAGGGACTCTGCTACACCCACATCATCTACTGGAATTAACTCTGCCTCTGAATTAGAATTACCAGTTTCCATTGTAAGTATAAAACACTGTTTGACCAAAATGGGAAATAACAACTCAGGTAACACAGTTAAATCAATTCATTTCATTACCACCATACACATGAGTGTTCCCCGTACGGGCCACCATCTGTAACAAACTTGGCTTACAACTTAAGTAAACCAGTAGTCACTTAAGAGTTCAGGGCACACACAAGGCATGAATGAATAAAGGGAAAAACTGTATCAATGCTTGAAATCAGACAAAGAAAGGCATAAACAGATTACCCAACAAAGTATATTGATAACACAGCAATCAAATCAAGAAAAACAACACTTATCCCAAAGTCCTTGATCAAATAGTCCATGTGTGGAGTATTGTCCGGGTTTATGAATCCTTAGTCCTTGCGCCCCAGAAATGAACCACAAATATCCAGCAAAACGATAATAATCCTCCAAATGTGATGCACAGGCAAAAATACCAAAAACAACCCAAGTCTTCTCTTTAACCTCGATGGGTCATCAATCCATAAATGTCCCCCAAGGAGAAGGCTAAAAAAGCACCCATATCTTTGGTTCAAAACAGGTATATCTCCCTTTCTCTCCCCAAATGACTTCCTCTTATCAGGTGCCCTCCTATCAAAATAAAAGTCCATTTTGCCAACTACAGAATGATTCTACACCAAACATAAAGGTCCCACATACAAAAGACAAAACTTCAACTAGGGCCTGAAATCACTTAAATCATACCTTTAGTTATTTTACAATGCTTTATCCACCTTCACATTTGTAAAACAAAGTATTACTAAAATAGTGTATTTTTCTTAGCCCTAATATAGAAGTGTCACAATATGCTATGTTTTATTCTAACGTTATAAGGTATACACAATTTTGCGTTTAACTCTAGTTCCCGCCGAGAGTTGTGATAAAGACGATCACAAGTAGCTATGCTAGGCTACAACTCCCGTGTAACGTTTGCTTAATTGCCTTTTTAAAAAATAATATTTTTAGAGTGATTTGCCATGTAAACACGTTAGAGTGATAAACACGTGTGAGTTACTAAGTTTCTGTCAGAACATCACATTGCTCAGTTTTCCTCCCGCCGCAGCGGTACTAGCAGACGTCGACGACGGTTATCTAAAGCAGACGGGGAGGGGAGGAGAGAGAGTCGTCATAATAAAGACTTGTCATAATGCGTGGTTTATGTGAGCTTACTGTTATGAGAATTGTTTCTGTTGGGCTGCCTGCATTTATACTGCATGTCCTAATGCTTAACTCCAATTGTTTGACTATATCCGATTTTTTGACGATCTACTTGCGTCTTTTAAAAGTGAATCATATCAGATATGCATTTACACTAGCACACTCAAAGGCGAAGTTTGGCCAGAGCCAGTCTAGTGTAAACAATAACCTTTTTATCCATTTTTTTTTTTTATTAATGATAGGCGCTAAAATAATAAAATAGGACAAATAATTAAGACTCAATTCTCATATATCAAATATTATATCAGCCCTGTATTAATTTTCATATTTCAAATATTATATCATATAGCCCTATATTAATTCTCATATATAATTTTGACCCCCATCTACAAAATAGTGGATTACTCCATAAATGTAGGTGACATTTAATATTTTGCCTTTCATGTTTGTTTTTCTACAGAAAAAAATATTAACAAAATAAAAAAATTATCAGGAAACCCAATCATACTTCTTGAAGGCCTATGTATCGTACACAACAATACCTGTAAAACAAAAACTCCACAACTGGTTGCATCCTCTTGCACTGTTTGGTTTATGTGACCAGTTTTCCACTCAATATTGACCAGGTCCTCTTTTCCCAGGCGTTTGCGACGCATTTTGAAGTACTGTCTGTGTTGGACAACAACTTGCTAAGTAACAATTTTATTTACATATCCCAAGTATTCCTTTTTAACTTTTTTATATTGTTTAAGTATTACTATTTATATGAAGAAAAATTGCTTACTGAAATTTTTTGGATGTGTTTGTCAGGGACCTGAAGTCAGGTGTAGCACATGCAGGATCCACAACAAAAATTTGTTGTGATGGAAGATGAAGGTACTAACACAACACATTAAACAGCAAAGGCATCATTATTGAAAATATTTTGTGCCATCATATCCATTACCTATAGATTATTTAGTCTTGGGACTGCAATGTGCTTTTAGGATTTCAATTTCTAGCTTACTTACATTTTCTTTTATGTTCTTGTTTTTACATGGATATTTTTAAATGGAGTAAAAACAGTTCTGTATTAGTTACAGAGTTATAATTTTCACACTTTCTTTTTGATCTGTAGTTTGTTAAATATGTTCATTAAAAAAAACATGGCTATGAGCATTAAAAAGATAGTCCACCTAATTTTTTTTCTCCCCTTCATGTGTTTCCAAACGGTTTCCTGTATAACTTTATTCTGCTATACACAAAAGAAAAATATTGAGTCACTGGGATTTTTTTTTAACAGATTTTCTAAGATTTTTTTGATATATATGATGACAGAATTGTACATTTTGGTGGACTATCCCTTTATTGCAAGTCTCTTTGAATCTTTTTTGGAGTCTCCATGGTTAAAGAAAAACTATGTTATATTCAACACAGTACGACAAATGGACACCACCAAGCAGTGGCACATTTGAGCTGAAAAACTAGTCTATCTTTACTAGTAATTTTCTGTTTGAATCAGGAATTCATGCATGCAAATCAGTGTATTTAAAAGTAAATTGCATCACTTACCACAAACTTCCAGTGGATGTGACTTACATTAACAAATGTAATAACCCCATCAAATGCGTCAAAATTAACCTGTACAACGTAACAAATATGCATATTTATCAATAATCAAATACTGTAATTAGATTTAATATTTAAGTATATCTTCACACTCACGTCCTTTAAACCTTGTCGAGCCACTTGTTCACTTTTGCCATGCAAAATTACAGAGGTGGTGTAGTGATTTAACTGATAAATTTTCCCAGACTTGTCATGTTTGTTTAGGACAGAGCGGATGTAACTTTCCATAACCTAAACAGTTTGACAACACAACAATATTGATACTTGCTCTAGAAATTCCATAGCTGAATGAAAGTCTCTTATCATATAGCTATATTCATTATTTGTGATTACATTCAGTAATAAATAATAAACAGCATCTACAAAAAAAGAAAAAAATGACATGTACAACTTAAATGTGCTACCCATTTTTCTACATGTAATTTGTGTATTGTTTAATATTGGAAAAGGTAAATGTTACGTAAATATTATAAGAAAGCGCACTTACTTCTCCACATAGTCTGTTGTGGGGTTTCAATGTCAGAAATTCTTTATGTCGTAACGTCATTTCAAATCTCTAATGGACAGCCTTAATGCATGCTACGATCTGTTCAGTGGCTTGACATCCCTATAGCCGAGTTACCTATAAAAAATTGTTAGTTAGATTTTTCTAGATTTTGTAACTATCCTTTTACCTCTTCAGCAACAGCAATGCATGTATCAACAATGTCTGTCTTGTCATTTGTGTCACTGTGGTCACTTGGTTCTTTTTTTGATTTGTGTTTTAGTTTGTGACCATCACATAATTTTGGTGTTGGGACCTGTGCAAAAATGTTTTTCAGAGACAAAGTACGTACAGAAAGAATGTTTCATTTGGAAATGTATAGTTATTAATTGTAATATTTTATATTTACCTTTTCAGGAACATATTCTTGTGGAATGTCTTTTGCATTTATCATGCCACTGCTTTGAGTTGTTGGGGTCTGTTTTGGTTTGGGAATGTCATGTTTTTTTGTAGACACCTGCACAAAATATTGTTAAGAGGTGTACAGGTGTAGTAGGTTTTTTTTTTTTATTAGAATTTTTAATTTATTTATATTTTTGCTATTTACCTTTTCAGCAACACCTGGAACGTCAGGGACACTAAAATTGGTTTGTTCTGTTCTTTGCACACCAGGTGTGGGCATTTGAGGAGGAGCCCTGTAAAAGTGTGATTTACCAGCACTTTTAGTTATTTTTGTTGCCCGTTTTCCCCACCTCTCTTCTGCAAAAGAGGCATGACCTGACGGCTTTTGAGGCCTAATGAGGATATCTTCAGGAAGATTATGTTAATTATGTAATATGTAATTATGTTCCTCATTATGTATTCCCTGTAACGGCCCTTCAAAGATGTGTGCATTGTCTGAATGAAGTGCGCTGGCCGGAGGCATGTTTGTTTTGAAAGAATGCATGTTTTTACTATGCCAAACCATTTTTCAACATGACAGTTTGTGTCTCTTGTTTTGGAGTTTTCTGCTGAAGGAAGTAGTGATTCTGTCATGTCACATGCATATATTTTCAGATCTCCCAGGAGAACCCCGCTCCAAAGTGGATAGATCCCCAGGTAATTGTCCAGAAGGAACGTTATTACATCTGGACAATAATAAGGATTTTCACCACTCTGATGTTGTTCTTCATTTACCAAGACAGCCATGACATCATCATAGATCTTTCTGAAAAGTTTGGAAAATGGAGAACCACCAGTAATTGTTTTTGCTGAATTTTCATCCATCTCCCACTTTTCTGAGACCTCTTCTGTTCTGTCCAGAAGAATAGCATCTTCATTTGCAATGAGTCCCTCCAAGTATTTAAGACTCTCTGTGACATTTTTACTGACATGTCTTGCAAGAAAAACCATGCAGAATGGTTTAAAAATGGCAAGGGCATCATCCAGATTAACCGTGTTTTGCATCCTGGCAAAAACATAGGTTGCCACATTTCGCAGCCCTTTATCACCTGTCTTCCTTTGAAAGGCTGAAGACACCGCTTTAATGATGTGAGCTGCACACAGGTGCAAAACTGTTGCCGATTTTATATCTGCCCAGGTTCTTTGCTTTTGGCAGATGACATACACCCTATTAAGGTAAGCTGGCATGCTCTCTTTATTAAATGCTAAAATAACTCCCTGCATAAGAGCCCAGCTGTAATCAGTCTCCACCTGTTGAATTTGTTGACTGGTATATTTTGACAGTTTGAGGAGGAACTGCATTAGCCAGAAAGTTATTGGAGGAATGGAATGCTCGCTTGATATCATCTCACATAGACCAACGCTACTTTTGCGTCATCGAAGGGTAACGCCCCTTTTTGGGGGAAAACAAACGGATTTCCCTGACAACACAACTCGCTCTAGAGCTGCAAAGTTTTCTTAAAAAAATGGCACAAACATACACACTCTCTTTGCCGGCCGAGGACCGTGAGCAGTATTTAAATAAGCTGCTGGATACAGGGTTACAGAGGTGTCCTTTTGAAATGTTTGAAAACTGGATTAATGACCCAACGCAGTGGCCAAATATGGACTATTCAGACATCTACCACTATCTTGTGGAATCACCAAGTAAGTAACGTTAGCCTATTTTTTTTGTTGTTGTCATTAACACACTCACAGTATGACAAACTAGACGATGAGGTCATGTCGCTTGGATCATATTTAACTTGATTTAAGCTATTGACTTAGTTTTGTTGTCGACTAGCTATAAGTTACTAGTTAGAAAAGACGAAGCTGCTAGCAGCTACGTGATTAGCTCTCACTAGGCACGCTACCTTGGCTGTTAACTGATTTTACTGTTGAAATAGTGGCAGGCTAGGACTAAAGTGGACTTGGCTGATTTCTGCTTGTGTCTAGAAAGTGCTAAGACTTTGAAAGTTGTAAAAAGGTTTACAGTGTACGGCAAAATATGTATGGTACCTATGTATGTATGGGGCTGTCAAATTGATGTTGTGACATTATGCTATCCTATCTAGCCTAGAAGGCTTAATCTACTGCCGTTCGTGTTGTTACATGTAGCCCAGAGCAGTGGTTGTCGAAAAGTCATATAGGCCTAGTGCTAATCTTAAGATAGAGCAGACACCACTATAGCCAGAAATGATAAACAATGTCACTGTTTGTGTCTGACAGGCCTGTATACATCGGAAACAATGAAAAACAAAAGGTCCCTGGAGGCCCATAATTTTTTCATCAGTGGTTGGGTCCAGGCTGATTTACACATAAAAACAGACAAGTGCTTTGTTTTTAAAAGCAGTGTTAAACCTTCTTGGAGGGTGACTAACAAGCCCCACAACACCTGGGTAGCTGTGGAAAATAGTGGCAAAGTTAGAGCAGCTCACTGCGACTGCATGGCAGGGTAAAAGATCCGTACTGCTGACTTGTGCTCACGTTTTCGTGGAATTGAGACTGTCTTTTTTTTTTTTTTTTAACCCAAGACTAGGTGAAAGCTGTTCCCATGTGGGTGAAGTTACATGTCACGTTTTACTGACTCTTATTGTTCAATCTCGTTCATCAAAATTAACTAATCTTTTTTCTAGTCATTTCAGGGGCTTTAAATGTTATACTTTTAACAGGCAAATTACCCGAACACATCCACCTACGCAATCTTGAACATATCTGAATTAAGAAATCATTATAATGCAGTCAAAAATAATTTACAGGGAACATTAATAATTACTTGACCTTCCGAGCCTTTTGATCATCTGTTGCGTGACAGAGGCAATGAACGACTCATCACAGCGCGGAAAAAAACAAACACACGTGTTGAAAGGCTGTGAGTCCTCTAACTTAGATTCTATGCCCGAGCCCGAACTTGGCCCGACCCGGGCCGATATTTCCCGTCACTATCCTCGGGCCAGGCTCTTGATCTGTAGACTTGCACTCCCAACGCAATAGAGCGCGGGACTAGATTTGATGGCCGAGTGCGAGCGCGGGCGGTAATGCAGTCACTCTGTGTGTTCTGTAAGATGGCAAATCGTCTCAGGTTACGTATGTAACCCTGGTTCCCTGATAGGGAACGAGACGCTGCGTTTGAGACGCGGTGGGAACGCTCTGCGTGATTACGTCGTGAAGCGCGTGTAAAATCAGTCCAATGGAAGCCCACTACGACATAGGTGACGTCATAGACCAGGAAACTATAAAGCAGCCCTGAAATCAGACCGCGACAGCTTCTGAAAAACCTGAAGCAAGTCGATCAGGGCATGCAGGAAGTATGGCAGGCAAACGCAGCGTCTCGTTCCCTATCAGGGAACCAGGGTTACATACGTAACCTGAGACGTTCCCTTTCAAGGGAACTCAAGCTGCGTTTGAGACGCGGTGGGAACCCTATACCCACTACGCCATAGTGACAAATGCCTGTTCTGTGTGAAGTCCTTGCGCACACTAAGAAGCAAGCAACCTCGCCCCAGGAGTGGAGAGGTCAAGGTCATAAAACCTGACAAATGTATGCCCGGTCTAGGGTAGAGGAATGCTTTCACCATACCAGGTGCAAATTCCAGACATGAAGGAGCAACCGACAGAGCATGTAAATCACCAATTCTCTTGATAGACGAAATAGCAAGGAGAAATATAGTCTTTAGAGTGAGGAATTTTTCTGAAACCTCCTCGATGGGCTCGAAGGGAGCCAAGGCCAGACCCTCAAGTACAATGGCCAAATCCCAAGCCGGTGCTCTAGATTGCAGTGCAGGCCTGAGCCTCAATGTACCACGGAGAAAACAAATAATAAGAGGATCTCTCCCAAGAGAAGAAGCCCCGAGAGGGGTGATAAGCAGATATAGCCGCTACATACACCTTTAAGGTGGAGGGAGATAATCCAGCAGAGAAACGGTCTTGTAGGAAATCGAGAACTGTACCAACCGGGCAGTTAACAAGATTTAAAAAACGTTCTCCACGCCATGTAGAGAACAGTTTCCATTTCAATGTACATAGTTTTCTCGTGGAAGGAGCTCTGGATTGAAGGACGGTCTCAACGACCTCAGTCGAGAGACCGGATTCTATGAGCTGGGCCCCCTCAGAGGCCAAGCCCACCGTTTCCACAACTCCGTTTAACCCTTTTCTATTATGTGCAGGACCCATAGAGAAATATTTGGCAGAAGTTTCCACGCTGCCAGAAATTCCGATAAGGGAACCAGTCTCTCGAGACTGGCCTCTGGATTTGATTGAACAATCATTTCAGTGCCCTGAAGCGGCGAACCGGCAGGGAACAACCGAACTGACCGTTCTACAACCCTCCTCAGAGGATTGCACGGGGACGCTGACACCTCGGCGCCCTGAAGCGGCGAACCGGCAGGGAACAACCGAACTGGCAGCGCTGCGACCCTCCTCAGAGAGTCGCACCCCAGAGGGCGCCGAGGAGAAACGATTTCTCAAAACCGTCCCTCTTTTTTTTTTTTTTTTTTTTCATTCGACAAGACTTCTTGTCTAAGCTTTATTAGAGATGACGACAGTCCTCAGATCTTGCCTACCTCTAACTAGCTTAGTTCCTACGACCCTCCTCGGAGGATTGTAGGAAAAAGCAGGCACCTCGGCACCCTGAAACGGCGAACCGGCAGGGAGACCGAACTGACTGCTCTACGACCCTCCTCGGAGGATCGTATGGGGACGCTGACACCTCGGTGCCCTGAACGGCGAACCGGCAGGGAACAACCGAACTGGCAGCGCTGCGACCCTCCTCAGAGAGTCGCACCCCAGAGGGCGCCGAGGAGAAACGATTTCTCAAAACCGTCCCTACCCCGGAGGGGACCACCCTTAGAAGCCTGATAGCCTCGGCATCAGGTCTTCTTCTTTGCACTCTATGCCAGTTTCAGGAACATAGATTGGTGAGGAAGAAACCTCTGGAATGCCACTGAAAGATTTAGTTTTCTTGAAAGCGGAGCGTCCAGAAGAACAGACATTTTTATCTTTCTTTTTCTTTGTTTTTATATCAGGAAAACGTATACATATAAACATATATACATATATATATATATTCTCAAATATATTCTCGAATAGAGTCAATGCTGACATCCTCACATTCATCTATGTCCTTAAATACTTTACCCATCAGTACTGCCTAATAAAATTTATTTATTATTAAAGATGGCTGGTGGGTAACGTCGGGGTTAAAAATGATGACGCCGACTCGGGAGAGAGAAAGCTCGCAAGCGTCTCTATAATCCAAGGCACTGTCATACCATGATACTTAATACCCATAACATTACTCTAGTTAGACGTTTGGGTATTAAGTTACACATAAAATAAAAACCGGTTTATTCCAAGATCTCGACACCTCAGTGTGGAGATAGGGAAAAACCAGTAGTCCCCGACGAGGAGGCTGAGATACAGAGTTTTCCTGTTTTTTAGATATATTTCATCTAATAAACTCTTTTTATTTTCACTCTCATAATGTTCAGCGGTCCAGTAAATATTTAACTAGCAACAGCATTAGAAAAACCTCCTTTTAAAAGCTCCTCTTTATTCAACAGAGTTATGAGCTGCCTATTTATTGAAAAATCAAACATCTGCCTTTTTCTTCATATTTTTATTTGTTTTGTTCACTTTTTCTTAACAAAACACTAACGATACCAATTCCTCGGAACTGGAAATCGCAGCACACTGGATCTGCAGGTGAAAGCTGAGATAGGGCGGGGCCCATCCCAACCCACGCTATCAGATCCGTTTTCGAACCCCAAAATGCGAGTCGCCGCCGTGTCTAGGCAACAGCGGGACCCGCGCGGGGAGCGCGAACCGAACCGTCCTCCTCAAAGAACGATCGGCGAGAGCGGAGCGTCTTTATAGACTCATACAATGCTCACAATCAGCCCCCTCGAGGACTGACTGGGCATGCTCCACTCCCAAACAAGCAACACAAAGCTGATGTGTGTCCCCACCCGTAATATAACGAGGGCAGGGAACGACACACCGTCTATAATCTTGCTTGCTCGCTATAATAATGATAGATATATTGGGCTTGACAGACAACAATAAATAGACAAGGACAGATATACAGAGAGCGCTTGCTGAAGGTACAGAAGCTGTCGCGGTCTGATTTCAGGGCTGCTTTATAGTTTCCTGGTCTATGACGTCACCTATGTCGTAGTGGGCTTCCATTGGACTGATTTTACACGCGCTTCACGACGTAATCACGCAGAGCGTTCCCACCGCGTCTCAAACGCAGCTTGAGTTCCCTTGAAAGGGAACCTCTAATTATAACAAACAAAGTGTAGGCTATATATTATGAAAGATTCATTGTGCAGTCAGCTTTATTGATAATAACAGAGATGTGTGAGATTGCGATGAACTGATGTCAGCTTTTTAGGAGCAACAGCAACTTGTGCTTAAAAAAAAAAGAAGTAAAAATCGAGAATCGAATCGAACCGTGACCTTAGAATCGAAAATTTAATCGAATCGAGGATTTGGAGAATCGTGACACCCCTAATTTTAATAATACTTCCTTCCTCCTTGCCAAAGGTTCAGCTGCAAATGTTTGTGTGTGCAGCACAGTATGCAGACTTTGTTACTTGGACCCCACAGCAGACCACCATCTTTAGAATCTTAAAAGATGATGAACTCATTCACGGAATGGTGGACGTGATCAGCAGATTTTGGGCAAAACACATCCACCCACGATTGATGACAACAGTACTACAAAGTGAGGTGAGAAAAATAATAATCTTTTTTAAATTATCTATAAAAAAAAAATAGAGACACTATTGAACATATTTTAGTATTTCTTTAATAATACTTTGCGCCATGTTCACAAGTGCTGCACAAACATTTACAAGTTTGTCAACTGTTGCTTGCCCTTGGTTTTTGTCCCGTGCAGACTGAACCAGACAGCGAGGGAGTGGACCGTCAAGAATGTGAAAGCGACCTTTCAGCACACCAATCACCTGCTCTGTAAGGACGACAACAACAAAAAAGGAGTGCTTTTCTAAATTGACTTTTCAAATAAAACAGCATTACAATAATCTAGTTCCCTTTCGAGGGAACTCGCGATGCGTCGATGACGCTTTGGGAACGCATTTGCGTGACTGAGTCTGAAGCACTACTGTCAACTAGTCCAATGGAATGAATGAAGCGTCACGGGCGGGTGACGTCACGACCAGGAAGATATAAAAGCACATCCGGTGCAATGCTCGCGTTAGCTTTTTTGCCTCAGCGAAGCGCTCTGTGTCAAAACTGTCTGTATATTTATTGTTGTCTGTCTCTCATTATATTGTATTATGGCGAAACAACTATTCAAAGCCTGTGCTTCTCCTTGCCCTCGTTATATCACGGGTGGAGATACACATGAGCTTTGTGTAGTTTGTTTGGGAGTGGAGCATGCTATGTCAGCCTTCGAGGGGGCTGACTGTCAGCATTGTGAGCGTCTCCCGCTCCGCATGCTCCGCTCCCGTCTGTCCACATTTGAGGATGATGGACAGGCTCGCGAACCTCGGCGTTCTGGACCCGCGGCTGCCGAGGCAGCTCGGAGAAGGCTCACTTGGGGTTCGCAAATGGATCTTTCGGCGGGGTTGGGGACGGGCTGTGCCTTATCTCCTCCTTTATCCGAAGGATCCATTGCTCTCTTGCCGGTGTCGGAAGCCCGCGCTGCGGCTTCTTCCGCCCGGGAAGAGAGCCCGTTGCTTCAGTGCTCTAGTTCTGAGGAGGTAGAGTTACTGAGCATCGGTGAGAGTGACACAAACACAAACACAAATAAAGATTCAATAAGGGGAGAGGATTCGCCATCCCTCTCCCCAGCACATGAGGAGCTTATTGAGGTGATAACTCGTGCTGTAGATAAGTTGAGTATTGACTGGCCAGCAGAAAAGAGAGATTCTCGTCCTAAAAGCAAACTAGACGAGCGTTTTCTCACTTCTAATGTTTCATCTCAGGCACGGGCCCTTCCATTCTTTCCTGATCTACATAGTGAGCTATGTAGATCATGGAATAAACCATTTTCGTCACGTCTTTTTAGTCCCCATGTTCAAACGTATTCAAATATAATGGGGCTGAAAGATTTTGGTTATGGGTCGATGCCCCCAGCGGAACAGACGCTCGCGAGCTATCTGTCTCCTGGGTCAGCGTCGTCCCTGAAGGATCCCGTGTTGCCGAATAAACCACTAAAGACCACATCTAATTTAGTGGGTAAGGCTTATACGGCAGCAGGTCAAGCTGGAGCCTGTCTGCACACGATGGCAGTGCTCCAAGCCTATCAGGCAGATTTGCTGGGGGATATAGACAGGAGTGAGGGAGTTAGTCCCGACGAAATTCGAGAACTTCGTCGGGCTACAGATCTTTCTCTCAGAGCTACGAAGGAGACCGCCCGTGCTATTGGGCGGTCTATGGCAGCCCTCGTAGCTACTGAGAGGCATCTTTGGTTAAATCTGACAGATATGAAAGATAAAGATCGGGCTTTTCTTTTAGATGCCCCTATTACACCCTCTGGTCTCTTTGGTGACTCTGTGAATTCGGTTGTTGAAAGGTTTCAAGAAAATAAAAAACAATCTGAGGCTTTTAAAAAATTCCTTCCTCGCCGAGTCCATCCCCCTGGGGATGCTGGGCGTGAGCGTCCCCAGCCAAGCTCCTCACACCGTGTGCAACAAAAAATAAGTGTTGCGTCTCGTGCTCCCCCGAATAAATCTTGGGGACCGAGCCAACCTCCTCAGCCGAAGTCGGCTAAGTCTAAGCCGGATCTGAGGACCGTACTTATGGCTAGGAAGGCTTCGGCTCAGAAAAGGTCCTGACGCTATGTACGTCAGGCCATTGAGGACAGCCCCAACTGGGGTGGGGCGGGGTACACCTCAGAATACGGTGCCCGCTCCACTTCGGGGTCCTCATGGGACCGGTCTGCCAACCCCGCCACCCTTGGTGCTTCGGGGCGCAGTGGTATCCAGCGAAAGTTCGGTGCAGTGTCGACTCGACATTGCGTCGGACGTGAGCCCACTGAGGGGGGTCCAAAAACAGTCAGTTCGGTTGTTTCCTGCCAATATGCTTCAGGTCGCCGAAGTGGCTGTTCCTTTAACACCAGAGGCCAGTCTCGAGAGACTGGTACCCTTAGTAGATTTTCTAACAGAGTGGAAGAATCTGTCGAATATATCTCCTTGGGTCCTGCAGATAATAGAGAAAGGTTACAGAATCCAATTCGGTTCTCCTCCGCCTCGTTACAACGGGGTGTTACTCACGGTAGTACATCCCGAGCAGGCTCTGGTAATGGAGCAAGAAGTTCATTCTCTCTTAGCAAAGGGAGCTATAGAACAGGTGTACTCCCCCGACAGAGAATCAGGGTTTTACAGCCGATACTTCATTGTTCCAAAAAGGATGGGGGGTTGCGTCCTATTTTAGATCTTCGTTTGCTGAATCGTGCGGTCATGAAATTAAAATTCAAGATGCTCACACTCAAACAGATAGTGACTCAAATCAGATCCGAGGACTGGTTTGTCACGATAGATCTGAAGGACGCTTACTTCCATATCTCCATCCTCCCTCAACACAGGAAGTTCCTGAGGTTTTCTTTCGGGGGCAAAGAATACCAATATCGGGTGCTTCCATTCGGTCTAGCTCTGTCACCCCGCACGTTCACGAAGTGCGTAGATGCAGCTCTGGCTTCGCTCAGGCTGCAGGGCATACGCATTCTGAACTACATCGACGACTGGCTGATTCTGGCGGAATCAGAACAGTCAGCGGTTCGAGATCGAGATGTCGTTCTCGCTCATATGAGGAAATTGGGGTTGAGACTCAATGCCAAGAAGAGTGTGCTTTCTCCACTACAGAGAACCACTTTCCTTGGTGTGGTATGGGATTCAGTCACGATGCGGGCCACTCTATCGCCCGCTCGTGTAGCTGCTATCATCACAGCCACAAAAGAGTTGAAGCTAGGCCAGTCACGTACTGCAAAACAGTTCGAGAGACTGTTAGGCCTCATGGCAGCGGCGTCCAATGTGATCCCCTTTGGCCTGCTGTACATGAGACCTTTGCAGTGGTGGCTCAGGACCAGAGGGTTCTCCCCGAGGGGAAACCCACTTCGTATGATCAAGATCACGCGGCGGTGCATCCGCGCCTTGATTATATGGAGGAAACATTGGTTCCTGTCCCAGGGTCCGGTGTTGGGAGCTCTTTGCCATCGAGTTGCTATCTCGACAGACGCTTCTCTCACCGGCTGGGGAGCGGTAATGGAAGGCCGCTCAGCTCAGGGTCTGTGGGGGAACCATCATCTTTCTTGGCACATAAATTGCCTGGAGATGATGGCTGTCTTCAATGCGTTGAGACATTTCCTCCCAGACCTGAGGGGCCATCATGTGCTCGTCCGTACAGACAACACTTCGGTGGTCTCTTATTTAAATCGACAGGGGGGTCTGCGTTCGCGTCCACTCTGCAAACTGGCGCACCAGATCCTCTTGTGGTCCCTAGGGAAGATACTCTCCCTGAGGGCAGTGTTTATTTTTATCCCAGGGTACCAGAATATAGGAGCAGACACCCTGTCGAGGCAGGGGCTGAGGCCAGGGGAATGGAGACTCCACCCCGAGGCGGTGGAGCTCATTTGGGAATTTTACGGCCAAGCAGAAGTGGATCTGTTTGCGTCTCAGCTTACGACGCACTGTCCACTTTGGTTCTCCCTCACGCAACCAGCCCCCTTGGGGTTGGACGCTATGGTACAGACGTGGCCGAGGCTACGTCTGTACGCATTTCCCCCTGTTGCTCTGCTCCCAGGAGTTCTGGAGAGAGTCCGCCAGGACGGAGTAAGTCTATTATTAGTAGCTCCACGCTGGCCGACTCGTTTTTGGTTTGCGGACCTAATTCATCTCCTAGACGGCCCTCCTTTCGAGATTCCTGTCAGGAGAGACCTTCTGTCTCAGGCAGGGGGCACAATATTTCACCCCCGACCGGAGATTTGGAACCTATGGGTTTGGCCTCTGAGGGGGCCCAACTTTTAGAGAGTGGTCTCTCGACTGAGGTCGTTGAGACTATTCTTAGCTCCAGAGCTCCAGCCACGAGGAAATTATATATACTTAAGTGGAAAGTTTTCACGTCTTGGTGTCACTAACAGCAGCGAGATCCAGTTAACTGTTCAGTCAACACAGTACTTGAGTTTCTCCAGTCTCGTTTCACGTCAGGTTTATGTCATTCTACCTTAAAGGTTTACGTGGCGGCCATTGCGGCTTTCCACGCCCCTATGGGTATTGCATCTCTGGGTCGAGACCCCCTGATTATTCGTTTCCTCCGTGGCACCTTGAGGTTGAGGCCTGCAGTTCGAACTAGGGTGCCAGCGTGGGATCTGGCCATAGTTTTGGAAGGCTTGTCTGGGGCTCCCTTCGAGCCCCTAGATCTAGTTTCAGAAAAATTTCTGACTTTCAAGACTATCTTTCTGTTAGCCATTTCTTCCCTAAAAAGAGTCGGAGACCTTCAGGCTCTTTCTGTGTCTCCCACCTGTTTGGAATTTGCACCGGGTATGGTTAAGGCGTTCTTATACCCTAAGCAGGGTTACGTCCCTAAGGTGCCAACCAATATTCCAAGACCTATTGTACTGCAGGCATTCTCTCCTCCTCCGTTTACTTCTTCGGACCAGGAAAAACTGAATCTCTTGTGTCAAGGATACTTATGTCCACAGGGCTGCCCCGTGGAGGAGATCTGATCAGTTGTTTGTCTGTTTTGGTTCACCTAAGAAAGGTCTTCCTGCTTCTAAGCAGACAATCAGTAAGTGGATAGTCGAGGCTATTTCTCTTGCATAGGAGTCCTCTGGCCAGCCATGTCCTTTGGTGGTCAGAGCTCACTCTACCCGAAGTATGGCGGCCTCTAAAGCCCTCTTATCAGGAGTTTCCCTTCAGGAGGTTTGTGACGCGGCGGGTTGGTCCTCGCCGCTAACATTTGTGAGGTTCTATAGCCTGGACCTGGAAGCTGCCCCAGGTTCCCAGGTGCTTTTTACTTAATTTGCCGACAGTTTTGTCATCTGGCATTTTGTAATTATGGCATATTGGGTATTATCGTTCCCAAAGCGTCATCGACGCATCGCGAGTTCCCTCGAAAGGGAACGTCTCAGGTTACTACTGTAACCCTAGTTCCCTGAGAAGGGAACGAGACGATGCGTCTCCCTGCCATACTTCCTGCATCCCTGCGATCGCTTTGCTTCGGCTCTATAAGCTAACGCGAGCATTGCACCGGATGTGCTTTTATATCTTCCTGGTCGTGACGTCACCCGCCCGTGACGCTTCATTCATTCCATTGGACTAGTTGACAGTAGTGCTTCAGACTCAGTCACACAAATGCGTTCCCAAAGCGTCATCGACGCATCGTCTCGTTCCCTTCTCAGGGAACTAGGGTTACAGTAGTAACCTGAGACGTTTTACTTACCAATATGAATCCGGATGTTTGACTTCCTACGAGACATTTCCACCTCTCTCCCAGGTAACTGCTTCCTCCCTTTTGTGAATGACGGTGTTAGCAGCTCGACACCGAGCAGGGCAAAGTCATCCTGGAGTGTAAACCCCCTGTCTGCTAATATCTAGAAATAAAAAAAATCCACCATAATATTGCATTGTATCTACTTTGTTCTGCTTTCTCACCAGAGGGTGGTGACATGACACCCTAATCAAATGACATGAATGTGGTTAGATGAGATGCACGTAATTCCAATTTTACCTGATCACCTGGAGAATGGTACACTGAGGACAGGAATCCTGACTGTCGAACAATATACACATCAGAGGCCCTTCCTCCCCATCCATTTGACAAAAATGAAATGCTGCCAGATGGACTGCATGCTATTAAATATTTCACTGTTGTCCATTTCTTGTAGTTAGAGTATGATTTTGCTCTAAGAAAGGATACATAATAGCAATGACATCTATCCTTTTATTTCAATATGGGATGTGAGAGTGTGTAAAGACATTTCTTGTGACACTCACCTAGCTTTAAGGTTGCTGGGGTACTCTGTCCTGATTTCAAAACAATCTATGATTGCTGTGAGTCGTGGGAACTGGGCCTTCATTTGTGGAGGTATCAGTGAAAAACATTCCCTATCAGGCCAGTGAACTAAAAAGGAAATTTTCCCATACATCAGGTAGAGCCATCGGATAAAAACTTGCCTGACATTTGTTTAAAGGCATTTTCAGAATGTGACTTAAGAAAAAAAAGGATGGGTTTTGACGTAGTTTTATCAGTGTAATAAACAGCTGGTCCCGCGGTGGAAGGGAGATGTAGCCTCGCCTCTTCACAAACTGGTTAAGAAATGTAAATAGGTTCAAAAACATCATCCAGCTGAGTCCAGTCATCTGTCGGCACTTTCTATCATTTTCCTCCAAAGAATAAGATGACAGGCAGTTCCTTTCCTCACGCATTTCATCAGGGACATCGTCGGCATCATCGTTGTCAGCTGGGCAATGGTCTTCATCTAGAACTAACGAGAAAAATAAGTTGCTTTAGCCCGCACATCTAACCCCAATCCAGCTTTAGCCTGACCATCTTAATACAATCTCAACGAGTGCATGTCATTAAACTTACTTGTAGGTAGATCTGGGCTCACAGCAGTCGTTTTTGCCACCTTGCGTTTGAGAAGGGGTGACATCTGCTCACGTTTCCTGGCGTGTTTATACCTATTTAATTTCTGGTTTGGGTCTGCCACAGCACGGTGAGGAAATATTGTGGGCACAAAATCCGGGTGCAGGGGTTCTTTAACATGATTTCCTGGAATTGGTTTAACATTGTAAAATACCGTTTCAGTACATGCATATGGTATAAAAACTCTGGTATACACCCTAGGCAGTATCCTAGCTGCCTAGCCATAGCTAGATGCTAGCTAGCACTAACTGGCTTAGTTGGTATGGTAACGAAATTAAAGCCAGTAACTAGCAAGTACACTACTTCATGTTAAATACAGACAGTTTGGGGGGTTGAATTAATGAAATAATCGGCTTACCTGTTATGAAATGCTTCACACATACATATGTGTGAGGGGTCTGTGGGTCCCATAACCCTCCATCTGGTGCTTCCCTCTTTATCGCCTGAAGCCATAACATTCTTCTTTCCGCTTGTTTTATTCGGCATGGTAAAGGTATAAATTTGAAACCGTTCGATGACGCAAAAGTAGCGTTGGTCTATACTGGAAGTGGAGGTGCATCTCTTCCTTTACCTGGCAAGGTAAGAGCGTAGTACAGGATGGGTTTTGTTTGATGTGGAATTTTCGAAATGACACTCCCAGTGGCATCTAGGTAAAGCGTGACGGGGGATCTGTCTCTTAGATTATCCACCAGTATGCCTATTCCTGTTTCTGTGTACAGGTGAGCCCCAAAAGGATCCACCTGGAAATGTTGGACATACCCAGGCGTCAAATAAGAGGCAGTGTCACATTGTCGGATTATGGATTGTGTGAGCTGAGTTTCCAGAAGAATCTTGTCATGCTGCTGCATGGCTTTCTTGATTTCATGGGAAATCACTTTCAAAATGTTTCTGTTTAGGCTGTGGGGGATGTTACCAGCAAGGAGCTCCTGAACCGGTGTGTTTTGCAGCCTTTTATAATATTCTGTACTTACACCTTGAAGAACAGCTTTTGCTATGTTTCCCCTTCTGACGTTGCTGGCATGTCTGAACTGTTGTTCTTTTTTTAGATGTAAGATTTGTCCAGTCCGGCACACAGTTAGAGGAATAGCTGTTTGATGTTTGGCTGGTTTGGTCTTCATGGGGAATGAATACCTTGCATGGCATGTTGAAAATGTAAATTTTGCACATATTTTTAAGTACGCACACATGCGCTTCCGGGTCCCTTTTGGTCGGACGTGCTGGTACGTAAAGCGGAGAGGACAACAAGGATTTTTTTTTAAACTGATTGTACAAGTAGTGGGTCCATGGTTGTCTTAGTTTATTTTAAAGGGCAAATTTTGTTCCATACCATGGAATTAATAAACACTTTAAATTTAGCTGGAGTTTGTGGCACATATAAATTTGATCCCCTGTTTCTGATTCTCTCTTTGTCTTTTTTTCTGGATTTTCTTTTAGGAAATGGATTGAGTTACTGTGGTTGTCAATTGTTGGAGGAACCTCAGGGTTCTCGATCACCTGAAAGTTGTCACACTCAGGGTATGTCTGTTCCCAGTCATTGCTCTCCTCAGACTCCTCTTTATCCATTTCGATTTCATCTTTTTCCAGATTCTCTGTCCGCATACTTTTGGTTTCATTTTCCTGTTTCTTTAATGGCATTGTTGGCTGACATTCAGATTCTTTTATATCTTTTTGTTGTAATGCAGTTCTAATATTCCTCCTGATGTATGTCCATATAATAAAAAGCTATTGCCTGTTTTTTTGGAGTATGTTTTCCAAATATGTGTTTGGATAGTGTGTGCCAGATAGGGGATTTCTGAGTAGTGTCTTCATTTACTATATTTTCAGCTATGAATTTTTTTTATCACCTCTGTTCCTCCAGCAGCTTCCCACAAGTCTTTCCTCAATGCTCCCTTACCTCTTTTAGATCTTGCCATTGTTCATCATTGATTTAATTTATCTTTATTTTTTGTAATGGTAAGACTGGAATTCTATGTAGGCCTTTTATATATTTCTAAGTAGCAGTAGAAGCTTCAAATCACAGTTAGCAATCAGCAAAGGTGTGTGGCTGGTTTGTGTATGCATTACAGCTGACCATTGTTGTGATGTCAGCAAATTAATACGACATTTTAGAACCATTAAAGCAATGAGAATTGTGTGTGTGTACACACAGCTATAAAAATGTATTATCTATAAAAAATTGATAGTAGATTCTTAGTCATTATTAAATGATTTTTCAACATTTTGTAACTTTCCTTTTAGCTCTTCAGCAACAGCAATATCAATTGTCACTGTCCTCACTTGGTGCCTTTTTTGATTTGTGTTTTAGTTTGTGACCATCGCATAATTTTGGTGTTGGGACCTGTGCAAAAATGTTTTTTTTTTCAGAGGCAAAGTACAGAATGAATGTTTATTTTGGAAAATTGTAGTTATTAATTGTAATATTTTATTTTTAACTTTTCAGGAACCTATTAATTTGAAATGATCTTTTGCATTTATCATGCCACTGGTTTGAGTTGTTGTATTTGTCATAAAAAATATACAATGTGAAGTTTTATTATTTTATTTGTATCTGTTCATGAACTGTTTTAAAGATTTTTTTATAGGAATGTTGTAAATATGTGTAAATTAATGTATAAATTAAACCTTGTGAAAGGTAATTTATTTCTCATTTTTTCTGAAAAAGCTTTTTGATCAATGTCTTTAGTTTAGAAATTGGTGTGGTATGTCAAGAATATTGAAATGTAAAAAAAAAAAAAGGAACTGATGCAACAATATAATTGTTGTTAAACTATAGCATGAAATAGCGCTGCTTAAAACTGCTTTTTCATGTAAACAACCCACATAGTAATTCCATTCTAGTAGTTTTCAAATATTGCCAAAACAGACATTTAGTAATTTTGTGGCAAAAACCATGACAAATAGTTGATGATGGCAAGAATTACACACAAAAAACAACATAAGAGTAACAACAAAACATAATCCAAAGACAAAACAATAAATGTTATTAGTTAAATAAATAAATGTATTCCTGTATTGCCTACAAAATGGCATCACGGCTGCGGACACATTTAGTCAATCCAATGTATTCTTGTGATGAAATATGTTAATGAAGAGTGCACCTATACAGTAGCAGGGGCAAAAACGAGTGTATTGCGCTTGTTTTTACGTTATCTGACATAAACCTAGTGCCAGCTAATATTTAGTACCAAAACTATGAGTCACCATCAGCTAATTGTACATCGGTCTGGATCAGTTCATCTTGTTTGATAACCAGTACAAATCCCTAAGTTCAACTGTTCCCACAAGTCATGTGCTCACGTGCTCATGTGAATCGTAAATGCTGGGAATGTGTGTTTTAAAGAGGAATTTTGAATATGACCTCCAGTCCAAGCATTAAAGGCGGAAAAGTTAACTATCGTCCATTTTTAAAACATATAGTAGCCAATCAGATGACCTTGACCAAAAGATAGTGGCCAGTAGTGAGGGAAAGAGGGTAAACATCACCTGATGGAAGTGCATTTGTTGAAAATAAGCCTTAATGAAATAACATGGTAATACTGTTATCTACCACCCCATGTAAGTGCCATTGTATAGTAGTTTATTAACAGCTGTAGAAATGTTTAATATTTACCAATAACATTAGAGCATACTGGTAAATCATTTGGGTGGGGTATTACAAATATTTAAAAGTAGGCCTAATATACATCAAAGAAGATGGCATCAAATGACTTGCAAATGTTAATGGATTTGCGAAGTCTTCTTGACATAAAAATGCCATATCTCATCGAGCACAACATAACTTTTATGGTAAAATATGCCAAATTGTAAAATGTGAAAACTATTGCAAGATAATCCCCAAAATATTTTTCAAAATTAATAAATAAAAAAATATTTGTAAAAGCCTTTCCATAAAAGTTAAGTGTAATTGCAGAACCAAAATAAGTACAATAGTCTGCATCATCTGCATCTGACTTGTTTTTAATAAATATGTCTTGTTAATTTAAATACAAATTTTAGGAGGAGAGAAGTTGCTTATACACTCTAAAAAATAAAACATTGGGTCAACAAAAAAAAATATGTTAACGTTTTCCACTAGAATTTCTAAGTTAAGACTGCTGGCAGAATTACATTAATTCAAAGCAATGTTTTGAGTATGGTGAATTACCTTCTAGGCCACAATAAAACACATTTCTAAGTAACATGAACACAAGTATTTAAGTTGATCCAACATAATGTTTTAAGTAAGGTGAAGAAGTTTTTAGGCCGCAATAAAACACATTTCTAAGTTACATGGACGCAAGTATTTAAGTTGATCCAACATAATGTTTTTAGTAAGGTGAAGAAGCTTTTAGGCCACAATAAAACACATTTCTAAGTAACACGAACTTAATAATTTTCAACATGAATGCAAGTAATTAAGTTGATCCAACATAATGTTTTAAGTTAGGTGAAGAAGTTTTTTGGTCACAATAAAACACATTTCTAAGTAACATGAACTTAATAATTAAGTTGATCTCTGCAAGAGTTAAGTTGAGCCTGCTGGGAAACACAGTGAAGACTGAAGACAGTTGAGTCTTTGATCAAGAGAGTTTGAGATTTTTGATGGGACAATAAGGACTTCAATTTTTAAAATATAAACAGACACCATTAATGATCAGACTTTTTTCCAAATGATATTCAGGCTTACCATGTGCTGTGTCTGCTCTTCTGTCATAACCTTGAGAAAAATGCTTTAGCCAAGCTCAGCTGGAATCCCCCAGAAATTAGGTGTAGCTACAGAGCCTTGATGTCTCTGTGAAGCAAGAAGCAGTTAAAATCAAATGATTACAACACAATCTGAGGAAGATAAGGATGGTGTGTGTGTTTGTTTGTTTGAGGGTGCCTGAGGGAAAACAGCAAGAAGATGACAAACACCTTCTGAAAGGTTGCTAGGTTTATTTAGAATCAAGAGGGGGCTGTCAAAACCTGGCAACCGATCAGCAGCTAAGGGTGCTCAAAAAGAACAGAAATTCAGACAGTAATATTCATATTAATTAGAACAATTTTTAAAAATTAACAGTAGCACTAAATCCTGAAAAGTGCAAACAGCTGCATTTGTAGGCTACATTCTCCTAAGACACAAAACATGTATCCAGAAGCTTTATGAGGAGGAACAGTGTTAAAAAATTAAGTAAAACCTTGTGCATGAATCACCATCCTTTGACTCTTACACATGAAAATGATCCAAAACAAATGACAGGTGGCTGTACATTCAAGGCACTAATTTCAACATCAAATGAGCAAAGTATCTTTCAATCAACTTTGGCAGTACTCACATCATCATCTCTTCTCCCATCAATATCAGACTGCTCATACTCCTGACTAACTTCAGGAAAAATATCCAGCAAAAGAAGGCACTGCATATAAAGTTTAAAATACACTAACACCCTCAGAGAACAGAGGTCATCCTTTTCTATACTGATAACTTTCACTGATTTGGACTTCACTCTGTAGGTATTCATACTGTCACAGAAACAAAAGAACGTGTGTGTGTGTGTGTGTGTGTGTGTGTGTGTGTGTGTGTGTGTGTGTGTGAGTGTGTGTGTTTGTGATGTGAGCTTCTCCCTCACGCAAGGTTGATTAAGCCCGCTCTAGAAAATACCATACTTGAGATTCATTACTTTAGAGCTGGCTTTTTGTCCATCGAGCTCAAGGCAGAGCTTCTGGAATGCCTCAAAGGTAAATTTCAACTGCTTGGGATAGCTAAGGTTAAGAGCATAGATTACTCCCATCAGCAAAGCACAGGATCTGGCGACATCAATCCCCTGCAGGATCTTGGTTCCCTCGACTACGATGGTTGCACTCAGCATTGGTCCCGAGCGTCCAGGTCACGATCAGCCATGATTTCATTCACTCCGGCTCCAACACACCACCACGAAGCCTGGGTGGTTCCGCGGAAGCCGCGAGCCAGGACAAGAATCTTTTCGCCCCTCCCGGTTTTCGAGATCTCCACTCAGAACCGCTTCTCCCCTCTTCGCGAAACGGAACGCGATGCTGTGATCATCGGCGATTCCACCGTCCGACACGTCCACGCTACGTTAGGTAAAAGTAAGGTGCACAGTCACTGCTTTCCTGGTGCTCGTGTTCTCGATATCACTGCGCGGGTAACTGAGATCTTGAACGGTGACGAGCGCGTCGGAGCTGTTGTGCTGCACGCGGGAGCTAACGACACTAGGCTGCGACGGACGGAGGTTCTGAAGAAAGACTTCAGGAGCCTTATCGATACGGTACGCAGCACATCGCCTGAAACATCGATTATTGTGTCTGGACCGCTTCCTACGTACCGACGAGGGCATGAAAAGTTCAGTAGATTATTCGCGCTAAATGAATGGTTATTGTCATGGTGCAATGAGCAGAAACTGATTTTTGTAAATCTGTTTTGGGAGCGACCAAGGCTCTTCCGCGATGATGGCTTACACCCAAGTAGAATCGGGGCAGATCTTCTGTCGGATAACATCTCCAAGATGTTAAATACCATTTGACTAGTAACCAAAAATCCAAATCACAGTCTCTACTGCACCAATTTAATTGATATTAATACTAGTGTAGAACATTGCATAGAAACTGTGTCTATTCCTGGTTTACTAAGATCAAATAATAAATCTACTGCAGGATCTAGAAAAAATCAAATTGTTATTAAAACAAAAAATCTCGCTATTAGTGAACAAAAACAATTTCTAAAGCTAGGTCTTCTAAACATTAGATCGCTCACACCTAAGGCGGTTATTGTAAATGAAATGGTCACAGATAATAATTTTGATGTTCTGTGCCTTACTGAAACCTGGCTTAAACCAAATGATTATTTCGGTCTAAATGAGTCTACTCCGCCAGGATACTGTTATAAGCATGAGCCCCGTCTGATCGGTCGTGGCGGCGGTGTTGCAACAATCTACAGAGATATCCTTAATGTTACTCAGAAAACTCGTCATAGGTTTAATTCGTTTGAAGTGCTTGTGCTTAATGTTACGCTCTTAGATGTAAGAAAAAAATCCCTATTATCTCTAGCATTGGCTACCGTATATAGACCTCCAGGGCCTTACGCCAATTTCCTAAAAGAGTTTGCTGACTTTCTATCAGATCTTTTGGTCAACGTCGATAAAGCATTAATTGTTGGAGATTTTAACATACACGTAGATAATTTAAATGATGCGTTAGGGGCTGCGTTTACAGATTTATTAAACTCCTTCGGGGTCAAGCAAAACGCCACCGGACCAACTCATCGTCTTAATCATACACTCGATTTAATTATATCATATGGAACCGATCCAATCGATATAGATATCATTCCACAAAGTGATGATGTCACTGACCACTACTTGGTAACTTGCATATTACGCACTGCTGTAATATGTCATGCTGCGCCGCGTTATCGACCAGGTAGAACAATTCGTCCATCCACCATAGATCATTTCACAAATAGCTTATCTGATCTGTCTCAGCTGCTGCCTGAACCCAAACAAACAGATGAATTAGACGAACTAACTAGCACTATGAGCACCATTCTCTCTAGAACATTGGATATTGTTGCACCCATTAGATTAAAAAAGGTCAGAGAAAAAAAGTATAGCACCATGGTACAATAATACTACGTATGTTTTAAAGAGAGAAACCCGTAATTTAGAGCGTAAATGGAAAAAAAATAATTTAGAGGTCTTTAGAATCGCGTGGAAAGACAGTATGTCACTTTATAAAAAGGCACTTAAAACGGCCAGGGCTGAGCACCTCAGCAAATTAATAGAAAACAACCGAAATAATCCAAGGTTTTTATTTAATACCGTGGCTAGACTAACAAATAAACAGACGTCGTCTGAACAAAATACCTTGTTACAGTTTAGTAGTAATGATTTCATGAACTTCTTCACCGAGAAAATTGAAAGCATCAGAATCAAAATCGTAAACGTTCGATCCTTGCTCGCGCCTTATAATTCGGCTGCAATTATCACCCCGCAAGAACAATTACAATGCTTTACAACCATAGAACAAAAAGAGTTAAATAAACTTATCACTTCATCTAAAACAACAACATGTTTATTAGATCCTATACCAACTGAACTACTGAAAGAAGTGTTACCTATAGTGGAAGAGCCTCTTCTCAATATTATTAACTCATCTTTATCTTTAGGTCATGTTCCAAGAACGTTCAAGCTGGCAGTTATAAAACCTCTTATTAAGAAACCACAATTAGATCCAAATAACCTAGCAAATTACAGACCCATTTCGAATCTTCCATTTATGTCAAAATATTAGAAAAAGTTGTGTCCGCTCAACTCGGCTCTTTCTTGCAAGAAAACGACATCTATGAAAAGTTTCAGTCTGGATTCAGGCCACATCATACCACTGAAACTGCGCTTGTTAGAATCACAAATGATTTACTTTTAGCTTCGGACCAAGGCTGTATCTCAGTACTAGTTTTACTTGATCTTAGTGCTGCGTTCGATACTATAGATCACACAATACTCTTAGATCGACTACAAAATTACACTGGTGTTTAAGGACAAGCATTAAGCTGGTTCAGGTCATACTTATCTGACCGCTACCATTTCGTCTACTTAAATGGAGAAAAATCGATTATAACTTCGGCAAACTATGGAGTGCCGCAGGGATCTGTGTTAGGCCCTTTATTATTCTCAATATATATGCTGCCACTTGGTAATATTCTAAGGAAACATGGAATTAGTTTCCATTGTTATGCTGATGACACTCAAATATATATTTCATCACGGCCAGATGAATACGCTAAATTATCCAAATTGACAGATTGTGTTAAAGATATAAAAGATTGGATGACGCGTAATTTTCTTTTATTAAATCCAGACAAGACAGAGGTAATACTTATCGGTTTCTAAAAAACCGTCCACAAAACCTTTCACAGCACGACTTTAACATAGTAGGATGCCCTGTTACTTTATCCGCTACAGTAAAAGACCTGGGTGTTATATTAGACTGCAACCTGTCTTTTGAAAAGCATATTTCATATGTTACAAAAACTGCCTTTTTCCACCCTAGAAACATTGCTAAGCTACGTAATATGCTATCAGTCTCTGATGCAGAAAAGTTAGTTCATGCATTCATGACCTCGAGACTAGATTACTGTAATGCTTTATTAGCTGGTTGTCCTGCATCTTCAATAAACAAGCTACAGTTAGTCCAAAATGCAGCCGCTAGAGTTCTTACTAGATCAAGAAAATATGATCATATAACACCGATTTCATCATCACTTCATTGGTTACCTATAAAGTTCCGTATTAAATACAAGGTATTGCTTTTGACTTATAAAGCTCTAAATGGTTTAGCTCCAGTCTATTTAACGGATCTTCTATCGCCTTACAATCCATCGCGCTCTTTAAGATCACTAAATTCGAGGCTTCTGGTCATTCCTAGGATATCCAGATCCACCAAAGGAGGCAGAGCATTTTCACATTTAGCTCTGAAGCTCTGGAATAGCCTTCCTGATATTGTTCGTAGCTCAGACTCGCTCGCCCAGTTTAAAACTAGACTGAAGACGCATATATTTAGCCAGGCATTCATATACATTTTTTATCTTACAGTTACTGTAAATTCGGCCTCTAGTTCATAAACGCCAGAGGAGAACTGGCCCCCGACTGAGCCTGGGTTCTCCCAAGGTTTTTTTTTTCTCCATTGGGTCATCTGATGGGGTGTTAGGACACCATTAGGTCACTGGATGGAGTTTTTCGGTTCCTTGCCACTGTTGCCTTTGGCTTGCTCAGTTGGGGATATTCAAATTAATTAACCAATCATACCATTGATCAGCTCTACCAAACTTGGATGTCTTTTTTTCCAGTAATAAAAAAACATTGTTAAGTTGTTTTGATTGATACTGTGAAGCAGCTTTGATACAATTTGTATTGTGAAAAGCGCTATATAAATATATTTGACTTGACTTGACTTTCACGCCCATCACCGATGATGGCAATCTTCATCACTTGCATCGCAAGGTCTGCGTCCAGCTCCTCCACATCCTTGCAGAAGAAATTAAAAGATGTTAGGATGTATAAAATACATGGCTCAAGCTCTTCAGGGTGACATGCGTAATGGAATGCAGGGTGACCATGTACTTCAACACCTAGCCCACAGGAGGCTGGTGGACGGGATTGAAATGGCCATATCTCCACGTGGGAAGGCTACAGAGACATGCAGTTCAAACAAAAGAAAAAAATTTAAAGCATACACAATTACTTACGCTATACTGTTTGAAAAGGTCCTCCTCCTTCTCTCCAAGATAGACTATGAGGCAGCGAATGGCAATTTCTCTCCGCCTTTCAACTGTGTTGTCCTGATTCATGGAAAAAATAGATCAGGTGTTCAATAAAAATCAGATGCAAGTGTAACCCAAATCATGACATGACAATTTGATTTTGAATTTAGTTAGGGACCGAGCCGAAAGGCAAGAGGGCAAGGATTCCAGCCCTATTGAGGGAAAGGACCCTATTGTTATTGTATCGTTTCCTTTTATTATTATAAAATTTTTCAGGCTTTTCAAAATACATACATTATTCCTGCATACTTTTAGCTACTGACTCCATTCAAACTTCAAAATGTAGCCACAAGTCTCGTCTATTGATGTGTGTAATTTGGTCGGGCTATGTTTTATACGTTTTGATCTGCGCACCCACGTGCACCCTATTCCTCTCCCATTTAATCCTGAATCTGCCTGCAATTGTGCAAATTCTGCAAATATGCAATTGACTTTGTTCATAGCAGCCATTTTGACAATTGACATGAAACAGTGAGGCAGAAACATATATGTAAAATAAAGGTCTATTCATAATAAAGTTAGTCGTTATACCTCAAAAAGCATGTCCTTAAAACAAAAACTCTGGATGGATTTTTATCATTATATGATGGATGTGTACAGGCACTGCCAACACACATTTCAGTACAATCAACTTGTAAAAGTGCATGTACCATTATTTGACCCTTTTAAATTGAAAATCAAATGTGGATGTTTAATTTGCACGAGCCAGTAAGGTTAATGATTAGTGTTTATGTCAATAGAAGCTCAATTAGGCAAAAATTATGCTAGATTTAATTCTGTTCTTTATATAAAGCATTTGTGTATCTTTAGAAGTTAAGGAATCCACAGACAGCTAATTCATCGTTAACTGTAATTCATCGGTCATAGATGTGTTGTGAACCTTGTGACTATTTGTTGAAAGTCTAACAAACTTGGGTAAAAACTTTTAATATTTAGTTTAACCTTGTGTATCTAAGGGTGCCTTAAGAATTTTTAATTTGTAGAAATGTGATAACAAATGTTCAGCTCGTGATAGTTCAGAGTCCTGAAACTGTGTGTATATTTTTTGTTCTGTAGCAAATTATGAGAAAGCCAGACAGAAGGCTAAAAAGGCTGAGACATCCTCTTGTCTCAACTTGGAAAATGACAGCATGCTGGGAAAGTTTAATCGGAAAAGGAAGTGAATTACTGTGACCAAACTCACAGTACCCTGATCAGGGCCACTCATTATTAAACGAAGAAAGAGCTCTGTACCAGTTCCACCATCTTAACCAGCTTCACCAGCCCCGCCAGTTCTCCGTGCACCACCTGCCCCACTAGGACCACTAGAACCACCAACTCTACCTTAGTCAAGAAAGCAGACAATTACAAGTAAGCACTGATTTCAGGTTTTTACGTATCATGAAAAGCATACTGAATCTCGAAAACTGAAAATAAACTGAAGGAGGAGGCCTGTTACAGTGCAATGGTACTCTTGGTTTTATTAAATATTTGGTATTTAACACCTCTTTAAAAGTTGCTTTTGATGAAAGAGCCTTCTAAATTAAATGCATTTAAATGAATAAAGTTTAGCTGTCTTGTGAATACAATTATGTATCTGGGCCCACAGTGGGCTGCCCTCAATGGCCCCATACGGGCCCCAAAGGAGCATGTTTACTGTGAAGCAATGTTTTACTTCTGTTTCAGTTTCATGTGTGGCCAAAATGTGAAAACATCACATTTCGACTAATTTTTAGCTTAAGGGGCAGATGTACTAAACTGGGCAAATTAGCGTGAGAGCGCAATTCCAAAACAGTGCTGATGGAAGTGGAAAGTTCTGTGCGTGATCTACTGACGACGCGCAAATTAAAGAACACATACACAGTCAGATCATTTCCATAATGACCAACGCATGACAATACTTTTTTTGGCGGTAAATAATGGCGCAAACACCAGTGAATTTTGCACCTGAAAGGGAAACTCCTGCAAATGAATATGCAGTAAGGTAAGCTGCAAAAATAAAACAACTGTTTTGACTTGAATTCTTGTTGTAATTGATGACACTTTGGGCAAAGTTTGTTTATTTTTATTATCGCCCCTTTATCAGGCTTTGATGTCAGTTGTGTAGTCTGGATGTGAAGATCTTTTGTGATGTGCACTTTCTGACGAGCAGGAAATAGTAAGTTTTTCTCAATTGGGTTGATCACAGTGCTCCTGGAAGTTGTTAATTTTGTGTTGTGACCCCTAAAGGGTCTAGTTTGCAGATTTTCAAACTCATAGGTCTTATTCAGTTCCTCCTGAGTCACTATTTCCTCCCATAAAGTAAGCATAATCTGACCAGTTTTGCCTCTCAGAAAGCATTCCTTTATTTCACATGCTGTGTCCCAGGCAAGTCGCATAACTTGCTTTCGGAAGGATGTTTTATTTAAGATAATGTTTTACAATATACAGACATGTTACAAACTATGTACATGCTATTTGCTATAGTGTATGTGTGTGTGTTGAGTTGACTATAGTATTATCACACTGAAATGACATATTATATACAGATATACAAGATTTTTATTTTTGCAGGTTTGTTGTGCTTTTATTAAGATATGATAGTAAAGAACTGACAGGAAGTGAAGTGGGAGAGAAATAGGGAGGCGTACCTCAAGACGGATTCAAACTTGTGTCGCCACAAATCACAACGTGCAACGTCAAAGCACTGCTCACGAGGCTATCAGCCTTAACTAGTTTAACTTTTTGATGCACATCCATCAAAAGCCTGTCACTAGACATGGTAGATCTGAGGCACGTTTTTAACCTTTGTATAGCAGAGAATGTCCTCCTTTCACATGCACATGTTGTCACTGGAAGTTTTTTTTTTTAGCATACATTGGGGGAAGAAGGCCATTTGAGTTATTGGCAGAGTTTCCAATTAAATAAATTCAACTAATAAAAAAGATCCCATGAAATCCACATGGGAGAAAATCAAAGAAGTTCAGAAGTAAAATAAGTGTTTTTAGGCAATTAGGAAATTAGGTTTTTCAGGCTTTAGGCAATGCTTACATGCGCTTCATGAGGCACACACACACACACTAGCACACACAAGGTCTCTCGCTCTATACCTCTCTGCCGTGCTTGCCGTGCTTTGAACATAAATATTCACGTAGACTTTCGAAAACCGGGACATATTCATCGTAGCCTTTTGAAAACCGGGACATTCAGTGTCCCGGGAGAGTGGATAAATTTCCTGGGACAGGTTGTTAAAAAGGACAATCCCGGAAATACCGGGACGGGGTGGCAACCCTATCTGCAACACATATATGCTGCCTGGCCAGCCAATATTTATGTTGGTGAACCTTAGCAATCACAAAACATCAACATTGACTAGAGGTAAACCTTTTAATTCTCAATAAGAACTTTTGTATATTAGATTACTTTTATTGTCATTGTAAGAGAGTACAACAAAATTCCATTTGCATCAAGTGAGGACAGATCTCAAGCAATAAATAAGTAAAAAAATAAAACTATATCAATAACATTTGTACATTTCATTTCCAAGCACACTTCCAACACTCACACTGTCAGTAAGTAAACGGCCAACATATTCTGTAAAAAAAAAAAAAATACAATTTATTGCACAATCCCAGTTAGCTGGTTGATTTTATGGTAGTGTTCAGTGTAGTGATGGCCTTTGGGTAAAAACTGTTCAACAATCTAGTGGTGCGTGTCACAGGTCGGGGTGACCGTCAGCGGGCCGCCCACCCCTAAACTGAAACACCACCCCGAGGAGCAGACCGTGGAAACACATGAGGCAGACAGGAGGTTAAAATAAATAACAAGGTTTCTTTATTGGATTATAAAAAGTCTTAAAAAGTTGGCTCCGTGGTTCTTTCCTGGCGACAGAGACTGAACAGCAGAGGATCAGTAACAGCTCTTAGCTTCTCATTCGCTCACCGGCTCAGTGATTCTTCATTCCTTGCGAGAGAGACAGCTCAATGGTTCCTCCAACTCTAGACATCAGAGGGTCAGTAACAACTCATAGCTTCACATTCGCTCACCGGCTCAATGGTTCCTCCAACTCTGAACATCAGAGGGTCAGTAACAGCTCATAGCTTCACATTCGCTCACCGGCTCAATGGTTCCTCCAGCTCTGAACATCAGAGGGTCAGTAACAGCTCACAACTTCACATTCGCTCACCGGCTCAATGGTTCTTCATTCCTGGCGACAGAGACTGAACAACAGAGGATCAGCAACAGCTCTTAGCTTCTCATTCGCTCACCGGCTCAATGGTTCCTCCAGCTCTGAACATCAGAGGGTCAATAACAGTTCATAGCTTCACATTCGCTCACCGGCTCAATGGTTCCTCCAGCTCTGAACATCAGTGGGTCAGTAACAGCTCATAGCTTCACATTCGCTCTCCGGCTCAATGGTTCCTCCAGCTCTGAACATCACCACGAAAACGGGTAAAATGCTGTATTATTCATGCCAGGCCAGTAATTGCCGATACCACTTTGTACATTTTTTTCTTAGTTTTTTGTGTTTTAAACAGATGGTTGCAGCTGCAAAAGGAAAATAAATCAATGGCAATATTTGCTAACATTCTGGATGTTTCTGCATTGCATGCCTTTGTGTTGTGGAGTGAATTTCACCCTTCCTGGAACAGAGGGAACAATTCAAGCGACAACTGTTTCTGGAAGACCTTGGGAGAGATTTGGTATCTCCACTTATACAACAACATTCCCCGCACTCCACCCAGTTTGAGTCTGATGATTCAATCACAGAATCCCACTACCTGGCTCATCCAAAGCAGCTACACCCACCCTCAGGGGGAAGAGACGTCCCACTCTCACCCTTCCTCAAGAGGAGATCCCCACCCTCGAGAGAAAGAGATGTCACTACTGTGGCCCAAAAGACAATAACATGAGCATGGTTTGTGTTAAATGCTAAAATTTTACTTTCAAAGCACATGCTACCAATACTGTTATCTGTCAAATGTGTAAAAATGCATAAGACACATGGCTATGAATGTTTATTAATATTGTTCACCGTCATAACACCGACTAAGCACATCTTGCCATAGTCGTCCTCTGTCAAATGTGCAAGGATGCACGAGGCTCATTGTTATGAATGTTTATTCATATTCTTTACTGGTTTTTTTGCAGTTTATTCATATAATTTACAGTTTTATTATCAGGGGCTTAATTTCCATGTCCCACATGTTTCACACGTCCCTCCCACTTTTCAAAGTCCCCACTTTCAAATTCTTTTGTTATGATTTTTTTAACCGCACGCCGTCATCGCCACGGAAGAGCAGGACCAAGCAGGACCGAAGACTGTAAGAAAATATGAACGTAGTGTCCGTGACGTCACCCGTAGTTTTCTGAAAAAAACATTTTGGCAGCACGTCACTCCCGGATAATGTGGGTGGAGCTGAGGTGCCTGGTTGCTGAAACCATACCCGTCTAGTTCTACGTGATCAAGTCTATGGATATAGTTTGCTCAGGCGTATGGAAGATATTGGCGGTTGATATTTGAACTGAACCGAAAGTTCCCTTTCGTAGTCACTCCGAGTTACGTCGAGTGACGGAGAATGGGGGTTTCGCCTAGAAAGCCAATCATCTTCGAGTATTACAAAACGAGCCTATGGCAATGAAATGCCATGGGTCTGCGGAATTTGCATAGCGTATCTCCGCCCCACCGCGTGGGTATAAAAGGAGGAACGCCGGCAAAGGCAGATCATGTTTTCGCTTCGGAGCCAAGAAACTTCTCTTCACTCCACAAGCCAAATCCTGAGTTTCAGTGACTTCTCTTCGAGACGAGCGAGCTCTCCGGTGTTGGTGTGACGGCGGTATCCAGCGAGTTGACATTGCCTGCGGTCTGTGCAGTGATCTGCCAGTTGGTGTGTTTCTCCCTGGTCGCCTCAGCATCGCTGAGCTTTTTTCCTCTCTAAAAGAGCTGCACGTGGCACGTCTTTTTAAAGATGTCTCGCCCGTGTTCTTCTGGGTGCGGTCGATTCCTGTCTTCCTTTGATGGGCACAATCGCTGCTTTGCGTGTCTGGGCTTAGAGCACGCTAAAGCAGCGCTTGTGGATGACTCATGTTCCTGCTGTGGAAACATGACCATCGCAACACTAAGGTCGAGACTCAATGATCTCATTCGAGAGAGAGTCCCCTCATCCACACCCCGATCTACACCCTCCTCGAGAGGTGGTACTTCGGCTGGTGGACAGGGTGACTTGAGGGTGACGGTGTGGAACAAAAATCCGACGATACGTCCTCGGACCACGCCCCCCTCTGTAGTGTTGCAACCCGCGAGCGCCGCGGTGATTTTACCGGGTCCATCCGTTGATGCCCCGCGTATTTCATTCGGCGCTCCAGAGGATGACTCGATGTCGATCGCGGCATCACAAGGTGGGCAAGAGTCATCGGGAATTGACGATGCGGCTGCGTTGCCTCCTTCTGGAGTTCCAGCATTGCCCGTATCAGATCCCGAGATGACCGGCATGCTCTCCCGAGCCGCCGCGAGCATCGGGCTCGAGTGGAACCCTCCACCCTGCCCCGAGCGTTCGCGGCTGGATGATTGGTTTTTGGGCGCGGCTGCCGCCTCTCGGCCGCAGCCAACCCCAATACCTTTCTTCCCGGAAGTGCATGAGGAGCTGACGAAATCATGGAAGGCTCCCTTGACCTCCCGTGCACGTTCGTCGGCTTTCTCCGCCTTTCCCCCCCTCGATGGGGCGGTCGCCCATGGGTACACTGGGGTTCCCCCGGTTGAACGCTCTGTTGCGATGCAATTGTGTCCTCAGAGTGCTTCATATCATGGTAATCCTAAGCACCCGTCCAAGGCCTGTAGGCTTTCGTCCTCCCTTGTGGCGAAGTCTTACAAGGCTGCAGGACAGGCGGCCGCCGCTCTGCATGCGATGAGCACCTTACAGGTCTACCAGGCCCAGCTGCTCAGAGATATGCACGAGGGCGGGACTGACCCAGGGCTCTTTGATGAGCTGCGTGCCGCCACTGACCTCGCTCTCCGAGCAACGAAAGAGGCCTCACGCTCCCTGGGTCAGGTGATGGCCACTTCGATGGTCCAGGAGCGTCACCTGTGGCTGAACCTGGCTGATATGCGGGACGCCGAGCGCTCTCGTCTGCTCGATGCCCCCATATCCCAGGCCGGCCTCTTCGGCGGAACGGTCGAGGACTTTGCCCAGCAGTTCTCGACCGCACAGAAGCAGTCTGAGGCTATCAAGCATATTCTGCCCCGACGGCCCGCTGCTGCCTCCACCCAGCCGTCGGTTCAGAAGCCTCAGCCTGCTCGCCGCCGAGGGCGCCCTCCTGCCGCTCCCTCCCCTCCCGCACGGCCCCAGCAGCAGCCTTCACCCAGGCCGCGTCGTGGAGGAGGCCGCAGGAAGGCGCCCCAGCCCTCTCCAGCCCCGCTAAACGCCAGGCTAAGCGGCGCTCCTGAGACGGGCTGCTCAGTGATGGTCCCGGTTCTTCCCCAGGAGGTGGTTGCAGGCCCCCTCCTTCCCCCGGCGGAGGGCCGGGGGAGAATCTTTTGTTTTCCCGCTGCTCACCCACGGGTGGGCAGTACCCTAAAACTGTTAAAGAAAGAACCAACACTTCCATCACTGAGCACACAGAGCCGGCTGACAGTGTGCGACGCCTCCGGGCCTCGCTGCTCTCATCCCCCTCTGTCACAGAGTTCTCGGACAGCAGTGTGCGCCGCCTCCGGGCCTCGCCACTCCTGTCCCCCTCTGTTCCAGAGGGCGCAGACGACAGTGCGTGCCGTCTTCGGACCACACCGCTCTCGTCCCCCTCTGTCGCCAGCCCCCTGGCAGAGCAGACCCCCGTGGAACGCTGGTCCTTCCCTGGTCTCCTCTGTCAGGGCGCGGAGCCTGACCACGCCCCCGCACAGGGCCGCTATGCCACCCTCGGTCACTCCGCTTCGCTGCCCCTCCGGGGGGACGTCTGTCGTTCGCATGACCCCGCTGGTTCAGTTTCTGGCAGCTTGGTTAGAGCTCCCCAGCCTGTCCCGCTGGGTCGCCCGAACGATCAGGCGCGGCTATGCGATTCAGTTCGCTCGGTCTCCTCCCCGCTTCAGCGGAGTCCGCTTCACTATGGTCGGTGGCAATGCCCCCATCATGCGAGCGGAGGTTGCCACCCTGCTGGCGAAGGGTGCAATCGAGACTGTCCCTCCAGCCGAGATGAGGTCGGGGTTTTACAGCCCGTACCTCATCGTCCCCAAGAAAACCGGTGGGTTACGACCGATCCTGGACCTGCGCGTCCTGAACCGCTCCCTTCACAGGCTGCCGTTCAGGATGCTCACGGCCAAACGCATTTTCGAGTGCGTGCGACCACAGGATTGGTTTGCAGCGATAGACCTGAAGGACGCCTACTTTCATGTCTTCCCACTCTCGAGCTCAGGTTTGCGAACACAGAGACCTTGTGCTACGGCACCTAGCCCGTCTGGGCCATCGGGTCAACTGGGAGAAGAGCAAACTCAGCCCCGTGCAGAGGATCTCTTTTCTCGGTATGGAGATCGACTCGGTCGCCATGTCCGCGCAGCTTACGAGCGAGCGCGCACACTCACTGCTGACTTGTCTTCGTCAGTTCGAGGGCAAGAGTGCGGTCCCACTGAAATTATTTCAGAGGCTCCTGGGGCATATGGCATCTGCAGCCGCGGCAACGCCGCGCGGATTGCTTCATATGAGACCGCTTCAGCTGTGGCTTCGCGATCGAGTCCCGAGGTGGGCATGGCATCACGGCACGCTCCGAGTCCCAGTGACTCCGACCTGCCGTCAGTTCTTCACCCCGTGGAGGAACCACAGTTTTCTACGGGCCGGAGTCCCCCTAGAACGAGTTTCCAGGCATATTGTTGTCTCCACAGATGCCTCTTCCACGGGCTGGGGCGCCATGTGCAACGGACATGCTGCCGCGGGCTCCTGGACAGGACCCCAGCGCCTTCTGCATGTCAATTGCCTCGAGTTGCTGGCAGTACGCCTTGCCCTGCACCGTTTCCACACGCTGCTCAAGGGTCAACACGTGCTAGTCCGTTCAGACAATACCGCAACAGTAGCGTACATCAACCGTCAAGGTGGTCTACGCTCCCGCCGTATGTCGCAACTCACTCGCCACCTCCTCTTATGGAGTCAGAAGCACCTGAGGTCCCTTCGTGCTATCTACATTCCGGGCGATCGGAACCTTGCAGCCGACGAGCTGTCTCGGCTCCGTCCTTTCCCTGGCGAATGGCGACTCCATCCCCAGTCGGTCCAGCTGGTCTGGGATCAGTTCGGGGACGCACAGGTAGACCTGTTTGCCTCCCACGACTCATCCCATTGCGCCCTGTATTACTTCCTGACCGAGGGTACTCTCGGCACGGATGCACTGGCGCACAGCTGGCCGCGGGGCCTATGCAAATATGCGTTTCCCCCAGTGAGCCTTCTCGCACGAACTCTGTGCAAGATCAAGGAGGACGAGGAGCAGGTCACTCTGGTTGCGCCGTACTGGCCCACCAGGACCTGGTTCTCCGAACTAGTACTCCTCGCGACAGCACCTCCTTGGCCAATTCCTCTGAGAGAGGACCTCCTCTCTCAGAGACGGGGCACCCTTTGGCACCCTCGTCCCGATCTTTGGAGACTCCACGTGTGGCTCCTCGACGGGACGAGGCAGGTTTGAGTACCCTGTCACCTGCGGTGGCGGCTACTATCACTTCCGCTAGAGCTTCGTCCACGAGACGTCTCTATGCGTTGAAGTGGAACCTCTTCGTTAACTGGTGCTCTTCTCGCCGAGAAGACCCCAGGAGATGCTTGATCAGTGTCGTGCTTTCCTTCCTGCAAGACGGGCTGGAGCGAAGGCTGTCTCCCTCCACCCTGAAGGTGTATGTGGCCGCTATAGCTGCATATCACGAAGCAGTTGATGGTAAGTCTCTGGGAAGGCACGACCTGATCATCAGGTTCCTGAGAGGAGCGAGGAGACTGAATCCTCCTCGCCCTCCTCTCGTTCCCTCTTGGGACCTCTCAGTGGTGTTAAATGCCCTGCAGAGGGCTCCCTTTGAGCCTCTGCAATCAGTGGAGCTTAAGTTCCTGTCTTTGAAGACAGCGCTCCTGGTTGCACTGGCCTCCATTAAGAGGGTAGGGGACCTGCACGCATTCTCCGTTGACGAAGCGTGCCTGGAATTCGGGCCGGCTTACTCTCACGTGATCCTGAGACCCCGGCCTGGATATGTGCCCAAGGTTCCTACTACTCCCTTCCGGGACCAGGTGGTGAACCTGCAAGCGCTGCCCCTGGAGGAGGCAGACCCAGCCTTGGCACTGCTCTGTCCAGTACGCGCTCTCCGCGCTTACGTAGACAGGACGCGGTGTTTCAGGACCTCAGACCAGCTCTTTGTCTGTTATGGTGGGAGACTGAAGGGAAAGGCTCTCTCAAAGCAGAGGTTGTCTCACTGGTTAGTGGACACCATTGCTTTGGCTTACCAACAGCAAGGCCGACCGTGCCCCCTTGGTGTGACAGCCCACTCCACCCGGACTGTGGCTTCCTCTTGGGCTCTAGCGCATGGCGCCTCGCTGGCAGACATCTGTAGAGCTGCAGGCTGGGCGACACCTAACACATTCGCCAGATTCTATAATCTCCGAGTGGAGCCAGTGTCCTCTCATGTACTCGCTTCAACCAGCTAGTATCGGACCCGCTCAGGTGTCTTCGCTTGCTCGCCATTCCACTCCACGGACTGGATACGTGCGATTATTCTCCTCAGGTGAGCCTTCCCTTCTGAAGCCCTGAGTTCCTCCAGCACTGTTGACGCTGGCGCCAGTGTCTATTGCCTGTGCGTCGGCTAGGTGCCTCCGTGTGCATGGTTCCTCCCTGAGTAACCCCCACATGTGTATGTCCACTGTAAGCCTCTTTGAGCATGTGTCTTTCCCTCGGCAAGCCACCTTGCCTCCCCTGGAGTTGAAAGTCGCCACCCCACGGGCTGGTTACTCCAGTGTTCCTCCATATGAAGCCTTCCGGCCATATGTGTATTCTAAGTCCTCCCTACGGGTAGGCATGCTGCGGCATATCTCCTCTGAGATATGCTCCCCAGTGTACCTTGGTATTCCTTTGTTAAGTAGGACTCCTTCGTCCGTGCCAGTATCACGACAGGGGGATCAGACTTTCGCAGGTCACTGGAAGACAGCTGTGAAGGTGGCGTGATTACACGGGGACCCCCATTCTCCGTCACTCGACGTAACTCGGAGTGACTACGAAAGGGAACGTCTCGGTTACGGATGTAACCCTCATTCCCTGAGTAGGGAACGGAGACGTTATGTCTCCCTGCCACTTCCGCTGTACCGCTGGGTAGACGCCTGAGTTCAGTCTCGGCTCCTCAGCGAAGACATGATCTGCCTTTGCCGGCGTTCCTCCTTTTATACCCACGCGGTGGGGCGGAGATACGCTATGCAAATTCCGCAGACCCATGGCATTTCATTGCCATAGGCTCGTTTTGTAATACTCGAAGATGATTGGCTTTCTAGGCGAAACCCCCATTCTCCGTCACTCGACGTAACGTCTCCGTTCCCTACTCAGGGAACGGTTACATCCGTAACCGAGACGTTTCCAGCTTACTCTTGAGCTAAATTAACCTGAAACTACACAACAAAACTTGAAATAACTATATATCTGTAATTGATATCATACTACACAAGGTTTAAAACGCTTCAGCAATTTTAATATACACATGTGGTAACGTTCATTTGCAACACTAGACGAGTTGCAGAAACCTTAAGTGGACTTTCTCCAGAATACTTGGGACTTGTTAAGACTGAGTACTCTTATTAACACCACTTTATTGCCTTATCTCAACATCATTGTATCTTTTGAATCAAAGCACGTTGTTTTATTGTTTGGGAATTTTGTGTAGGCCTACGCTGTTTTATTTTAATCATATTTACATTTTGTTGACATTGTGAGAAAATTAATTATTTTTTTCATTTGACCAATTAAAGCAACACTATGTAGTTTTTCAACCTTAATAATATATTTCCAAGACCCTTGAGATGGTTCGTCGACTTACAGTAGGTTGAATGACACGTCTGCCATAGCCTGACAGTGTCTGTATCGCTTTTACTGGCTCTACATAACTTCGGGGTTCGGGTAGTAACCCGAGTACAAAAAGAACTACAAAATTCGACTGCTTTACGGCATACCTCACTTCCCCCACTTCCTCAAATTCTGACGAGAAAGCCCAACTAGCGTTTGCCATCTGTATGTTGTTGTCATGGCCGAAGCAGCAACTAAAATGAAGAAGGCAAAGGTTTTGTCGGAGGAGACTAGAAAGACAAAAAGGGAGAGTGACAAAATAAAAGGCCGGACGAGGATCAATATTGGTCCAGCGTTCGCTCGTGGGCGTGAGCTAAAGGAGGAGGAGGGGTGCCCGACCGATGCAGACCTGGCTGTCATGCTGTTGGACTAGTAAATATATTGCTTGCATACTATCTCTATTTTTTCGAATTTGTTGTCTGCCTGGCCATGTTACGGAATCTATCTGGTCCTCCATTTATCTTCATGATAATCATGTTTGTTTATTTATTTTTCTGGTGAAAGTGTCTTGCCTCAGGCTATAATGCAAATCGATTTTTCAAATTTGCAGATTCATCTATGGTAGCTTGATATTATAATATTGATGATATATGGCTATTACCTACCACACAAAACTTTGAATTGAATTAGCATATCCATTATGTAAAACACTAGCCAATAGGCTACTATAATGACGCTGGCTTGTAAACGTGAGCTACGCGATCTTTTGGCGCTCAAAAAAAAAATAAAACCCATGAAATTATATTCATATGACATGCTGAAATATATGCCAATGTACCTGGGAAGAAGACATTTCACACGCAACGCTGGCAGTCTGCCCAAGTCGTGAGAACTCACGAGAACTCAAGACGGTATCGGCTTGTCAACAAATGCACATGTATCCCCTGGTGTAACCATGACAGATTTTGCGACAGTAGTAGAAGACAATACTGTTTCCCAACTGTAGGGGGACCCCGAGAGCAAAAGGTTACATGGTGTTACTTTAATACATTGAGTGAATTTGACCCATGACTTTGGCTTCTTTACTTCTCTCCTTGTTACTGGACATTAATTGTGTAAATAGTCCTCTAAGGTGATTTAGAACTGTAACAGTAATCAGTGCATATTACATTCTTCAATACACTGTTGCTAGGACGTCTGGTTACACCCCTTATATTAAGCCAGGATTAGGCCTTAGTTAAATTAGGGCATTTAAGTAGCTTTTATAAATGTGTCATTTGTCATCAGTAAAAAACATTACTGGTGTGCATCTTGAGTAAAAAAAAAAAGAAAAAAAGGCAGTTACATATTTCAAGATATGTCAAGAATAAGTTGTGTAAGCCCGACTCGATCGGCCCAAAGGAGGCATATCCGATCAGTGAGTGAAGGTCTCTGCGCGTTGTCTTTCCATGTGGCAAAGTACTTTGATTAAATTAAATACATTTTCTTATATGTATCAACTCGTTATTTCATCTGACTCCATAAATGAAAAAGGTATTAATGATATCTGGGCATCATTAAAAGTTAACGAATATTTGATTATTCTTTTTTAACTCTTTACTGAAAATAATGTCAGAGTCGATTAGAATAAAATCAAATGTTTACAATTTATTATGTCAGGTAAATGTATCACGCCAATTGCATAATCAGTTCAAACTTAATAGATACAAACATCAAATGCTCTGGAATAAAGAGAGAAGATGCAATACCTTTACATTAACTCTTAATACCTAAATACCTTATTACCTTTTGGTTTACTTCTTTGAGAATGTGACCTTTGTACCAGTCGCACTGAGACATTTCAAATGATTTCAAACATGTGTAATACGGTATGATAATTATTCACATTAACCCATATAGATTTTTGGGTGAATTGCAGGTGATCTCAGCATGAAAGCACAAGAGAGAAATTCAATTGTTGATTTCCTTTGTTCTCAGAGAGTCGCGCTATCTTCCAGTTCTTCTAGTTTCTCCAGTCTTACAGTTGCTTTCAGTTATGACAGCTCAATAATGCATTTTAGTCTGGGACTAAGCTTAAGCTTTGTCTGTGAAACTGGGCATTACTCTATTTCTAATGTCTGTCAATGAGATGATTTTCAAGATGCATATAACAATCTAAGTAGGGAAATCCTTGCCCGAATTGAAGAGATGCATCACATGCTGCAAGGAATTATACTGCTTATTCTCTAGTTCAGCTCTGATTTACTCATCTAGAGAGCCCTTTCAATCGTGCAGTTCTCCATGAAGGTAAAGTTTACAAACATTCTATCAGTAAATATTGGAAACCCAATGTGCATTAAAAGCAGCCTGAATGTTAAGATCAATTCCATTCTAGCAATTCATTTGTTTTTGGTAATGTGGTGGCAAACAAAATTCTATCACTGAATAAGTGTCACAGTGTCTGGTTTGTTCCCTGGCCATCACCGCGGGTTCCGTCCAGCCCAGAGCCCTCACCGCTGGCGCCGTCCAGCCCAGAGCCCTCACCGCTGGCGCCGTACAGTCCAGCGTCCTCTCGCTCTCAGAAACGGAGGAGAAGGAAGACTTCCTCCGTGACTGTCCCAGTGGTCCCGAGTCCGGTGGTCCCGAGTCCGGTGGTCCCAGTTCCGGTGATCCCAGGTCCAGTGATCCCGAGTCCGTTGATTCCAGAGCCAGTGGTCCTGAAACCGATTCTCGGGGACCTCTGAAACATTATTGGGCTACTTCGAGCGTCTGGCCAGAATCCTGGATGTGCCTTTTGGACGCGTCATGCCCGCTGGGAGCCGGAGCCAGTGTCAGTTCCTGAGCCGGAGCCAGTGTCAGTTCCTGAGCCGGAGCCAGTGTCAGTTCCTGAGCCGGAGCCAGTGTCAGTTCCTGAGCCGGAGCCAGTGTCAGTTCCTGAGCCGGAGCCAGTGTCAGTTCCTGAGCCGGAGCCAGTGTCTGTTCCTGAGCCGGAGCCAGTGTCTGTTCCTGAGCCGGAGCCAGTGTCTGTTCCTGAGCCGGAGCCAGTGTCTGTTCCTGAGCCGGAGCCAGTGTCTGTTCCTGAGCCGGAGCCAGTGTCTGTTCCTGAGCCGGAGCCAGTGTCTGTTCCTGAGCCGGAGCCAGTGTCTGTTCCTGAGCCGGAGCCAGTGTCTGTTCCTGAGCCGGAGCCAGTGTCTGTTCCTGAGCCGGAGCCAGTGTCTGTTCCTGAGCCGGAGCCAGTGTCTGTTCCTGAGCCGGAGCCAGTGTCTGTTCCTGAGCCGGAGCCAGTGTCTGTTCCTGAGCCGGAGCCAGTGTCTGTTCCTGAACCAATGTTTGTTTCTGTGTTTGTGTCTGTCCTTGTGGTTGTTACTGTTCTGATGTCTGTTCCTGAGCCGGTGTCTGTTCCTGAGCCGGTGTCTGTTCCTGTGCCGTGCCCGCCCGAGGTGTCGTCTCCGCCCTGGCCGCCCGAGTGGTCGTCGTCGCCCTGGTCATCACCGCAATGGCCACCCGAGGGTTCTTCACCGCCCTGGCCGCCCGAGGGTTCGTCACCGCCCTGGCCGCCCGAGGGTTCGTCACCGCCCTGGCCGCCCGAGGGTTCGTCACCGCCCTGGCCGCCCGAGGGTTCGTCACCGCCCTGGCCGCCCGAGGGTTCGTCACCGCCCTGGCCGCCCGAGGGTTCGTCACCGCCCTGGCCGCCCGAGGGTTCGTCACCGCCCTGGCCGCCCGAGGGTTCTTCACCGCCCTGGCCGCCCGAGGGTTCTTCCCCGCCCTGGCCGCCCGAGGGTTCTTCCCCGCCCTGGCCGCCCGAGGGTTCTTCCCCGCCCTGGCCGCCCGAGGGTTCTTCACCGCCCTGGCCGCCCGAGGGTTCTTCACCGCCCTGGCCGCCCGATGGGTCGTCTGCTTCGCCCTGGCCGCCCGATGGGTCGTCTGCTTCGCCCTGGCCGCCCGATGGACTGCCTGCTTCGCCCTGGCCGCCGGCTAAACCATCACCCCCTGTTTCTGTTCCCTTCCATGGACCTGGCCCCCCATCCCTCCCCCTGATCCTCCACCGTTCCACCTCCCTCCTGGACTCTTGTTTTGTTTGTTTTTTGTGGGTCTTTGAGCGTCTGGTAGCCGCTCCGTAGAGGGGAGGTTACGTCACAGTGTCTGGTTTGTTCCCTGGGTTTTCTAGAGGTTCTTTCCCTGATCGTCACATTTCCTCATGTACTACATTTCCCATCATCCTGTTCTGTCACTCATCACTGATCATTACACACAGCTGTTCCCACTCACATTGTTTGCACTGGTCTATTTATACCCTGTCTGTTTCTGTGTTAGTTGTCGAGTCCTTCCTTAATGTCTGGTTGCACTTCAGAGTTCTTGTCTTGTTTCGTTTCTTGCTTATGGACTGCTTTATGGATTTTGAACCTTTGCCTGGCTAACGGTGAATATGGATTACCCTAAATAAACACTGCATTTGGATCTTACCTTTTTGTGTGCATCTTGTGACAATAAGAGACAAACATTTCCAATTGTCTTTGAGGTTTATTTCCCTGCAAGAAAATGCCAGCAGTCATACAGTCACACAGAGTGGCTGCAGAGTGTGACAGTGAAGGGAGGGTATCCTTCCTCTTGTATAGTCTTGTAAGGGGATTTGCAGTTAAAGATCCAGAACCAGATATAATGAATGAAGACCCGGAGTCAGAATTATAATAAATGAAAGAAAAGATTTACTGAAGATAGTTTGCAGTTCCATCAGCAGAAGTCAGCTTCAAGACTCATACAGGAGTTTGTAGGCCGGCCCACTTACAGTTACAAAGATCACAGCAGTTATAACATTTCCAAGGTCTAAGCTACGTCATTGCTTACAGGATGAATGATTCTCAATGGCTAAGAAATAGATAAACACAGTAATTTTCAACACATATAGAGATAGACTGAAGCATATCTCCATCGATTATGCAGCTGAAGGTAGGCACGTCGTGACCTTCCAGGTCGCAGATTTGGGTTGCTGGGCGCCAGCATGCCCAGAACAACAACTCAGTCAATCTCCAATAATGCCAGTGGTTCCTTAACCTGTAACCAAGAAGACCGACACACAGCTTTTCCAAGGTTGGATTTGGCCAGGCTCTAACTATAAACAGGAGAGTCTTCTCAAAACATCAAGATAATGCGTTCTTTCTCTCAAGGATAGCTAAACTTTAGTCTAACTGGAAAGTAAGGCTTTAACAAAGAAATGGTCCCTTAAACTATTGGCTTCAATGACCCCTATATGTTTTAACACGTTGAAGACCTTTTTCAATCATAAAACAAGTCCATATTTCATTTCTGGAATCCGGGCTGAATAAGCAAGCACTGTTACTGCATTCGGATATCAAATACAGACATTAAAGAACATTTCAGTAATCACACAGGTAAATTTTATAACAAAGTAAAATCTCCAGAGAAGTCATTCAACTCATTTGATATTTAGAAGGAAAAATATTGATTAATACCTTAATTATAATCAATCATTACATATACATTGAAGCAGCAGTGGATTCCGATCCACCCCCCTTCAATATCAAATACAGACATTAAAGAATACATGAATAGAACATTTCAGTAATCACATTGGTAACTTCTATTACAAAGTAAAATCTCCAGAGAAGTCATTCAACTCATTTGATATTTAGAAGGAAACATATCGATTAATACCTTGATTTTAATCACTCATTGCATATACATTGAAGCAGCAGTGGATTCCAATCCACCCCCTTCAGTAGAATGTTATCTTTCTAGGCCAATGATGATATTTTCAACCATAAGTGGAACATTCTTAGACTTGTTCATCATATTGTATCACAGATGTGGGTTACGTTGCAGACCACAGTGGGATTACCACTGCATCCACTTGCAGTCAATGCTGTCACGTAAACCTGACTTCATTAACCCTCTGGTATTGACAAACGTGAATTTGAATTCTAATTTGAAACTGTGAAGGGTCCACTTTTACATGTGTACAGCCACAATAACAAAAAAACTTACTACCCCCACGCACTAGTCCATCCTAGCTCCAACAACCCTCATTGCGCCAACCATCCCAAGTGGACAGATGCAAAGGGTCTGTGTGAAGCCAGTACTAAATAAAAACTGTCCCATATCCCAGCTTCTCATGAACAAAATTTAAAAAGGCACATAGAAAGGAAACACACAGGCAAACATATGGACATCACAGCAAGTTCCAACCTTCAGAGATCCCAAGAATGGAGTCTATACCGTCCAAAAATCATTTCATGGTACCAGTATACCTCTGCATGTTCAAAATAAAGTATGGATTCACATGAGTGCCAGGTGAACATGGGGTTGACATTGAGGAGTGGTTTGAAAGCATTTCAATGCATACACCTCAAATCAGTAACATACTGTATATCCTATGCCTCTTTTCCTTTACTTCATGAAAAAACACTTACTGAGATGTTGAACAGCAACAGGTACCGTATTCACCAAAAAATCTCAGGTGGTTGGGCTGTGATTATGTGCCATTGTATACAGTATAAAGTGTAACATCCGAGGGGAAAGCCCTCGTGATTTTGCAGACATTTTACTTTCTAGGAAGCACATGCCAAATGTTATTATATATGACTTTGCACGTGGACTAACAACACATATGAATCTTTGCTGTCCCGCACCCTTCACATCCGGCTTCTCCTCCTCCCACCCAAAGCTCCCATTCCCAGCCAGCCACAGCACACAGTGAATTTTTAGATCTTTAAGTGGTGTAATTCTATGCAAGTTGTAATTGAATTATAAATAACATTATAATTTTTCTGCCCTCAGCACCAACAGATGAAGATCTTCTGGCTTCAGCCATGGAGGTGGAGCCACAGGGTGAGTGTTTTGTTTTCTTTTGTGTGTAAAAAAAAAAAAATCATGTTCACCTGATCATATGTGATCACTAATACATTTACTAACATCATATAGTATTATGTAACCATAAATGTCTTTAAATTATTAAATCATTAGTACTAATTACAAAATTAAAATGATGTGTTCTTCACAGTACTTCCACCACCAACACCTTCAACGCCGATCTACTCACCTCGCTTGGAGCAAGGAGCCGCTCAAAGGCGGGTGTCAGCGGCTTCTGGGTTTCAGTTTTCACACCAGTAGTGTGCATTTAACGATATATATATTTATATATACAGTATAAATATATATATATAATATATATATATATATATAATGTGTGTTATTTTTCATTTACTCATTTTCTTTTTTATTCATATATAACATATTTTTGTGTGTGTATAGGTTGTTCTCCCTGATCCCTGGAAGGGAAGCACTCCCTTCCAAAAGAACCACACGAACACGACGCCAGGGTGGAAGGGCAGCGCTGACAGATAACCTGCAGATGTGGTGGTACCACCCCAGCCAGGTCTGCAGTATCATCAGCCTCCAGCATCGCCGGACGTGTTCTTCACCTGGCCGCTGTGTTTGTGGATGCCCTACAGCAGGGGTCGGCAGGTAAGTTTGGCATTGGGCCAAAAAAAACCCCACCAAATGGTGGCCCAGAACATAGTCAAAGGATAATTTAAGAAATTAATTGATGAAAAATGCAACTAGAATTGCCTGTGACAGACTTTAATGGTGTCTTTACAGAGGTTGACGCCGCCAATAATGCTCCTAAAAGCTGTCACAAAGATCCGCGAAAGTAATGATTATGAATGTTTCAAATATAGCAAGGAGACATTTTAATTTTATATTAATAAACTAATGTTTTCTGTGTCACTGTCGGCTGCAATAGTGATCGCAGTGAACGTGCCTATAGAGAGAAATGCACATTTCGGATTAAATAAGCAGAGCAGTCCGTTTCTTTTCGTTTTGAATTGTTTTGTTTAAAAAAAGACATTTCAAACTTTCTATAAATATATATCTCATGTCTGTGAGGCAAGTAGCTTATACGCTGAGTTTCGGTTAATTTATGAGACGAGCTCCAGTTCACGTGCAATGCAAGTGATCGTGCCAGCGCCTCCATGTCCTGATTATATTGTCTGCTATATTTGCTTCTTATTTATTAAATACAGGCAATTGGTTGATGAAACATTAATTAAAATTAAGATACAATTTATACCAAACGAAATTCACTTTAAAGAAAGGCTTCCTACAAAACAAAACTTAATGAAGTGGTCAAAATCTTGTCTGACCCACATGTCTCTCGATATATTGCAGCATCTTGCAACACATCCCACTTTGCTAAAACACACATATGTTGGAGATGCGGAATGGATAAAAAAAACAAAAAAAAAAACAAAAGAGGACTTGATTAAGCCCATTAATGGCATGTTTGAGTCATGCTCTTAAAGAAACATTTTTTAATTCCTCTTTCCATATTGTGAATAATAAATGTGTATCATTTCAATTTGCTTGTTACACAATGGAGCCTAACTTGTAATAATTATTTTTATTACACTTGGAATTATTCCTTAGCATCCTCACGTACTAAACTGCATTTTGTTTTATTGTTTGCATGCTGGAAGTATTATAATTACACTATTATATTGTGTGCAGAGTGATGTTAACATTTAACCAGGCTGGCGTTCATCCTACCTAGTTTTGTGAATGCAAAGCCGTTGTGTCTTATCTGCGACGAAGTTGTCGCTGTTTGCAAAAGAATATAATATTAGACATTTCATGACGGCTATTTTAGAGGTGTGCCTGGCGATCCACAGACTCTTTTGAATGTCTTTCGGATCTTTTCAAATTAAAAACTCTCAATTCATCTCAAAATAAAACATTGCTGCAAAAACGTTCTCATACTTTTATTTTGAAGGCAAAATCACTAAAGACAAAGTTTTTTTGAGTAACTGTTGCTGTCGATCGATTTCAGAACCAGCCACTATCAAAATAATCTGGCCAGATATTATTGCTGGCGGGCCAGTTTTGGTCCGCGGGCAGCCTGTTGCCGACCCCTGCCCTACAGGATATGGTCCTACAAGCAGATCTGCAGCTCGCCAAACTGCAGACGGTCTGGTCAGCGACTGACATCTTGTGGGCTCTACAAGACTGTGAGGTGGGTGCTGAATTTACACGGCTGGTATTTTTTGGCAACAGAATACCTGGAGTGTCAGCGCTGCCATAAGAAGCTGGCCGCGTGGTCCTATGACATCCTGTACTTACCGGTGAGTCATGAAAAAATTATTATTATTGCAGGTGCAATTAACTACTAAAATGTTACACAGTTAACTAGGCTGTAATGGTAATAATGTAACTTAAATTACTTTTTTTGTAATATTTTCTTTCAAAATGAAGTACGCATAATTTGTACACAAAACAAGCATTATCTTGCTTTTGTAGTTTTTTCACAAGACACTGTGTCTGCCAGTCTGTGTCTTCAGTGGCTGGAGTGATGTGGCGGTACGTCTCGATGTTTGGCACTTCATGTGGCGCTTCACCGCAGGTCTGCACACCGACAGCCACCTGGTCTACGGTCTTTTCATGTCGAAGCTCTCTGCCTGCATTTTCGTCTGGGACGAGGGAGATGTGGGTCTGCTGAGGGAGGCGAAAATGAGGTAGCTGGAGCAACAGCAGGGCATCAGAGGTCTCACTGATGACCAGCTAACCAGCAGGCTCACCTCCAGACAGTTGGCGCTCTACTGTCGACGCTGCACACGTGGCGTTGAGGCGACAGAGCAGCTAATCGGTGAGTTGCTGGAGGCCTTCAAGGACGCCAGGGAGACCATGGGCATCCCCTTGGTGGACCAGGAGAGGATTGACATCATCTGGGACACTCAAAGACGCCATCTTCCCTGCATCCAGGACCCCCCTAGTGTGCAACTGTACACCCAGACAGGAAGTATGACAAAGGGAGGGCTCACACTTCCAGTCTACCGCTGCACTCGGGGTTCCACTTCCCTGGAGTCCTTCCACAACGACCTCAACCACTTCATACCCAGTAAGATTACACACATCCACCTCAATGTGTTTTTTTGTGGTGGTCTGTTTCATGTCTTTTGTAATTATAAATTAGTGTTAATGTTAACTTTTTTTATCAGGAACGAGTGCTAACCTGGAAAATTTCCAGGCTTATCTGCTTGAGAGTTTGGAGCGGTGGAACGAGGACCGCGCTGCTGCTGCTACCGGCATGGTTGAGGCCCTATCGTCCCTGCACTGCTACAGTGCCTCGCTCCAGCACAGCCTCAATGAGCTCAGTCAGCGTCTTCTTGGCTGTAGTCTTGTACAAGACTATTCAAAGCCAGGACAGTACACGGGTATGTGTCTATAATGCCATGCTTTGTTGTTTACTTTGTAATGCACAGGCATCCGTTTTAAAACCTTGTTATCTATTTAATTTTTTTTTTTGCAAGGCAAACTCATCGGGGTGGAGTACCTGTGCTTGCAGCAGTCCTGGGAGTTCAGCGAGAACTTTGGGTGGGACCCAGATGCCCCAGACAGAATCCCAGACGACTTGGGGGATGTAGAAGATGAGGGATTTGGAGATGAGGCAGAGGAGCAGGACCACACCATCTCCCCTCTTTCTTTAGTATCCACCAAGGAAGCTATACGCTTGTCTCAGTCCTCCCAGGACCAGCCACCTGAGTCCCAAGAAGATGTATGTATGCATGCAGGCGTCCCTTGCCATGCCATCATATGGAGGACTTTTTCATCCATACTAACTTCTTTCTTCTTGTTAGGAGTGCAGAGGACCGGATGGGACACCGGGTTTTGATAGAGTGGTGGACCTGGCCAGGTACCTTATCGAGCTCAGAGAAAAGCCTTGAGTATCAGACAGGGAAGCCACTGACATGGTTCGGCTGTGGGACAGACTGCCGGAAAGTGAAAAAAGGTAGTTTCCTATCCGCCGAGACACAGGGAGAGACTCTTGCAAGGCAGGTTCAAGGCCACCCACTAGGGCTGCTCGATTATGGAAAAAAATCATAATCACGATTATTTTGGTCAGTATTAAAATCACGATTATGTAACACGATTATTTCACATGACTTTGGGAACGTGTTGCATTTATTAAAAGACACCTTTCAACAATTCTTAAAAAATCGAAATTTGAACATTTATTGTACTTTTTGAACTATTTAACAGACCTGCAAACTCACAAGTGGTGAAAAAGGTGACATGTTTACAAAGTAATTTGTTGTAGGGGGTCACCAGGGCGTTATTTACCTTTATAAAGGACAATTTATTAAACCTTACTAAATATATGTTTTATGTCAAATGCTTACATTTGATCAAATTCAGTTTTAATAAAAAGGGCTGTTATCAATCAAATTAATTTACACTGTAAAATTACAACTGTAAAAATATTATGAGATTAAATGTTTAAACAAATAATAAAATAAAAAAAATCAATGATACCTTTAAACAATAAATCAATAGGTGGCGACAAGTGACCGTCTTAATAAATGAATCGAGTCATTCATTAAAACGATTCGTTCAAAATAATGAATCATTCAGTAACAAAACACAGCGCTTAGTATTGCTTTTCTTTTGTAACCATTTTCATCGGTGAAATAGAACAAAAACAGTCAATATTGCGTCTAAAATGTAAGTTACTACATATAAACTAGGCTAGTTGTCTATTAAACTATAAATTCAATGTAACATTTGCAATCGTGATATTATAGAACAGTCCTTAGTCGTGTTATGTTACTTAACTATATCATATATTATAAATAAAAAAAAAAACTCAACATTTCTACCTCAGTATGTTTCTTCTGTGAGTTGTTGTGTGAGCTGTTAGGCTGATTTGTTTTGATTTCTCCACTAATGTCTCTCTCACAAATAGACAGGCAGCACAGCTTCCAGAAACTATCCACTACCAATCTCTGTTTACACTGACTGTATAAGATCAAAACCATCTCGCGTTTCGATCGGTCGGGCAAGTAAAACTCTCTTTCACTTGAAACTTAAAAATCCCCTTTTCCCGGACAAGCAGACAAGTGTTAATGTCGCTCCCTGTGTTCATTCTCGATTTGTTTCGTGCTGTAAAGCGGAACCGATGATCAGGTCATTTGCGCTCGCGCTGCCGTTCGCTTGAACTGAGAAGCTACAGTGATCGAGCAGAAAGAAATCGCGACAGCTCGAGAGACGTCTATGATCTCACTCCAGTCTATATTAAATTAGCCAATTGTTATTGTGAAGTTTATGGCTTCGGGAGGGGCAGATGTGCGCGTGCGCGAGTCATTCAGAACACAAGACTAAATAAGAGTGTTCTTGCAAAACAGAACATGGCAAAATAATCGTTTTTATTCGATTGTACTATTTTGGAGATCGTTAGGAGCCAAAATCAAAATTGAAATCGAAATTCGATTAATTGCACAGCCCTACCACCCACTCCAAAACCTCCATCTGCCATGGAAAGGAGAGCTTAAAGCGGTAAGTTAAATATTTGCACACAGAGCTTTAATAATATAATAGCTATATGCTTTTATGCTTTATAATTCCTTAGTTTATTTTACAGGTGTGTGCTGGGGCACGGCTCGGGTCCTGCGCATTGGCCTAACATTAGTAGGATTGTAGAGGCAGTATGTCTGGAGCTCTGCTCCATTCATCCAGCGGGGAAGGTGAAGTGGGGTGTTTCATTGAATCGCTGGGCTGCCATTCTACAAGACTACCAGGCCATACGGAGGCTGCTGGGGAACTGTCCAGCACTGAGGAGACGGGCAAGGATTCAGCTGTTTGAGGTCAATCAGCGGACGCTTTCTGTCTGGTAAGTAGTTTCTTTTTAAAGCCAGCTATAATAGGTTTTTACAATTCTCATATTCTGTTCATCGTATTAATTGTGCCATTTTAAACAGGTACAACAACTACAGGAAGAAGCTGGAAGCAGATGTGCTGGCTCTTAGAGTGTGCCCTTACCTCGGATCAGCATGGTGTCTTACACCCTGCATCCTGTAGCCAAACAGAAGACGTCAGTGTCCGCTGCACCTGGATCAGCACTTTCACCTTTCCCCTTTGTCGTAAACCCTGACCTGTCACGTCAGGCCATACGATGCGGGCAGCGACATCCTCCCCCGCGCATCAGCACCCGCTATCTCTGCTCCACCATCGGCATCCATCTCTGCTCCACCGCCAGCTGCCTTCTCTCCTCTACCGACAGGAACATCCTTGAGCAGAACAACTATGTGGAGGAAGAGGAAGGCAGAACAGTTTTTTAGCTCAGAAACAAGAGCTGCCCCCTCCACAGCAACATGTACGAAAAGATTTGCACATGCAGTTGATGCGGACAGCCCAGAAAAAAAAGAGTTTGGGCACAGCAGGGTGGGCAGGTTCTTTGCTGTAAATAACTATTTATTTGTAAATAGGTCCTTTGTTTCTTTCTATTAAGGAATATTTATTTGCATTTAATAAAGACCATGTCATTATTCCAAAATTATTGTTCTTTATTTCAAAAGGTTTATCTGCCTACATAAAGGTCATATAAATTGTCCTTAATAATTATTTATTTTAGAACATTTATTTGCCCTCATAAATGCCATGTTAATATATCAAAACCTTATTTAAAGGGGTGATGAACTGAGAAATCAAATTTTCCTTGAGCTTTTGACATCTAAGAGGTCATCATATTATAAGAATATCCTGTAAATTTCAGAACTGAAAACGTCCTTGTTAGTCCAATAAAGGCTTTTATTAACACCAGGCTCAGCAAACGACTCTTTTTTCAAAGTGGGGAACTATAACGTCAAAGAGGATAAAACACCACCCCTGCTGAAGAAGATCAACGCCTACTTCAACACGGCTACTTTAGCCCCGCCCACCGATTCGCGCATTACACGCATAGCTAAATAACATGGGCCTACCTCGTGATGACAAACCGGATCCAGCTACCGAGCAATAAACATGACATTTACCAAATATTGTGCAGTGCCTGGTTGTGGAAGACAGTCGCTGCATAAGCTTCCTCTGGATTCCAATAGGAATGCTTGGTTAAACTTTATTTTTAATGACGTTCCTGCTGATGTGGGTAAAACATTGTCCGTTTGTTCGCTTCATTTCACTGAGGATTGTTTTGTAAACAAGACACAGGTCGAGACTGGATTTGCAGACCGATTAAGATTATAAAACGGTGCTGTGCCTTCTATATTGGATCCGACAGGAATGGTGCAACACACTTATGTGAGTAAAAATTAAAAAAAAAAAATAAATAATAATAATCTGATAGGCTAGTATTGCATTGTTACAGATCGTTTGATATCTAATAATTATGTGTACATGTGTATCAGTCTAATCGTTACTGACGAGTGAGTTGAAACTCCTTATAATATGCAAAACTGTTATCCACTCACAGCAGTGGGCGTTTACTTCCAAGTCTTCAATGCGAGACGCCCATAAAAACCGAGCGTTTTTGAGCAAGGCTCAAAACTAGGGTAGAAAATAGCCTATTACTTATTCATTTTGATGTTTTTGAATGTAAAAACCAAGCGAACGTCATAAGTTGACCTCAGACAACAATATAAATTTTTTTTAAAAAGCTAGTTCATGACCCCTTTAAGGTTTATCTGCTGTTGTATTACAAATTTATTAAATGTTTAATATAGGTTCCAATACAATAGTATATAAACTGAGAAAGTTTAGTAGACTGAATTTAGCATTTGAGGTATAAATGATGATATCAGAGTTATCAGCAAGAGATTCCTTGCCAGTCCTGTTTCTCTCTATTGTAAGTTAAATGAATCAGATTACTGAGACTCTCACCCTTTGTCTTTAATGGCTCCTGGAACCCCCTGCCCCAGTCATTGAATAGTTAGGCTGATTGGATTAGCACCTATGCACCAATGACATTGCATGTTATGCTGATGAGATTAGGGCTGGGGAATTTCCGGTAACGGGCTGACTCCTGTACTTCATTTACATGCTTTGTTCAGATTGTCTCCAGCTCTATGTAATCCCTCCCCCTTGAAAGGTATAAACTCTACTGTGCTGAGCTATTGAGTTTAGACTTGGATAACTACAGCCACGCACAGCGAGTTCTCAATAAAGAGTAACTTCTGCTTGAAAAATATCCCAACGTCTCCTGGTCTCTGAAGAAAAAGTTTCCAACACTGCCTTCATGAAAGTAATGTTAATATCCCTAAATTATTGTTTTTTACTTTTGAACATTTATTTGCCCACATAAAAACCATTAATCAGTGGGGGTGGGGTGGGGGGGATTTGGAGAAGCCCGCAATTTTAGCCTGGGCTTTTCACCTGGGTCCATTTTTGCTTTTTTTAATTTACTGAAGGCTACAAATTGTAATATATTCATTATAAATACGTACACATTCATTATTAATCTTGTGCCTAACATGATGAAAACGGTTTGTTAACCGGGTACCCCCAGGATCCTCCAACTTAAATTCAAGGCTTTTTAAGACCTTTTTAATACTATTTCAAATGAAATTCAATGCCAACTTCGTACCCATTCCGACAGAAGTATGAGGGGAAAATGTCAAATCAGTATAAATTTTAAACCCTAGAAAATAATTATCTACAAGTAGGCTACTTGAATTGAATAAAACATTTTATTTAAATTATCAGTCATATTTAATACATACGCAACCGCGTTGTAGCGCGCACGTGTGTGTAGGCCAGTGTTAATTTTAGCAGCCATTTTTGATTTAGTCTTCTTCATCTTGCTTGAAAATGCTTATTGGTCTTAGTCACATTTGAGTCATTCTGTCTTTCATAGTTTTAGTTGATGAAAAGTGAAGAGTGAAAAGTGAAGACGAGCATCAGGAAGAGCTGAAATCTGCAAAGACTGAGTTTATTAAAGAGGACAGTGAGAACACGTGTGATCCAGAACCTGCAGAATGAAACACACTGAAGATCCTGAAGAACAAAGAGGTGAGGACACATTCGAGCTGCATTCGGTGCTGTTGGAGCTGGAGTCCGTGGAGAAGCAGATCCGTGGTCTGCTAGAGAGGCAAGCCGAGCTGCGAGATCGGCGATCAGCGCTTGAAACATCACGCGCCGATGCTCACAAGTCAGTGGTTAGTAACTTTTTGACTCCGACTTCGTCTACTCCGTGCGTTTCTCTGCCCAGGAGGACGCGATCATCTCTGGCTTCATTCACTCCGGCACCGACACAAAGCCATGGACCCTGGGTGATCCCTCAGCGGAAGACACGAGCCAGGACCAGACCAAGAACCTCTCCACCGCTCCCGGTCTTCGAGATCTCCACCCGGAACCGCTTCTCCCCTCTTCGCGAGTCGGAACGTGACGACGCCGTGATCATCGGCAGTTCCATCGTCCGTCATGTCCGCGCTACCTCAGGTAAGGGTAATGTGCGCACTCACTGCTTTCCTGGTGCTCGTGTTCTAGATGTCGCTGCACATGTTCCCGAGATCCTGAACGGTGACGAGCGCGTCGGAGCTGTGGTGCTGCACGCGGGAACGAACGACATCCGGCTGCGGCAGACGGAGGTTCTGAAGAAGGACTACAGGAGCCTGATCGAGACGGTACGCAGCACAGCGCCTGAGGCAACGATCATCGTGTCTGGACCGCTTCCCACGTACCGACTAGGACAAGAAAGGTTCAGTAGACTATTTGCTCTAAATGAATGGTTAATATCATGGTGTAATGAACAGAAACTGCTCTTTGTAAATAATTGGAATCTGTTCTGGGAGCGACCTAGGCTCTACCGTGCTGATGGCCTGCACCCCAGCAGAATCGGAGCGGCTGTGCTGTCGGACAACATCTCCAAGACGTTACACACCATCTGACTAGTAAGTCAAAGTCCAAATCACAATCTCTGCTGTCCCAACTTAATTGATACAAGTAGTGTAGAACATTATATAGAAACTGTGTCTATTCCTCGTCTAGTGAGGCCAAACAATAAATCTAGTTTAGGATCTAGGAAAAATCTTATTGTAATTAAACCAGAAAATCTAAATCTCAGTGAACAAAAAGAATTTCTAAAACTAGGTCTTCTAAACATTAGATCGCTCACACCTAAGGCGGTTATTGTAAATGAAATGGTCACAGATAATAATTTCGATGTTCTGTGCCTTACTGAAACCTGGCTTAAACCAAATGATTATTTCGGTCTAAATGAGTCTACTCCACCAGGATACTGTTATAAGCATGAGCCCCGTCCGATCGGTCGTGGCGGCGGTGTTGCAACAATCTATAGAGATATCCTAAATGTTACTCAGAAAACAGGTCACAGGTTTAATTCGTTCGAAGTACTTGTGCTAAATGTTACGCTCTTAGATGTAAGAAAGAAATCCCTATTATCTCTAGCCTTAGCGACCGTATATAGACCTCCAGGGCCCTATGCTGATTTCCTAAAAGAGTTTTCAGACTTTCTCTCAGATCTATTGGTCAATGCCGATAAAGCAATAATTGTTGGAGATTTTAACATACACGTAGATAATTTAAATGATGCGTTAGGGGCTGCGTTTACAGATTTATTAAACTCATTTGGGGTCAAGCAAAACGTCAGTGGTCCCACTCATCGTCTAAATCATACACTAGATTTAATTATATCATATGGAACCAATCCAACCGATATAGATATTATAGCGCAAAGTGACGATCTCACTGATCATTGTATGGTAACGTGCATATTACGTACTGCTGAAATTTGCCATGTTGCGCCACGTTATCGACCAGGCAGAACAATCGTTCCAACCACTATAGATAGATTCACAAATAGCTTACCTGATCTATCTCAGCTGCTCAGTGAACCCCAACAAACAGATGAACTAGAGGAAATGACTAGCAGTTTGAGCACCATTTTCTCTAGTACATTAGATATTGTTGCACCAATTAGATTAAAAAAGGTTAGAGAGAAAACTAAAGCACCATGGTACAATAGTACTACACATGTTATCAAGAGAGAAACTCGTAACTTAGAGCGTAAATGGAAACAAACTAATTTAGAGGTCTTTAGAATCGCGTGGAAAGACAGTATGTCACGTTATAAAAAGGCTCTAAAAGCAGCCAGGGCTGAGCATCTCCGCAAACTAATAGAAAATAACCAAAATAATCCAAGGTTTTTATTTAACACCGTGGCTAGACTAACAAATAAACAGACATCACCAGAGCAAAATATTCCGTTACAGTATAGTTGTAATGATTTTATGAATTACTTCAATGAGAAAATAGAAAGCATCCGAAATACAATTGTAAATGTACAATCCTCTATGGTGTCTTATGATTCAGCCACAATTATCGCCCCTCAAGAACAACTACACCGCTTTACAACTATAGGACAGGAAGAGCTAAATAAACTTATCTTTGCAGCGAAACCAACAACATGTTTATTAGACCCAATACCCACTAAACTACTGAAAGAAGTGTTACCTGTAGTGGAAGAGCCTCTTCTCAATATTATTAACTCGTCTTTATCTTTAGGTCATGTTCCAAAAATATTTAAGCTGGCAGTAATAAAACCTATTATTAAGAAACCGCAATTAGATCAAAATAACTTAGCAAATTACAGACCCATTTCAAATCTTCCATTTATATCTAAAATACTAGAAAAAATTGTGTCCGCTCAATTATGCTCTTTCTTGCAAGAAAATGATATCTATGAAAAATTTCAGTCAGGATTCAGACCGCATCATAGCACAGAAACTGAGCTAGTTAAAATTACAAATGATTTACTTTTAGCTTCTGACCAAGGCTGTATCTCAATACTAGTTCTACTCGATCTTAGCGCTGCGTTCGACACTATAGATCATAAAATACTCTTAGATCGACTACAAAACTACACTGGTGTTCAGGGACAGGCATTAAGCTGGTTTAGATCGTACTTATCAGACCGTTACCATTTTGTCTGTTTAAATGGTGAAAAATCGAAGATAACGTCAGTAGACTATGGAGTGGCGCAAGGATCGGTGTTAGGCCCTCTGCTATTCTCAATATATATGCTGCCACTGGGTAATATTATAAGAAAACATGGAATTAATTTCCACTGTTATGCTGATGACACTCAATTATATATTTCATCAAGACCAGATGAAAACACTAACTTATCTAAATTGACAGAGTGTCTTAAAGATATAAAATGCTGGATGACGTGTAATTTCCTGCTATTAAATTCAGATAAAACGGAGGTATTACTTATTGGTCCAAAAAACTACCCACAAAACCTCGTACAATACAACTTTAATTTAGAAGGATGTCCAGTTACTTTATCCACTACAGTAAAAGACCTGGGTGTTATACTAGACCGCAACTTGTCTTTCGAAAATCATATTTCATATGTTACAAGAACAGCCTTCTTCCACCTTAGAAATATTGCTAAGCTACGTAACATGCTATCTGTTTCTGATGCAGAAAAGTTAGTTCATGCATTCATGACCTCAAGACTAGATTACTGTAACGCTTTATTAGCTGGTTGTCCTACATCCTCAATAAACAAGCTACAGTTAGTGCAAAATGCAGCTGCTAGAGTTCTTACTAGGTCAAGAAAATATGATCATATAACACCAATTTTATCATCTCTGCACTGGTTACCTATTAAGTTCCGTATCAATTACAAAGTACTATTACTGACCTATAAAGCCCTAAATGGTCTAGCTCCTGTATATTTAATGGACCTTCTATCGCCCTACAATCCATCGCGTTCTTTAAGATCCCTAAATTCGAGGCTTCTGGTCATTCCTAGGATATCCAGATGCACTAAAGGAGGGAGGGCGTTCTCGCATTTCGCTCCTAAACTCTGGAATAGCCTTCCTGATACTGTTCGTTGCTCAGACTCGCTCTCCCAGTTCAAAACTAGATTAAAGACGCATCTCTTCAGCCAAGCATTCACATAATGCTTGCCTCTTATACTACTGTTGAATCAGATCGAATGCATTAATATTATGAACAGCAGCTACGCTAATTATTTCCCATCTGCTTTTCTGCTGTTATCTCGGGACGCTAGTCCCGAGGTAAATAGCGTTCTTCAGCTACAGTCTGTATCCAGCCTCTCACGGAGACTTCAGAGTCCCCAACACCTGCGATGAGACGACTCGACGCCTGTGAAGAGACGACTCAACGCCGGCGATATGTTATGCCCTAAATTAATACATGATGATTAACTAATTGTATTTTTTACGTACATTTCTGAAATGCACTTTCTGTAAAGCTGCTTTGAAACAATATGTATTGTGAAAAGCGCTATACAAATAAATTTGAATTGAATTGAATTGAAAAGTCTTTGCATTTTTTGTCAACTTTTAGTCATTACTTTTAGCCAAGCTTCAGTTACTTTACTTTTGGTAGCTATTTTATATGTAGTCTTTAGAGAGAAAATGTCATAATAATTATTCTCTCTAGGCCAATTCAATTAAGATTATGAGAAATTATTGACATTGCACTCTTTAGCAGTAGCACTTGTGCAATTCTACATATCCCTTTTCCTTAGTTCCGTGGTTCTCCAATTTTTTAGAGTGCCGTACCCATCTTCCACTTAGACTGCAGTCACACCTTTTCCATTAAGGGACCATATTTGCCCCCTTTAATCAATTTTTCCATTTCTTTTTTTACCTTTGTAATACCTTTAAAAAATAAATAATTCCTTAAATAAAACAATGTTCAATAAATAGGCAATGTTAAAAATCGTTTAATATTAATAAAAATATTATATTAAAATCGCGAGTAGGTGGCGGTAACCCAGCTAACACAAATACGTGACTGTTACGTAACTGCAACGTAATCTGGTGACCAAACTTTCGTCGTGGCAACGTAACTAGTTACGTCGTGGCAACCGGAAAAGTGAAATTCCCGGATTCGTTGCCACGACGTAACTTTGTCAGTAACTGCGACGTCGTGGCAACGTCATGGATCCACAGTCGTGTGTTGGTAACCAGTTGGTCATTTTTAGTTTTTAATTAATATAATATGGGGGGACATGCAGTGGTCTAATTTAACTTGTCCTCATTTGCCCAAAACTATTTTAAAGACATATGAAAGATATGACATATGAAAGATACAGAATTTGGTTAATTCAGTTCATTTACTACAGAACAAAGCACAAACAGTATGAAAACAGGTTTATAAACATTTAAATGAACAATGTTTTCCCCAGAAGCTTGAACATCGAACTACTCCACGTCTTCAGTTTGGATGAAATTAGAAAATTAAACTGACCGACCATTGGACAAGAAATGCTGATTGGGTCAACAGGGTCCAGCCCTTGTTAATTATTAAATATCACTTGATTATACAGTACAAGTTAAACGTTTAGAAACTTTACTATTATTAATGTTTTTGAAAGAAGTCTCTTCTGCTCATCAATGCTGTATTTATTTGATCAAAAATACAGAATACATTAAAATAATGGTTTTCTATTTTAATATACTTTAAAATATCATTTAATCCTGTGATGCAATTAATTATTCATCATTCATCATCATTAATCCAGTCTTCAGAGTTACATGATATGATATTATAAACAGGAATAAATTACAATTTACTATTATATTCTGCTGTTTTACATTATATAATATTTCACAATATTACTTTTTTTTTTTTTGTCAAATAAATGCTAGCTTTTAATGTTTCCAAACTTTTGACCGGTACTGTAAATTTATTTTATACAAAATAAATAGTAGTTAATAAGATTGATGTGGTTTGGCATAGATAAAATGTGCTTGAAAAAACATGATCAGAAAATCGACTCAAATTATGCATACACTGTATTATATCTAGTATTATTGAAGCAAAACAGAGTACCTATAAGAGTGCAATTTGTAGATGTCAAGTCTTCGAGAAAATATTTTAGGAGTTGCAAACTTGTAGTTTTTTTTCTTTCTCTCTCACAAACACAACACATCAGTTACACCTTTTTAAATTCTTCATTGCAGGTGCACAAATCCTATTCTACAAATTACCCAACTCATAGGATCATATTTTTGTTGAGAACAGTACAATTTTGGCCAATCATGCACATTTCTTTGTGTATAATTTTGTGAATCATCTATACTGTTTGGCTATTCTCATGTGGTCACACTTCACTTTTCATTCCATTGACTTCCATTCATTTACATGTGAATGTGGGAGATTGGAAATGCTAGCTCTCGCAAAAAGTTTAGCATTTTAGGTCGTGTGGTGTACAGGTACATCTGTCCAGGCCAACATATGATGCCTTCCGCTGGGGATCCCAGAAAACCTGCAATACAAACATAGTACAGTTCAAAATCTATCATACATACAATTCATCTGGTATCACAAATGATCATTTCAGGTACAATTTAAGATATGCTCAATATTAGGGCTGCACAATATTGAAAAACTTAAATACATTTTTTGTTTTTCTGCTACAGTGTTTCCCCTATAGAGGGGTTTCACGACACGTCATCAATCCGGAAGTCGTCCATTTTGGAGGTACTGAACGTAAACAATGCCACTGAACTGAACGGACTCGCAAATTTGGCTGATTATTGCTGCTGAAAAATGGTCGAGTTTTGTTCTGTACTAATCGGTCGCACCGGGGAAAAACATTTTGAGTTCTATAGACTGCCAAAAGTTAAAGAAAAAAGCGCAAAAAACTGATGGAAAAAGGCGTTTGTGGTTGAGAGAGGTACAGCATCAGCCATGTGTAACTTAAATGAAGCGTTGACTATGTGAAGGTAGCCATAGTTAACTGCGTCAACATTTTAGCCACTGTCAGTCCAAATCCGATTATCTTTGTATCCGATTTGAATCTGATCTAAAATGATGTCCACACTGTCTATCGCAACTGTTCAGATCTGATTTGTGTGATCATGCAGCTCTTTGGCAATATGGCAATGACGTTGCGTTGATGGAGAGGTTTGCATTTGCAATAAAGATGTTGTCTTATTTAAATTTTACAACATTGAAATGTGTAGCCGCCGCACTGGACTCCTGCGTCTCGAGCTGATGCAGAACTGTAACGTTAGGAGGCTGTTACTGTATGTACAGCTTTTTTTCCGCGCTCTTGTCTGCGCCGGTTACAAAAATAAGAATTTTCTGCTCGTCCGGCACTTTGCAACAACACAGCCTTGTTTCGGCAGCGACTTTCAGCATGTTCCCTATAACAACGTCTGACGTTTACATTTTACGTGGCCTAAGAAAGTCACATATAGCCTGGCTCCGCCCTCCTACGCACTTCCGCTCAATTTCATTTTCCTTCAGTACTACGTCTGGGATTGCGCTGTAGACTTTGGTTTTCTCCGATCAATTTTTTACCGGGCCAATCAGCGAACAGAGGGAGTGGCTGAGAACGATGACGTTGATGTCGACTCGTGCGTTATTTTGAGTTGTAGTTCAAAATAAGAAAGATGCGAGCGAAGCCATTCGGTCCGTTGTGGCAACGCTGCCGAATATCAAGAAGTTAAAGCCGGAGCAAGAACAATCTTTGCTTAGTTTTGTGTTTATGGCCATCCTCCCACGGGGTTCGGGAAAAGACATATGTCACGACCAAACGTTAGCGATTGGTTATGGCAGATAGAGTGACTCTGGGCAGATCCAATAGTTTTAGACTTCAATAGAATACCCGCCTACAAGGAAGTTAACGCTTGTCAATGGAGCGGTGCCAGACTCTCAGTACAAATGAAATTTACGAGAGTCTGGTAGTAGAACCAGGCTAAGTCACATAGGCTACCACGCGAAATCCGATCAGAGCGTTCAGACATAAGCTGATGTCCTGATATGTGATTTGAATACTCGGATTTCAAACCAAATATGGATGTAGCTTGAAACGGATTTCATGTGCTTTTTTGGACTGACAATCTGAACGTATCCTAAGAAATAGAAGGAAGAATTGCAGTAAGGGCTAGAGAAGCTAGCTCGTTCAGATACCACATTTTAACTTTAGTTTGTCAATAAGTCATTCTCTATATGATTTCACAGCTTCCACGTGTTTTTCCATGGTTTATTAGTGTAACAATGTGTTCAGTAGTACATACACAGTGCAATCCATGCTGTTGTTTATATCCGAGTCCCTCAATAATGGCCGTGCATCCGGGTTACCGCCCAGAATGTGACGTCGGTGAAACCCCTCTATAATGTATTCAGCAGCGGCGGCGCATGATCAGTAATATCACGACATTCACTTCATTCACTTACACACCTAAAAACACTGAGACATGGCGACCGGCGGCGCTGCATGCGGTGGCTCTGAATCCACTTGATGACAAGAAAAGAGAAAGCGTTTTTTGCTCGTGCAAATTCGTTATTTCAAATGCATAATAGAAGCGCTGCGACGCGCTCGTTTTTCCAAGCGTCTCTGTTCATGGTTGCATAGCAACGACAGACGCCACGGGAGAGCAAGCGCTTGTGGAAAGGAGAAAGCGGCCTTTTTTTTTTTTTACGATTCTTTGATTAATAAAAAGTTAAAAAGAACATCATGTAATAATATTTCACAATATTAGCCTACTGTTTTTTCTGTATTTTTGATTAAATAAATGCAGTCTAGATGAGCATAAGACTTCTTGAACTCTCTGCACGTCCCTGGAGGATAGTGAAGTAAAAAAGGCTTTAAGCTAGTCGCCTTTTAAACTAATGAAAAGTTTCATTTGGATTTTAATGTTGAAAATGTCTACAGGATAAAGTAGATGAAAGTACTGATTACTTGATGTATATAAGTGTTAAAGTGTGTTACAGAAAAAAAGATCAGTAGTGCAGGTGAGGGAGGAAAGAGACCTCGAGGGAGAGACCATCATTTTTCCCCTATCAATTTCTACCTTATAGCTGAAAATTAACACATGAAAAACATGAATAATCCTCTCTAAAATTATAAAATTAAGGTTTCTGTTTGTGGCCAGTTCAAGGGACGTGCTGCAATCATGCCTTGAATCTGTTGATGGTATGTCACATTTGTTTGTCTCAAAATGTCCATTTCTATCCACAAAACTTGCCAGAAGTCATGGTTTAAGGGGTTATTTAAAAAAAATTCTTACGGAGATGCATGCCCCCGGAAAACCCCCCCTCGCCCCTCTGAATATTCCTTTAATATGGCATTTTGTGAGAAGTCCAGTGAACTTGTCACGTTTTCTTGTCGTTTCGTTTTCATATAAGATTAACAGTTAATGCCAAATACAAAATGTCCATGGATTGACAAACCTCATTTGGATAAATACAATGGTAGACAACTTGAATCAATCACATAGGAAAGCCTGTCAGTGATGTGCTGTAAAGTAAAAGGAAAGACACAGATAACAGTAAAACATTTCATAATTGAGTCATTTTATAATAAAGACATTTAATTATACATTTATTAAAGATCTTGTAAATAACTTTGCTTAATATTAACATTATTATTAGTAGTATACAAATGCTAGAAAATTTTCATCATGAGCTGTTGGCATGTAAATGAACATAATGAGAATAGAGAGTAGGGGTGTAACTGTACACAGAAGTCACGGTTCGGTTCATACCTCGGTTCAGACATCACGGTTCGGTACGAGTTCGGTACAATGGAGGGAAAAGCAAAACAAAAATGCAGAAGGAAAATTTTTTTATTGTGCATGTCTCAGGCTGTACCACCTGACCTAGTGTATTACTACATTTGAGTAATTCATGTAATTTACGTATTACTACTGGAGCATTTTCTCTCTCTCTCTGTCTCTCTCTGTGTGTGTGTGTGTGTGGGGGGGGGGGGGGGTGGCTGGATTAAAGGAAAATAAATGTCTTAAACCTTTAATAAAGTAAAGGCATAGAACCAGTTTATTTGTAGTGCATTGACAATAGTTTTATATAATTACTTTATCAATTAAATTCATAAAAAGACAAAAAGACCTTGAGATATGTTTGGTAATTGTATCTGAATGAATTTAAAATAAATTTGCTATATTTCAGATCAATATATTTGTTTTCCTTAAAATTTTAATGAACACTAACTTTATTCTCATCTGAATTATAAATAATTTATTTCTGTATAAAATAATACTACCGTTAAACACATTTGATTTTCTTTTTTAATCAATGTAGAATGTGTAACTTAAAAAATAATCAAATTAGTGCTCTGTTTGAGGACAAGAAATGAAAACCAACGCAATATGATGAATGTCCAAAAGATGGCACCCACAGACTGTTTTTAAATGGGTTGGATAAATAGATAAGATAACAGCTGTCATGACTCATCTTTTGCTGGTCAAACGGAAAAGATATACAGTTATGATTTTGTTCCCTCCCGTTTATCTACAGCTCAGATCTAGAATTCTAAAGTGAAATAAAGTAGCGCTGTAATCATATTTTTATGAATTAACCAGAGAAAGAGAGCGAACCAGAGAGAGCACGCTCGCGCAAGTGAGTAACCTAATATTAAAGCTTGTTGGTTTAATTAATTGTAACTGACTGGGAAACCAAAATTTGCCCAAACTTGTGATCTTAAAGAGGTCGACGGGTCCTCTAACTCTTGTGGGTCGCCACCACTCGACATACTCGTCCTGGACCGTTGTCCTGTCAAAAAACTGCCTAATGCAGGACTACAGATTATGTGTCCCTAAAGAACCCGCAAATGTAACAGTAGTTCCGCATTACATTAATTTGCACAAAAGTTTTATTTATTTTTATACCGTGTATTCTCCGTGTAAATTCGTGCACTGAACCGTGACGCCCGTACCGTTTCGGTTCAATACGAATACATGTACCGTTCCACCCCTAATAGAGAGTTAAAAACAACAGCTCTATCTAAAACTTTTCAATCAAGTCAAAGGAGTACCAGCTCCTGTTGTAAAGTTATAGTACACAGGATGAAAGCCTGTTGTGTTCTGTCTCTTGATTTGTGATAATGACAGCTATTGTGAAACTCACCTTCTTCATGTACTGAGTGTGGATGGCATAAAGATCTTGTCCTGAAGAATCACAGGGCCAAACGCTAGGGATTATATTTCATCTGGTAACAAGAGCATAGCCATAACTTTAAGAACTCTAATGATATCTTTACCCCTGATATTGCATTGGGGATATAAATTCAAACATTTTAAAGGCTAAGAGTATGAGCCATGCGTAAGCTGGCCAGATATCTGTGAAAAATAACTTGCGTGCCTAAAGTTGTCGACCCCCTGACCCACATTCAGCATTTATAGGTGAAAAGAATTTCAGTATTTATCAGTAAAAAATACATACAAATAAATAAATAAATAAATACCTTTGAGTTGGACAGTATTGTGTCGGACAGTATGGTGTCTGTCTCATTGGCCAACATAATTCAAAACAGACCTAGAGAAATAAAATAAAATATACCAATGACCATGATATCCTGTTATCATAATAGTTAAATGAATTATTATAACTACGACCATTATATTTGTGCTTATTATTTAGCTGATTATTTAGCCTACAGGCTTCTCAAGGACAATCTGACTGAAAAAAACTGGGGTTAATGATTTTAAAATATGAGACTTCTTTCAAAAGCATAAATCTTACAGACCCCAAACTTTTGAACAGTAGTGCACTGTGTGTTTGAGGTTTTGCTCATGGATAGCCGTGGAGATTGTCTTGGACAGGGGGTGCAGAAGGCCATCAGCATGATGATCTAGGAACATAACATGCAATTTGTTACAGAGCCAACAATGTTAAATAGGATTTACAATAGAACATAGGGTTTATTACAAGGAACCAAGCTAGAGCAGAGGTGAAATGCAGAAAGGAGAAAGAATATATATATATATATATATATTAAAACGCCATTAAGCAACACGAAAGCGGAAGATAAACAAGCGCCGAGAATCATGCCTAAAAACTGTTGTGTTGTTAGTTGCACAAACAACAGCGTAAAGAGGAGTGACCTCTCATTTTACATGATACCTAGCGAGGCAACTGAGCCAGAAAGGAGAGAGAAATGGCTCCAGGCGATTGGACGAGGTGTTAGTTCACACAGCACAAAGCTATGGCGGCCTACATCAGATTACCATTACGTTTGCTCCTCTCATTTCCTGGAAGCTGTTGTCGTTAGACACTACATTCAACAAAATTTAATCTGATGACTGGTTAATGCAAAAAGTGAATATAGGGTATGCACATACCATTTTACTTTAAATCTAAATAGAAATGTAATCTCAAATGAATGGCCAAATTGAGGGACAAATCAAAGAATAACAAAATAATACCACTGCAGAGATGGCCACTCAATTTTCTGTTGCTATGTTATGACATTGCTATGCATAATGGTCGGCAGCTCTACACTGATAAGCAACAATGAAATGCACTAGTTGTGTGGGGAATAAGATACATTTATGCAGTTAGCCTTTATTGGCTTTTTGGAAAAAACTGTGTCCCTCACTGACATTGTACAAGCTGTGCCACTGACAGACTGAGCTCATTACAGCCATTTTGTAACAGTGCTTTTGAATGAACAGTTTTTTTTTTTTTCAATGAATAAAAAATCGATTACATAGTTAATGTAATCGATGCTTGATGGGTATTTAAACATGACTGCAAGTGTAGGACACATGGTATGTACACATGGTGTTCATACCAGGGGATTTGATGAGTTAATTGTATATGTCTGGATACTCGAGCCTGGGCCATGCTTTTGGGTTGTTCTCCCAGGACTCCGCTGGATGCCGATAGGGACAAGATTGTAATGTTAAACCTACAAGCGACAGCTTTCTGTGGTACCTGGTCAATGCAGGCGCTAGGAGACTGTCTATATATTGATAAGACATTCTGTAATAGAAGAAGAAGATCTGTATTCATATAGCTGCTAGCGGCTTTCACAGACATGTAATGTTAGCTAGTCACAAAGCGCTTTAAATGAGTGTTTTATTACATTCACTTCTCACCACCGACATACATTCGCATAGACAGATATCATTCATCATTAATACAAAGTAGTCCGTTAGTATCCATAACTGACATAATCCACAGCAAAACTTCTGTGAATAGATACCTTTTTGATTTGCCTCGGACTTTGCCTTCGGTTTGTTTTACCCTTCAAACACGGCGGCGGCTTGTTGCTATGCAGGTCACATGATTTGTAACGTAATGCCGACCAAGAGAATTCCTTTAGGTCAAATAAATTAGCTTACTTCCAATTACCCATTGACAAATTACCAGCAAAACAAAACTATCAAAAACTATTATCTACACAAAGATGTGGTTAAAACCCCTAACTTTCATAAACAAGAGCTCCAGTCTGTACAGTTAGCCTTAACTTACCTCTTCTGGAAACGGACAAACGGTTGAGATGCTAACAGACTTTTTCGGAGACACAAAACCATTTCTATAAAGTAAATATTCAACAGAAGCGTATCAATTACACGTAAGAAAGGTGTCAGGAACGTTTGTATGTATTATTTGTGTGATTTATTTGACTAAACTTACCTGAAAGCAGTGAAAACAACAGCGAGAAACGCTAGTTTTGCTGTTTGTCAGTTGATGACGCTTCATCGTTTACATCATAGACATAATAAATACAAAGGCCCTGTCCCAAATGGCACACTCCGGACTTGTGGACTTCCTCAGAGTCCACACTTCGGTGACGTCATGTAGTGCAGACCTATAGGGCCCTTAGCGCGAGTCCGCGAGGGCGCATTGAGAGGTATTTTTGGGACAGACTCGATCGTCACGCCGGAAACAGGAAGAAGGTCTCAGCTCAGACGTCGAAGCTGAATAAACTTAAAGGTCATCTCATCAGTCTCTTTATTAGAAAAATATCACAAATATCAAAAAAAATTACAGTCTTTAGCATCGAGAACAGGATTTATTTTATTTTCCCAAATCTTATGTCCATGTGAACTACACAGCCTGCTTTTACAGTTCTATAATTGTATATGCCACCTGGGCATTAGAATAGATGTCATGGTTATGTAAATGATCAATACAGTTGTACATAATAATACATAATGTTCAATTTTAACACAAAATTAAAATGTATAGGTTTCAATATTCATACTACGTTTATATGACTCAGTAAAGCCATGACATTCGGTTCTATTTATGTAATGAATCATAATGCGATCGTATTATTTAACACGCTATTATTATGTTTGATATATCAACCACTGGTCGATAATGTTTGTATAAACTGTAAGTAACAACTGGTAAAATGTACGCCTATATCATAAAGCCATGTTAACAGTCTGTGAGCGAAATCTCCTCCCATCCGTTTTCTGATTGGCATTTCGCAAGGATTCCTGGGTAGTTAAAGTGCGTGGAGCCTGCATCTATGCGGGCTTCGCGGAAGACCGCTTCAAGGGTACAAAGGGGGCGCTGCTGAGCACACTTCAGAGCGTTAAAATGCTAAATGGGACGGCCTACGGACTCGTAGACTCGGCGAGCACGCGCAATTTAAGTCCACGAGACCGAAAGTCCGCATGAAGTCCGCCATTTGGGACAGGGCCATAGACTTTGGAACGTTGCTGCGATACGTCAACGTGTCCGCCTTTTTGCTGAGGGCAAGACTGCGCTGTAAACAAATGCAAGTAAACGGGTGAGCTGCGGTTTTCCTGGATAAAAACAATGATAACGTTTACATTTATCAACCGATTTCAGTGGTTTGTACGTGGTGTACGTTACTATTACTAATTATATAAAGACCAAAAACTACCAGAAAAAAGTTTCAGTCTTGTTTGTGAAAGGTAATTCCCAGAGACCTGTTTTCAATTGTGTGGCGATTTGTTCAGCCCCAAGCAGCTCACGAAACAGGCATTTTTCTCAATTCCCGTAATGAGAGGTATGGGAAAGTTGCCCTCCGCAATATGGTAGCGCCGTTGACGTACGCTCCAGCGGCCAATAGGGCGTCTATGTATTTATTATGTCTATGGTTTACATCAGCTCTCGCGCACGCTCCAGTCTTTCAATGCGACTCGAATGTTTATACGCGCACGCGCATTAAAACCGTTCAAAAGGCAAGCAGCATATAAATAAACATCTAGAATTAAAACATATAACATAATTAAAAATATCATTAATATTAAATCATGAATTTAAAACTCATTGTGTATAGTTCTATGACCCATTAACGTGCAAAATGACACCCCTGCATGTGATATATATATATATAGCCAGTCAGTGCTTTCATATTCTCTTTTAATGTAAAACTATATATATATATATATATATATAAAGATGTCCTGAAAGTGCTTTTACAAGTTGTAAATATGAAAACAGTATTTATTTTATAATAAAAAAAATATATAAAGTAGCTTTTTAGGTTAAAAAAACTGAGCTGAGAACTAACTGGTGCTTAAATAGTTGTTTTTTTTGTGACCCTTTAAGATTTTTCTGTTCCTGTTCAAAAGAGCAGGAAAAAAGTGAAGCATGGAGTGCTATTTGAATGTATTTATTTGTTGCTGCTGGGGAAAAAAAAACATACACACTCATATAATGCAACATCTGTCTAGCACATGTTATGTCTTGCTCCTCAATGTTTTACACCGGACGCGAATAGCGCGTCAAATTCGCGTCTACCGCGTCTAGTTTGACGCTTGACCACTTTGTGTTAATTCGCGTGTCAAGAGTGAAACTGACGCGCGTAAAAACAAAAGTTTGAAGCGAAATTTACGCGCGTCAGAATCGAAACCCGTTGGCGGCCATCTTTTTTATGTTGATCGAGCATTCATCGAGAGAGTCACCGCTCTGTATTTGCTCTGGAGAGCAGAACGGCGGCGTAGGGGTAATCGTCGCCGTATTTGTGTCCACCAGACCCTTCGAAGGCGAACCCAGTGTGGCGAGTTTCACCATTGGCTCGCTCCAGGAGCTGCGCCTGGATGACGGCGGCTTTCAGCGGTACTTCCACCTGTCCCGCGCCCAGCTTGATGACCTGTTGTCCTGCATCGGAGCGAGGATCACCCTCGCCCTCATCCACCTAATCTGTCATTTATTTTTGTTTTGATGATAAATGGAGCCAGCCTCCAAAAGTGATTAATCTGTCCTGTGATTTTTCTCTCTCTCTCACACAACACTGTCCAGACACGAACTTATGCAGTATGTTGGTTGTCTTTACATTCTAATAATATTTCATATAATCTAGATATGGAATAAATAGCATTCAATACAAAATGAATATGTCTCATATATTGAAATCAAGTTTTATGTGATAAAATATTTGCTTTGTTGTGCATTAGAACCACAGTCATATTACAAAATAATTTATTGAAGCATCCAGATACTTCACCACGTGACAGCAGCAAGCAGCTAGGCTCCTGATTGGTTAACGCGGCGCGAACTGACGCAGAAGTTCAGATTTTTCAACTCGGGCGGCAGACGCGAATTCGCGTCAAACTCGTGAATGCACAAATAGCACTAACTAAATCATTCGCGCCATTCGCGCTAACTTGACACGCGAATGAGGCGTATTCGCGTCTAGCGCGCCGCGCTCTACGCCTCATTCGCGCCGCAGGAATTTTTTACGCGCGTAACGCGTCTTTGCATTGACTTAACATTGAAATCATTCGCGCCTGACGCGCTATTCGCGTCCGGTGTGAACGCACCATAAAGGTTGTCACAAAAAATCCCTGTAACGTTCTGGGGAGTTTAGTTTGTTTTATCAAAAAAAAGTAATTTCTTATTTGATCACAACGTTTACTGTTGTTTTTCTATGCTATGTCTTGCATGTCCACAGATGTAGACAAAAACAAATAATACACGTTGTGTATGTCCTGGACTGATGCAATGATCTGCAGGTCTGGTGTTTCATGTTTGATGGGAATGATACAGTAATGAAAGTTTGTTTGTACATTTAAACTTGCTATTGTCTTTTAAACGTACGGAATACTAAACAAAAAATTGAAACAAATAAAAATGTTCATAGAAATGCAGTCTGATAAGATGGTAATGAAATTACGTGCCCGTGACGTTGCAGTTTCGTTGCCAGTAAGTCATGAAATTACCAAGTTATTACCAAGCGGCAACATTCTAATCTGAAAAATGAAGCCTACCTGGAAGTGCGAAAAACTGCAATACATCGAAAATCTGTTAGGGGAAGGTCCCAAAAGGGAGCAAATGTCCATAGACGTTTTTACAGGTTGGTCCCATGGACTTTTATTGTATTTTGTCGACAGGTTCCGAGTGCCTGACAACTGTGAGGGGGGTGAATTTTTTTCTAACTCGTTAGTTTAGATCGTATTTAGATATAAAATGTATGACAAATAAGGACGTGGTTAACTTTGATTGACAGCGTGATTGACAGCTGATAACGGGCTGCGCCGGGTAGGAATTCCTGAAATCTGACGTCTCGGCCATGATCTGACAGCACATCATACCACCTCTGTATCCTTTCTGAAAAGATTTTCCAACGTGGCGCCGCCCATACCCCCCATAAACGGCTTCAAAACCATTCTTCAGAAAGTCTATGGGTGACGTCACAGATGCTTTGTCCATATTTTTTACAGTCTATGGTTATTAGGAATAGAGTACGTATCTGGAACGTTGTTGGTTATCTTATAACCTTAGGAGGACGTACTGATGACGTTGTGAGTTGGTAATATGATAACCTCAGGAGGACGTACTGACGACGTTGTGGGTTGATAATATGATGGTAATGAAATTACGAGCATGCAACGTTGTAGTTACGTTGTCAATTGGTAAAGTCATGGCGTGACCAAAAAGTACGAATACATTACGTAACTGTTATGTCGTGTGTTAGCTGGGAACTCATTGTCTTTATGTGTGAGTCATCGAGTCATTCATTGAATCTCACGATTCGTTCAAAGCCACAGATTTCGTTGCAAAATAGAGCAATAAGCCTGACTATACTGTTTTAAATGTAGTAAATCACTTAATGTTACCCTTTTATTTTGTTTTTTAACTGTTGTATAAAATCAATGTCACATTTGAAATCGTGTGGATATTCGGGAAACATTGAATCAACATTAAAAACACTGCTGGATATCAGCCTGCATTTTGTTCGCACAAACACCGCAAGCGGCTCGTGACAGAACATAGACCGACTGAATGACACTTCAATTTAAGTTGAAAATCTCAAATGAAGATGGCTGAACTCTGGCTTGTCTGTGTTTTCAGATCATCCGTGCTTCTTCAGCAGTGTAGAGAGCGCGCGCGCATGGTTGCCAGCTACTATTGAAAAGACCGGGTAGAAAACAATTTCTTTTAACAGTAAGGCTCTGATTTGGGGGTTAAATTATTGAATTCTGGCATTTGTGGCCACAGCGGTTAAACTGAAACTTTCCTAACGTTATTTCAGACGACAAACTACGCTTGGCTAACGTTACTATCTTGTTCTGTAACTCACTTGCCTAGTAACCATAGTAACGGTGCGCACACTTTCGCGCTTTCTGCTATGACGTGGAGTGCGAGGTGCACGCAACGTTGCATGAATTTTTAGTAACAGTTAATTTTGTTATGGTATGAACTTAATCCTAGTAAAGGCAAAAAATATATAATACCTTTGTAACGAAATCCAAGACTTATACCAAATTCAATGCTTTTAAGATCCCGCGGGTACCCTGGTTAATGTGTCTTGTCCCCTCACAATGTCAGTAAACTAATTATTAGGCTAACGTTACATTACATGAGTCACGTCACATAGTGGTCTATTTTCAGTTCAAAATGGCGAAAATAGACAAAAGTTTATTAGTTTGCCTGATTATTTTTGTGATTCGTTTAACATTTATGACCTAAAAAAAACTGTAAAATAGGAAATGTTTAGTTTAGCAACTTGCATTTTATCTAGCACTTGACTGACCGTAAACTGAAGTGCGTCGAGTCGCTCCTGTGAGTCGCTCTGCTAAAATTTGCGCTGAGAACATAAAGCCCGCCTACTTTGATTTGATTGGTCATCTCAAATATTCTGACATTGACGAGCAGTGACAGACCAATGAGGCTCAGATGAACACACACACCCTGTCTTCTGTTTGTTCTGACGTGCTTGGCGCCGCTGTGGAAGAACGCGCTGATAACAAGACTGAAGCGAACACGAAGGCTTATCACATATTTAAAGATTGAAAGGGAGAAAACAGAATGGAGTAACTTGGCGGATATCGCTCATATAATTTTTTTTGACGCCGTAGTTAAGGCGGCATGCATGTGTTGCTTAGGCGGCCGCCTTAGTTACAAAGTGCTGCGGGAAACCCTGAAAATGTAAACAAAATGCTAAATGCAAATATTTAAACAAAACAAATTAACAGCAGACACAGTACTAACAAATTAAGAAAGGTAGTAAAAGATTTATTAAATAGTTCACATTAGAAAAAAATATATATATGTAAACAAAATGCTAAATGCAAATATGTAAAAGGTAACTCAACCTCTGGTCAGAGCCTGACTCCACCAACTGGCAATATTTGAAAAATGCTGGAAAAGTGGGCAGAGCCCAGCGGAGGGGGGGCGTGCACCTGAGACCTGCGTCTCTCTGAAGGGCAAAGGCGTGGTGAGCTGGTGTCAGTGTCAGGTAAGAGTAAAGGTGAACATACACTGCGATTTCAGCAAGGTTACCAACTCACACCTTACAAGTAGATCGCATGTGATGTTACGCCAAAGCTCACGATTTATGTGCTCACACTATACATGCGAAATATGCGCGATAAACCCCCCATGCCTGGTTGCGCCGATAGACATAGATATTGTCATTTAGCATTTCCAATTTGTTATTATTATTAGGATAGGCCTACTTTTATTATTAAATTGATATTACAATTAATTTGTCCCACAATAATTTCATAGTGCGTCACTGCAAAACCAACGCGCTGCTAGGATAATTAAGATTAGTGTAATAGGCCTAGTTTACACTGCAGGTCTTGATGCCCAATTCTGATTTGTTGCCTATATCTGATTTTTTTGACCGTCTGTTCACACGTTCTTTCAATTGTGACCCATATCCGATTCATGCGTTTACACTTGGCATACTATCTGAAACGTCACGCATGCTTAAAAGGGGTTCTTGCACAGATGGACAAACGCGAAATATGCTTGATGTTAGCTTTGCGATACATGCGAAGTTCGCCAAACATCACCATGATTTTGAGGCGGAGGAGGACGAAAAGGGCCATCATTGCAGCCTGCGCATATGCTTCAGTTATTGTGTGCGAGAGAGATCTCAGGAATGGTGGGAACATATAACACGATCTCATGAAAGTGCGTATCTATACCACTAATTTTATTTCTCGTGCCATAATACACCAAAAATAGTTTTTGCGTGCATGATACAGTGCGTAAACCCCTTGGGTAGGATTAGGGGTGTGGAATGCGTGCGTGTTACACGCCATAAAGTGCATATCATATGCACGCGAAAACTGCGTATCATGTGCACACAAAAACTATTTTTGGCGTAAATGGCACAAGAAATAAAATTCGTGCTATAGATGCGCACTTTCATGAGATTGTGGCGGGCTTTAACGTGGAGCAGTGGGTCTATGGCATAATGAGCAAGCCAATCTTTGATATGTTGTGTGTCCACATTCCTCTACTACGACGACACAATGTTACGTCGGACCATCAGTCCCTTTGCAGATGCGCGTCGGGATTGCTCTCGTCATTAAACCGTTGAGACGTAGCCTAATTCGATCCGATCTGCCAGTTTACATGACAGTCGCATTGGCACATATCTGATTTATTTCCACATATGAACGAGGCCTGAAAGTGATCTCGAAATATCCGGATGCATGCGTTTTTTCCGTTTAAACTTTCATAGAACACATCCGATCTGTGTCACATATGAGCAAAAAATCGGAATTGGGGTCAAATTTCACTGACAGTTTAAACGAGGCCATAGTGTCAGGGGTGTGTTACAAAGAGGGCCCCAAAAATGTTTCAAACAGTATCAGCACCACTGCTCTGAATATACCGGCATATGGAGGAGTAAAAATGAAGTGACGTGATGATGACGTCAAAAGTACAGTGTTTATTCCAATAAGTGAAAAAAATAAAGGTTTTCCAATAGAGTGCAAATGGTATTTACAGTGAAAATCCAAAAAAAGACAGAACAAACACAAACAAAAACAAAATAAACTATTCAAAGTTATTCGCAAACAAACTTTTGGCCATGCCAATAAATTGACCCAAAACAGAGCAACAACTACAAACCAACTCACTCTAGGAGCATAAAAAAAATCTGAGAGCCCCTCTTAAAAAGGTCAAGCCCCTCCTACCTGACTAAACCATTTAGTAATTAAAGGTATTAAAGAAATTTAACAGTAACAAAGAGATAAACTGTTATAATGATAAAAAATATATAAACATTGGAAACAAAACAAACTCAATTAATTATTAATGTTTAATGAAAAATCAAACAGAACACCAATCTCCCCCTCACACATGAGAATAATTAACTGTGCCTTCTATTGGCGAGAAAGAGGTCTTCTAAAATGGTGGCAGTTACGGTGACTGGGTTTTGTCTGTTTGGTATGGAAAAATGTTCCAGTACGCAATTATGACTATTTATAACATGTAAGTGATTAACTGAAAACAATAAACATTTAAAATGGTTACTGGTCTTGTTTGACTTCTTAACACTAGTGGTGGGCAGGTCGAGGCTTCGTGGAACACTGAAACAGTTGAAGCAAATGTGCCGTATTGTATCGAGGCTTCGAAACAATCCAACACCCGTCTCCACGGTGACCCCTAGTGGTCAGAAAAGTGTAAATGCAACAAAAAAACGGGCCAAAAAACACCTTTTACAAATCTATTGCAATTTTTTTAAAGTAAAATATTTCAAATGCAATTATCTAATCATCTAATAGGATTATCAAGTGTCTATATGTTCTTTTATCAATTGTTTGTTTTGTTTGCTCTATGAATGGCTCAGCTAAAAAGGCCAATAAGAGCCTATTAACTACCATTTTTAATTTTAATTATACTAATATATAAAACTGATCAGATATCAGGTAAAACCCACAGACACTTGTTCATTGGTTCTCAGTGACTCCTCATGATTCATGGGTTGACAGAGATCATCACCCCCAGCGGTGAACCATTGAAATTTCGAAATGTTTCAAAACGTTTAGAAACCGTTATGACATAATGAAGCCTCTTTACTGAAATCCCGTGACTATAGCAGTTTGATACACGCTCCGAACCATTGATTCGAAGCTTCATGAAGCAGTGTTTTGAAATTGCCATCACTACTTAACACAACACAATACATAAATCAACATAGTGAAATTAATGACTCACTAAATGTTAAACTAAAGAAAAATGGCATGGTGAGGACAGGAACAACACTTAACAATACACAATCAGTGACACACACATCTGTGTTAACTGTTGTTAAAATTTTGCGCAAAACAGATAATGTTATGTTAGTATGAAAAGTGTATACACATGTATGTTCTCAGTCCAGTGTCAAAATAAGAGTCTCTAGTCACAGAGCCTCACTGTGACAGATTAGCTTAGTCCTCTTTGAAAATTATTTTAAAACATTTAGGTCAATTTTACAAATCGATTAAAATTATTAACAGTCAATAATATGTCTATATATTGCCTGCAATAATCAGTAATCAATGAAAATAAAGACTTGTTTAACACAAAATACTCAAGTTTTTTTTACTACATATAGGCTATGGGCCACAATAGAAACATTAAGAAAATAAATGAAGACAGTTATATAGCCTACCGTTACCGCATATGTTGAAGTAGGATTTATCCTACTCTAGGAATATAATATGCGCCAAAAGCTTGTCAGTTTTTACATAATTATTTTCTGAGGTGAATAATTGAATGGGGTTTCAGACTTCTTCACAAGCATAACTCTCATGCAAAGTTTCCACATTGCTTGTGTGATATCTATTGACTCATCTTTATGGTTTAAAGTGGAAAAATTTTCAATACTGTAATGTGACATTTTTCTTATCACCAATTGCCATCACCAATTGCCAATTGCCATCACCAAAATGATGGACAATGGTTCATATGTCCCATGAAAATAGAATTAAGTGGAGAGAAAGGAAAAGCGTAGTGCCAGACACTAGTCCAAAAAAGATGAATTAATAGAATACCTTGCAGTGCGTAGATCTGAAAATAGTTCAAAAATCAAAAAAATTACAAAAGGAGATCCACACACGAAAAATAGGCCAAAAGTACAAATAAATGTATTGTCCTGAGGCCACAAATAAAGTACAAAAAGTGCAAGGTGCGACGTTTTCGTGTTCAACCCTTCATCAGTGCCACACTGCACCTTCCCTGGGCTGACCAGGAAGGTCTGAGAGCATGGAGCTTCGAACTGACTGCAATATTTTTGGGCTTTCCTCCAGGGTGTCTTTCGCTCCTAGCATGCCCAGAAAGGTGCATCACATTCAGAAAACCAGCCTGTCTTTTCCTGGAGGTTCATACTTCCAGAGCTGAAGCATTTGACCTCACTGACCGACCCCAGGTCAGCTTGGGTTACTGCCTTGAAGCCCCTGGAGCTTTCAGACTTCCAGTGATCCATCAGGGCCATTTTTGTGCCCATGGCAGTAATGAAGGGTTGAACCCAAAAACTTTTTTGGCATCTTGCACTTTTTGCATTTGCACTTTTTTTGTGGCCTCTCGACAATAAATTTATGTGAGCTTTTTATCCATTTTGCAACACGAACTGAAGATTGCAGTTAATTTACTAGCTACAGAACTGTGCTAGATCCTCACGAGGGGCGACCACACTTTCTAACATGCCAGAAATTCATTCGACCATCAGATTGCCGGTCTGGGTTTATCGCCTCTCGTTTAGCTTTGTACACTGCACGACAAAGCTGAAAATCGGCGATTCGCTCAAAATTGGATGAAAATTGCAGTGTATGCCCAGCCTAAGATACTTGTCTAGATTTTGCTGCTCACTTATTGTGGGTTTAATATAAACAGCCACTTCTATATACTCGTGAAGTTTACTTAAATTGGGTTTTTAAAGTAAATTAAAATCTTAACAATAAATAATAAATTAAAAGACACACTGCACACTACCCTCCGAATCAGTACATGAAATCACATACATTTCATGAGGGATAAGAATAGTGATAAAAAATGTACTTAAACGTCTTTCAGAAAACGAATGTCATCCAAATAGGCCTCTAGGCTCTAGTCTTGGTTGAAAAACTGAATTTTGTAATCACCTAATTAGTAATAGTGTAGAACAATATATTCAGGGCCTAAAATGAACACTCGCCAAGAGCAAATGCGAGTGTCAATCTACAGTTGGCATTTTGGTAACTATTGTCACCCTTATTTTCAGGTCAAATTAGGACTTCGTAATAGACTGCAAGAAGAGCACTCGGCAGAGCCTGCTTGAGGGTCTCCGTCAATGGGATGAACCCAGAAAACTCAATTAAAAAAGGGCATTAAAACTGCTTCTCAAAACCCATGAAAATGTATGTCCAAATTCAGGCTGCAAAGTTTACCAAAAGGAATTGATACTTGATAATAAATCTGTATTGAAGGCCCCTACTGATTATTCTAAGTAATTCAACGAAGGTAACCACATTTGATATGATGGCTCAGATGTGTGCTCTACATGTTTTGAGCACATAAAACGCAAAAACCCACTATGAAGCGCTGTCAAGAGCATGCCAAACCAACAGGTGGCGATATAACCCTAACCGTAAAGCCATGTTGGCCAATTAGAAGCCTGAAATTTAGCCTGACATGTTGTCATAAGCAATGACCTGCGTAGTATTGCATTCTGACACCTCTGTACCGCAATATAATGTGAGAACTGTGCATGTATCTGTATACATGTTATAATCCCTGTTAGCACAGTTATTAGCAGCAATATTTTGGCTCGGTTGAATTGGAAACAAGAATTGTTTTGACTCGCCTCATGTAAACAAAGGAGATAGCGGCGCACTTCCGACATCACAAGCCAAAATCTCCAGTTTCACCGGCTACACGACAACACTGCAACCGGAGTTTTTAAAAAACAATTTTCACACTGGTATGAGTTTTTAAAAAAGTTTGGTTTCAGTGACCGGAAACTTCGTTTGTGCATGGACGAACGGCCAAACCGCATAGAAAAAGCTGCAGTTTTGAAAATACTCCGAGTTTTTTACAGAGTTTATTTGAGTCCACACTCAAGAGTGTTAAAATTAATACTGAAGCAATGTTGACAATTAATGAGATAATTAAGTAATTAATCGAGTAATGATTGACCATTAGTGATGACACCTGATGTTAACAAGCAGAATCACTGAAGGAGACACCATTTTAGGTCGCCGATATGGTGATCAGTGTTTGCTTTAGTTGGTCATTTGACCCTTTAACATTACTTATTCTACAGCTGCTTTAACTGTGTCTTTAGCAAACATTTGTAATGGCAAAGAAAGTTTTTTTTCATAGTAACAATCACCACATAGTGACCTGTGGCCTGTTGCAAAAAGCTGGTTTCAGTTTCAATCTAGGTAAGTTCAAGATTAGTTTGAGCAAACTCTGGTGTTTCGGAATCACGAAGGTGAATTGGTTTTTAGTGATGTTCATCGCCATGGTAATTTACACAGCTAACCTGCTCTAGAGCAGGATTTATTCTGGGCTTTGTGAGACAGCTAAACCTGATCTAAACCCGGTTGGATTTTCAACTCTTTATCTGGATAAGGTCAATCTCTGATTATATGGGTGATGTGGTAATTTTACATTATTTATTACAGCAGCCCTGCAATGTTACAGCATAAGATTCTGCACAATAAAATGTTTGAACTTCTTTTTTTTGCACCCACAATTTAATTTAATTGGTACACCCACAATGCACTGCAGAAAGCTTTTTGATGGTCAGGGTATAGAGTATTTATATAATTATAATTAGAGTAGTTCAAACCTTTATGATCAGAAGAAATTTAAAAATCCCTCTTATTATTACATTGAAAATTCCAGATCTTATGCTGTAGAGTCACTAATAAAGTAAACTCAACTCAGAGATTAGGCTCTACATGAGTTTAGTGATTCAGGTCATGATTATGTCAAAACATAACCAACAAAATCTGATCACAATTGGTCTTAGTTTGTCTTGCTGCAATAACTTGGTTACAGCAGCCCAACTAAAGTGAACAGTGATCACCATAATGGTGACTGTCATTCAGAGGTTCTGCTTATTAACATTAGATGTCATCACTAATTGCTCAATCATCATTCAATTAATCACTTAATTATCTCGTTACCTTTAACACTGATTCCGTATGTTAATTTTAACACGTGTGTGGACTCAAATAAACTGAGTGTTCATTTAACACTGGGTTTTTGCTGTTCTTATCTCTAACTTGTGAAGACCCCACAAACATAAGATTAGACAACAACAGCAAAACATTGGTTAGCAACAATAACAACAACAAAAATGCCCAGACTGCAGTGGTACGATTCTGAGGTATTAAAATAAATCAATATATGAAGGGAGGCTGCTATACAACCGAAATTAGAGGACGTCTAACCCAACTGCTCAATATTAACAATAGGAAAGAAACTGTCAGGCGTGTCCACAGGCATTCATACGTACACGCCAAAGGAAAAGAAAGAGCATCAAGGCAAAGTATAAAGAGATGAAGGATGCTTAGATAAGTGGACATGGACAAATAATGAATTGCGATGAACATGTCAGAGTGCAGTGTTGTGGGAGTCACTTTTTCAGATGATTATCTGATAAAGACATGTTAAATGCTTCTCTTCAGTATGCATTTTCATATGAACTTTAAGGTGTCCTTTTAGACTGAAACATTTTCTACATTGTTGACATATTCCTCTCTTGAGTGAATTCTCAAGTGGCAATTAAGGGTTAGTTTACGGTTGAAACTCTTTCCACACTGACAACATGTGAATGGCTTTTCTCCCGTGTGAGTTATCATGTGATAATTGAGATTTACTCTTCGTGAGAAGCTCTTTCCACACAGTTTGCAGGTGTAAGGGCTCTCTCCAGTGTGAACTCTCATGTGGGAATCTAGAGTTAGTTTATATATAAATTTCATTCCGCACTGAGAGGAGGTGTAAGGCTTCTCTCAGTGTGAATTTTCATGTGGACTTTAAGGCGTCTTTTTTCAGTGAAACTATTACCACTCTGTTGGCAGGTGAAAGACTTCACTCCAGAGTGAATTTTTACATGCCTGTTAAGGCAATTAATGTCTGAGAAACTCTTTCCACACTGATGACATACAAAACAGTTTTCTCTTGAGTGAATTTTTAAGTGGTAATTAAGGGTTAATTTACATTTAAAACTCTTTCCACACTGATCACATGTGAACGTCTTCTCTCCGGTGTGAATGTTCATGTGATACTTAAGGTTTAGTACTGTTGAGAAGCTCTTTCCACACAGTTTGCAGGTGAAAGGCTTTTCACCATTGTGAATTCTCATGTGGGCTAAAAGACTTCCTTTTTGAGTGAAACTCTTTCCACACTGTTGGCATGTGTAAGGCTTTTCTCCATTGTGAATTCTCATGTGGGCTGTAAGACTTCCTTTTTGAGTGAAACTCTTTCCACACTGTTGGCAGGTGTAAGGCTTCTCTCCTGTGTGAATTCTCATGTGGACTTTAAGATGTCCTTTTTCAGTGAAGCTCTTTCCACACAATCTGCAGATATAAGGCTTTTCTCCATTGTGAATTCTCATGTGGACTTTAAGATGTCCATTTTCAGTAAAACTCTTTCCACACTGTTGGCAGATGAAAGGCTTCTCTCCAGTGTGAATTTTTACGTGTCTATTAAGGCAATTCCTGCCTGGGAAACACTTTCCACACTGATCACATCTGAATGGCTTGTCTCCAGTGTGAAGTTTCATGTGGTTTTTAAGATGTCCTTTTAGGGTGAAACTCTTTCCACACTGTTGGCAGGTGAAAGGCTTCTCTCCAGTGTGAATTTTTACGTGTCTATTAAGGCAATTCCTGCCTGGGAAACACTTTCCACACTGATCACATCTGAATGGCTTCTCTCCAGTGTGAATTTTTACGTGTCTATTAAGGCAATTCCTGTCTGGGAAACACTTTCCACACTGATCACATCTGAATGGCTTCTCTCCAGTGTGAAGTCTCATGTGGACTTTAAGATGTCCTTTTAGGGTGAAACTCTTTCCACACTGTTGGCAGGTGAAAGGCTTCTCTCCAGTGTGAATTTTTACGTGTCTATTAAGGCAATTCCTGCCTGGGAAACACTTTCCACATTGATCACATCTGAATGGCTTCTCTCCAGTGTGAATTTTTACGTGTCTATTAAGGCAATTCCTGCCTGGGAAACACTTTCCACACTGATCACATCTGAATGGCTTCTCTCCAGTGTGAAGTCTCATGTGGACTTTAAGGTGTCCTTTTAGAGTGAAACTCTTTCCACACTGTTGGCAGGTGAAATAACTTCTAGTACTTCTAGTCTTATGAGCTCTTTTTTGTGAGGAAGTATTTTCAGTCTGTGAACAAGCAGATTTTTCTCCAGTTATGAAACCATCACGTTTCCCTTCCATTTCATTTAGTTCTTGACTCTCCACTTTGAGTGCCATCAGGTCTAAGGCATAAAGACAAAAATACAAGTTAACTCCAGTTTTGTGGCACAATCAGACATCCAAACATTTAAAGCATCAAAATAGACAACAGGTATATTAGATCCTATACCCATTAAGCTACTGAAAGAGTTACCTGTAATCTCAGAACCTTTTCTCAATATTCATAACTCTTTGCTTTCTTTAGGACATGTCCCAAAATCCTGCTGGTAGTTACTACGCCCCTTATTAAAAAAAAGCCGCTTGACCCAGGATAACTGGTTAATTATAGTCCAATCTCGCATTTGCCATTTAGGTCTAAAATAAAGCAATCCAGGGCCACAGATTTATGACAGGTCCCACATGTTTTACCCTGCTCAATATATTATAATAGTTTTATGTACATTAGAGTTTTAATTTGTGTACATTTAGCAATTGTATACCTCTAATACGGTGGCCGAGAGAGCTCAACGTGCTGCAACTGAAGAAAACGCATGCAAATAGAAAAACAACCGCAAATTAAGAAAACATCTTAATCAGTTTCACAACACATGTGAGCTCCAAATACTCACAACACAACCAAATACAGAAACGCACTGTAAATAGAACAGACCACAACGGAAATGTTTCCAGGGGACCCCAATAGACGGTTTCAACGGCAACAACATAAATGTTACTGCGCGCTTTTGTGGTCCAAACTTAACTTCTGCTAGAATCAATAACAACAGAGTTCATCTGTAGAAACAAGCAAATTACATTAGCTAGCATGTATGTCTAGCCAGTATTATTTGGGACTACCAATAGAAGAAAAGAGCCGTTACTTGGCCAAACTTAAATGTGACAACGTTACACTACCAGACCCGTACCAGACATTTTTTCTACAGACCTGTCTGATTTACCGGAGGTCAGTCAGGTAAATATCTTTGAATACTTAGTCGAGAAGGAATGTGTGTACACAATTTGTGTTGACAGTATTGCACCTTGCTAAGCATCATACATACATGCTTTGCATAATCCATAACTTTTCTGGTTTCATGTGCATTTCTATGATATTGATTAAAACTTATTGATTAAAAAAAATATTAGTAGCCTACTAGTACAATGAAATTAGGTCAAAGTGAAATTTATTTCACAATGCACAATGTTTTAAAGCAGCTTTACAAATAAAATATATCAGTGAAAATGTAGTAAAAGTCCATATTTAGTGCTTCATTAGAAGAGCTATGCATTATTGTATTTGTTATGTCCCCAGGGAACAAGCCAAAGGCGACTGTTAGTTAAATAATGTAGATTATTTGTATAGCATTGATGGAAAAACATTGTGGCTCTTATGTTTGATAGATATCATATCATAACGGGTATCATAACGCTAGTTTAAATCATAGCTAAAGCGTATCAACTACAACATTGAGCTAACGTTACTGTGTAAAATTAATGTATAGCAGGAGCAGGCTAAAGAGGTTATTCTGGGTTTTTTTTTTAGCGGGTGGGGGGTTCGTAACGCAACTAATTACTTTTGAAATAATGTAATCAGTAATTTAATTACATTTCCAGTGTAACTTGCACAACAGTGAATATAACTGATGTATAGAGTGAGTGAATCCAGGAGTATATGGGTTTGGACATTTTAGAGAAATTCTAAATTAATGCATTACAATTTAACTAAACCCATTATATTTTAGTCGACTAAATATACTGTAGATTTAGTCGACTAAAACTAGACTAAAACTAAAACAATTCAGATGACTAAAATATGACTAAAACTAAATGCCATTTTAGTCAAAAGACTATGACTAAAACTAAATAAAAAATATAGCTGCAAGCAGCCATTACCGGGGCTAAGCGCAAAGACGACAAGATAGCCAACATGGCTGTGAGTGTCAGATCAACTGCAGCCAGGAGCAATTAAAGACATTTAAAGATGAATTTTGGCATAATGGTTGAAAAATCATACAGTAACTTTTTAGATGATTTAAAGGTTTATCACTTTCGACAAATAGGTGGCGCAGTTACGAAATCGATGTGATGTGGTCAGAGTGAGGTGACAATGACACATACAAAGTTTGGAGTCAAAATGTGAAGGCATTGCAGAAATAATGACTTAATAGTCATTTTGGCAGCATGCCTCAACTTTGCTGCTGCGGTATACGAAAACGGTTTCGTCTATTGTTACGAAATCCATAACTTTTAGTCGGCATGGTCTGGAGATGATATGATTCGATTTTGGTGAAAATCGGACGAATGGTCTAGGAGAAGTTTGAAAAAGAAAGTTTTGAAAGTAAATAAAGATGGCGGACAGGAAGTTCATCCAAATACGTCAATCTTGGTATCTATGTTCTCGGCATGACCCAAGGAATCTAGTAAGACCAGTGTCATTACAATAGGCACATTTTTGGAAATTTCATTTTAACTTTTGACCAACAGGTGGCGCTGTCTCGAAATCTTTTGAGTACCTTCAGGGGATGGAGCTGGTGGCAAATTCTGAGTTTCACAATGTTACGGCAATGCATTTGTTAAGTATAGCATTTTACATCACAAAACTGTATTGAAGTCAATGGGAATTTCATGTTTTGTTCTATTATAGCGCCACCAAGAGGCAAAATCTCGAATTTTTTTTCATGTGTCCTCGGAATGAGCCCATACATGTGTGTGCCAAATTTGGTGAAAGTATCTCAATTCGCTTCGCAGTTATAGACATTTATATGAAAAAACGCGTCAAAAATGACTGACACGTGACTTTGATTTAATTTTACTACCCCTTACTATCAATATTTTGGCATTTGGGCCTTAACATGAAGTTAACGAGCTATGGTTCCAAACTTCTGATGGTGGTTTCGTCTCGATCGGACTAACGGTTTCGAAGATATCAGCAAATGTTTTTTAAGCGCTAAATCACAACGCTACACAAACCGTAAGGCAAAACCTAGCATGTTTGGTATCTGTGGACTCGGCAAGGATTCAGGAACCTAACGAGATGACTCCTGTGAAAATAAGGCAACCACACCCAGAGTTATAAGCATTTGAAAAATAAATTTTACCACTAGGTGGCGCTGTTTCAAAACTTCTCAGGCTCCTTCAGGGCATCGTACTGATGACCTATACCGAGTTTCGTAACAATTCGTTCATGCGTTCAGAAAATACAGCATTTTAGCACATAATTCAAAATGGCCGACAGCCAAAATTGGATATCGCTCGACTCGACATGATGCCCTGAATCTAATGAGACCACTTTTATGATTTTTGGACGAACTGTTCAGAAGTTATAAGCAAAAATAGCCATTTTCTGTATCTCCGGACCAATAGGTGGCGCTTCGCCGAAACGCAGCATCTAGCCTCAGGTCATGCTTGTGATGACATACCAAGTTTGGTCTTAATACGATAAAGCGTTGCGGAGATACAGCCTTACGTCTGTTTTCGCAAGCGCTACGTAAAATTAGTTTACGCGTTTATCGAAATCGGTTAAGGAAATCAACTTGAATTCCATAACTTTTTGTCCCCACTGCCTGAAGATGATCTGGTGCGATTTTGGTGAAAATCAGACAAACCGTCTAGGACGAGTTCGAAAAAGTTGTTTTTTTGAACAATTCAAAATGGCGGCCATAGTTTTATGACGGAAAATGACATTATAGGGTGCAATCGAATCGTCTTGAGCTCCGGAATCAGAGGAAAAAAATAATTTTGTTGATAGGCCTTATGGTTCAAAAGTTATTAGCATAATAAAAGTGAAATTTTGGACAGGTGGTGGCGCTAGAGGCAATGAGTTAGAGACACCAAAATTGGTGTATTTAATGTTGGGACTGTCCTCTATCAGAATGTCAAACCAAAACAACTTTCCCGCAAACGGTTCTATGGGCTGCCATAGACGCCCAGTCGGAAGAAGGAAGAATAATAATAAGAACCGGAACAGATACAATAGGTGCCTCCGCACCTTCGTTGCTTGGCCCCTAATTAGATGTCCTACGAAGATGCTCTTAAAGCAGCAGCCGAAATGAAGCCACACTCCTAGTAGAGAGGCCTCTAACTCCTGGAGACAAAATCAATCCACACACCTCATTGGCCAAAAAGATTGCATTTCTTATCCAATGTGATCTTCCCTGTTTTGTGAATGCAGCAGCCACCAAAGCAAATAAATTAGATTTATGCCACTGACTGTATAAAACTCCCAAGCCCTTACATGACAAAGTCGCTACATAGATGCACCTATGCAATTATAGTTGAATAATCTGGTCATGTGATTTCAACATATCTGTCCACATGAGGCGACCTGCTCCATGTCAAATAAAACCTCTTTAATTGGGACACTCGAATGACATTCTTCAAAAATATCAATTTCTGTAGAGCTGGACATTTTAAACAGGATCAAATGACTGAGTTCAGCTTTAAGAATGAAACCAACCTGTTTGTTCCTCAGTATCTTCTCGTTTTACTCTGAATATTTCTTCGGTCTTCATGTCTTCACTCTCCTCTTTAATAATCATCATATTTGTTTGTTCCTCAGTTTCTTCTAGTTTCACACTGAATGTTTCTTCAATCTTCATGTCTTCACTCTCCTCTTTAATAAATGCCATCTTTATAATAGTGTGTCACGTGGATCTCAGTCACTTCACCAGGAGTTTTTCTGGGTGCTTGGACAATCTGTCATGTTGAAGATGAGAATAATTAACAGAAAGAAAAATAAATCCAAACAAAGTCTCTGGGTGCATCTCAGGCCCTGTTTACACCTGGTATAAAGATGCGTTTTGGTCGATAGGATCACATGGCGAGGGAGACACATTCCCGTTTACTCCAGGGACCTGATGTATAAACGTTACGTACGCACAAAAAAGGCATTAAAATGCGCGTACGCAATTTTCCATGCACATATCGGGATTTATAAAAAAATAATAAACTAGCCATAAATATGTGCACGGCGTACAGACACTCTAGATCGTGCGTACACACTCTTTCACTGAAGTGAGCAAAGTAAACAATTATTTAAACTGTTTTACATTTGATTGATATACACATTTAGATTAAATGTCACTCTCATTAATGGAGTTAAGCACTGAAATTTCATGAAATCATTATTCAGAAGGGACAACATTTTCATGAATTTAAATATAAATAGGCTATTTGAAATGTATGCGCTGCTTTTGAACACTTTTCCTGCGGAATGCTGTTTTAATTTTTTAACATGCAAGGACTGAATGATAATTCCTCTTTAAATTGTGTTCTAAATAGAAAATATTTTTGCGCAAATAAGGTTTTATTTTTAAAATGTTTTGTCAGTGATGCGCTGTGTCAGACAATTATTTACACTGCAAACAAGGCCTATCTGTTTCCATTACAAATAGATAAACATCATACAATTATTAATCTGCCTCAAACAGCTTCCTAGTTCAGTAATCAGAGCACTGGAAAGAGTCAGTCAGAGTGATAGTTAAAGGTACTGGTTTTAAATGTTTTACTCTACTAAAGCATAAAATACCATAATATGTTTGCAGATATTTAGGAAACATGCTAAGTTCACATACTCGTTTCTCTGAAAAAAAAAATCTACAGCCAGTTATCCTACTTATTATTTTACACTTTCCGTGTTGTCAGTCGGGTTTTGTTTTGGTCTGTGGGATCTCGCCCACTGCCAGTTCACCCAATAGTATTTCGACACCCCGGGATGCCAGTTGGCAGGAAACACAGCATATTGGAGCCTTGGAAACGAGCAAACAAACTGGGTCAGAGATTGCAGATTCCACACAACCTAAAAAGCCTCGGTATCCATCTAAAAATGTCTATGAACAAGAGCATATTAAAACACGGATAAATCAACTCATTAACTTACAGTCTGTACACTGCAAAAATGCTTTTCTTACTTAGTATTTTTGTCTTGTTTTCAGTCCAAATATCAAACATTTCTTATATCAAGATCCATTTACTAGATGAGTAAAATGACATAAGATATTAAGTCTTGTTTTCAGGGGAAATAAAATAAAAATTAAGTGATTAAGTTTTGTTTTGCTTAAAACAAGCTAAATTATCTGCCAATGGGGTAAGAAAAAGAATCTTGCTTCTGTTTGAATTAAGATTATAGCTCTAACCCCATTGACAGATAATGTTGCTTTTCCTCAGTTTTCGTCATCAATTGGGCTCGCTCCTGTTCCGTGACCTCAAACTGGCAAACTACGCGTGAGCGTCGAGTCTGAGGAGGAGGGGCCGGGCGAAACACCGATCTCTGATATTTTGAATTTGGACCGCAGTACCTATTTCGTCCACTAGGTCATTCTTACAGCACCTTTAATGGTCTTAATTCTTAATGGTCAAAAAACACTCAAAACTAGTACTACAAATTAATAAAAGAACATTGTACAAACGGTTCATATTTTAGCAATTATTTATAGATTATATTCAATCGATTACACTTTCATGAAAACATTTGAAATATGCTAATAAAAGATGCCCTTATATGTGAGTGTTTTGTTCTCGTTGCATTTACACCATTTTGAGCAGCTTGTGTTGGCCACTTCAATTGAATAAATTAAATCGAATAAATTCTGCTTTCACACCACATACACACTGCAAACAGATACAATACGAACTGCAGTATGTAGTATGTGGTGTGGAAGCCGCATGCACTGATTGTGTTTTCACATAAGACTCGTGTGCAACTGATCCGCAGGTGAAGAGTGACAGGACTTTGAATTTGTATTGAACACTGTATTGTGTTGCTCTAAAGTTCAATCTTCTATAGGTTTATTCATGTTTAAACAATAAATATAAACAAAGTAACATTCCATTCACTACTTCTACAATGCAAAAAGTGAATATTGGTGTATGTTGGATTACTGCAACTATTTGAGTCTATTTACTTTCTGCTTTCCAAACTGTAACTCAGTATTGTAAACTGTTTCAACTTAAACATGTAGAAATTCACAACTCAAATGTCTCACTTGCAGTCAACATATAGATTCCCTTTAAGGACACAGTGTCAAATGTTTTTTATTACGTCATGACAAGCCTGTCTTGAACTTACTGCTCAACCGCCATTTTATTTTTCTCTATTGTTGTTGTAGTCTGTAAGGACCTTTGAAATAACTGAAATCCTTTGGCGAAGTGATATACCTGTAATGCGGTCACAACCTGTCTGAAACTACTTTAGCCGTGCGTACCTTACCTTACCTTAGAACGTTCGTCAACCACTCAGATTCAAGCTTTCAATAGCAATTATTATATCTCATTTAACCTGTAGGCTACAACAGGGTAAAATACGCATTTGCCTTTCTCTTTTAAACCACCTCAGCACTTTTCTTAACAATCGTTTTTGATGATCCTTGACGTGATCATCACAAGGCACAAAGTTGATTCTGCGCTAATTTGATCTAATATTTGATGTTTAAAAAAAAAAATGTTGTAGGTTTATGTTGCAAATGAGAATCCATCAAATTATTTACTATATTTTGAGACAAAGGTTTTTCAGTTTTGTTCAAGGTAATTAAAGCAAAGTTTTTCAATAACAGAAGAAAAGGCCTACGTAAAAGTATGGTATGTGGGGTAAAAGGCGCATCTGCTGTTGGGGCAAAAGGCACAACATGATAATAAACAGCTGACTGGCTTTTTCCAATTGTTGACATGACATGGTTAGATTGAGATGCTAAGTATCATATATTAAGTTGGGTGTCCACCTTATAGATAATACCAATATTTATAATGAAAACATATCTAAAAATATGATATTAATCATATAATTTAATAAAATATAATTTGTTACTACTGTAAAGCTCCAGTAGTAAACATTTGGTTAAGAAGTAGATCAAAAAAGTCGTCCTAAGACAAGAACGGGTATTGTTCAAAATTCATGTAGGGCCTAGGGTATAACTTTGGTGAAAGGTTTTGATCCACTTCAAACGTTTACTACTTTAAATTAACTTATTATGGGATCTCTTCAATGCTTTTAGAATCCCTACTTTTTAAAATAATGTTGTTTTTGTATTTTAAAAATGAACATATTTTAATGACAGTATATTTAGTGAACATAAATAAATACTTTTATTTAACAAAATAAACAGAAAATAGTACAAACTTTGCTAAAGTGATTGTTTTGAATAAGTATTAACTTAGACATTTTTACAAATATTACTTTAGCTAAAGTATTTGTATCAATAATTTATGCATTTTGCCCCTGTGTGGGGTAAAATGCCCCCCATGCCATCTCATACATTTAAGATTTTTAAACAAAACAAACCACTTTTATGATTTATTTCCACACAAAATTAGTTGCTCCATCAATGTTCAATAAAAATATTTTTTTTCTGCAATCATACACCATGGGAGTAGTGAAAAACTAAATTTCCTAAGGTGTGCCTTTAGCCCCGTTGTACTCTGTCCCTACTCATCATAGTTGACTTGTAAAGTGCGTGAGACGCGACACGGTTTCATCAGCGTACAAACATAGACCACAAACACGCCTATTTGAATGAGATTCTTTTAACATATCGAAATACCCTTTAAAGTCCACTCAGTCACACAGTTGTGAGGACTGTAATTGGGAAGCCCAGCTCTAACCTGTTCACAAAAACACGTAAAGTGTGACAAGCTGGAAAGAGTCACTACCTGTCAGTGACTGAATTCGTGTTTACAATGTACTGATCTCACTATATAGGGAGCGAACCCTCTCTGTTACTGCGCTTCACTCACAAAAATAACGTTCATTATTGTTAGACGAAGCATTACTATTTTACATTAAAAAATAATAAATTCTTTTTACATCACTTGCAAAAACTAGAAAATTGTGCTAAATATGTACATCAATTTAAACACTTTAAATGTTTAAAAACCACAAACCTTTTATTTCTTCAGCCGAATCGCAGATGCAGGATCGCGGCGCAGCATTATGACGTCACATTACCAGACCAAAATAAAAGTCCTGTTCACATGCTAAGAAAGGGTGGTGGATAAAATGCTTATCCAATGAAAGAAATGTATCAATCAAAAAACCTAAGTGACCTTCTTCTTCATAGTTCCCATATTTAATATCTATAAAGGACAAGTTCAGTATAACCATTTTCCTCATCGAACCAAAACTGCACTCTATCCCAAAAGGCACAAGAGAATTTGCAAGTTAAGAAAATGTGCTCTGTATTCTCTGTAGGGTTACAGAATCTACATAGTGCACTTTCAAAATTTAAATAACACTTAGGAACTCATCATTCAAAACTTAGGAAGGATAGATATCAGCCAAAAATATAAATAATTAAAATGCAATTTTGGGATGAAGCATAAATTACATAAAATGTTCTAATATATTTAAGAATTCATCTGATCGAAATTATTTATGTTTAAACCACATGTTGTATTATTTTAACTAAAGTTTCTTAATAAAGTGAGTCTTGTTCTTCCAAATAAAATTGTACAAATATCAATTAATTAATTTAGACACCAAAGAAGACGAAGGGGCTAATGCAATTACTGGATAGATGAACCTTGACGTCTTTTTGACCCCTGTTTTGGACCGTAAAACTCTGCCAAAAATCGAAAGGACTCTTCGTAACCAATTATTTAGAATTATTTTAACCTTTTTTAACTTGTATATTTACATCCATGCATTTTTCTGTTTCCCTTAATTGTAATTCCTTAATTATATCCTTAACAGGGTAGAAGAAAGATTGAAGTCCCAGAGACGAATGGACATGAGCTCGCATTTGGACACATTTAATTGAAGACCATGGGCCGTATATATAAATCCGCTCAGAGTAAAATTATAGTCGTAAGTGTGTCAAAATTCTAAGAATTATGTAATTTTACTCTTATTTCTAAACTTTAGAATAAGTGTGATTCATAACGGTTCCTAAGTGTTAAGACAAGGTCTCAGCTCCTAAATTATTTAAGAGTGCTGGAGTTACTCCGAGTTAGGAGTAACAAGATGGCAGCAGAGAGGAGGAGACCACATACTTTCCAAGAAAGATATGATGTATTGAGTTAAATATGTATATTATGATATGATAACTGGGAGTTGATAAACTGATACAGACTTGATCGTAAAAGTATTATTTTTGTAACTGACCTCGTAAGAAATGTAATAACTTCTCCCACTTTACAAATCAATGCTTTGACTGCAGAAATGAAAGAAATAATGACATTTTTTGGTAAATGAAAAAATGCAGCAGTTCACCGGTGATGACTTGGGCCCATCGGTCCACAGTAAGCAGCGTTCTAAATAGCACTATTGTGGCACTGACCACACCAAACATACAGCAGTGTGGTCAAAAGTGATGTTTTGTTTAGGTTTTTTGTTTTTAATGACCTTACAAGTTTGCTTAAACCATCAAAATATGAGGCAAATGTTTGAAAATATGAAGAAAGAACAAAACACTTAGTGAAGGTATTTATCTGACAAAATTATTTGGCAAAAAAGAGAGCACACTACAGCTACGTTTTAGAAAAGGTCCAGGAAAAAGAATACATTGAGAACAGCATCAGTTATTAATATTTGCCTGGTTCTCTCTTGTTTTTGTTTTTTTCATGTGTTCATTAGCCTATTTCATTGCATGATTTGGTATGTTTCTGTAACGAGGTATAAGGTTCAGGGAAGAAGGAGGCGGGAACCGGCAGATATTCAAAGATTTTAATAATCAAATAAAACAAATACAAAAACAAAAAGAACCCCGAGCAGCCCCTCGCGGACGACTGCTGGCTACCCAAAATAAAAACCAAACACAAATAAAACACAGGCCTGTCCTCTCTCGATCATCAACGTCATCACTCCTCTTTTTATGCTTCCGCTCTTCGGTGAGAGATGCGAGACCGGTGTGCCTCACAGGTGTCGCTCATTAAGACACGCACCACCGGCCTCGCGCCGTTCTCTCACGTCCCTCGGCCTTGTCCTGTTCGCCACATACCCCCATCGCCCCTCACAGGCCGGGGGGTACTTCCGAGACTGTGCTCTACTCCTGGGACTGCTCTACTCTAGCAATTTTTAAAAATAAATTTAAATATTAAAGTTTCAGTGTCTTAAATTATTTTTATTATAATTACATTACATGAGTGATGTCATGCTGCTGTGACTTCGCCCTTGCAGGCTCACTATAGACCTTTCTAACAACTTCCGTATTTGTGACCGGAAATACGCAATCGTCGTGGAAATCTTCTTCCTCCCCGGTCAGGGCAATAGGTAAACAAATGGCGCAAGTAAAGAGCAAGAGTCATTGTAGCGTACCGGACTGTTGTAGTCATAGATATCCTCCATAATAAAGGCTAACTATGGATATAGTTAGGTTGTAGTTATTCACAAAAGCAGCCATATCTGTCGTTTCATTCCTTCCCTGTTGATAGTGAAGTTAGACGGAAATGGATTCAGGCTATCCGGCGGGAAGGACCAAACTTAACAATTAAAAAGGGGAGCACTTAACATTATTGTCGCTACACACAAGACGTTCACTTGGACAACCATAGTCAGAACAAATTGATACCAAAATGCTTCATTAAAAGCAGACTATAATGATTTAGTAAGATAGTATATATCCTCTATAATATACATACATTATGTCTAAGTGGACACGCTAATGATTTGCAAAGGTGGGTAGTAACGAAGTACATTTACTTCGTTAACTGTTACATTTACTTGAGTATTTTTTTTGGAGAAATTGTACTTTTAAGAGTAGATTAAAATGTGGGTACTTTTACTTTAACTCGAGTACATTTCTAATGAAAAAAAAATACTTTTACTTCGTTACGTTGGGCGACGTTCCTCTCGTTACTTTATTTTTAATGCAATGCATGTTGTTAAATGCGTAGTTTTTTCCAAGCGCGCTGTATCTTTTTTATGGGCATGAGCGATGCTCAATTCACAAATGAATCACTCTTTTGAGTCGATTCTGTTCAAAGACTTCATCAAACATGTTGGCAGATCTGTCTAAATCGGTTTGCGAATCAGTTTGAATGATCTGTTCAGTTCCTGCACACACTGAATCACTGAAGCGCTTTCAATTCACACTCGACTCGGAGTAACAGGAAGATTTAAGAACATCAAGAGCGTTGGATGAAGTGGCCGTGGACCTATATAGTGAAAGCAAATCTGTAAATGCATCATATTTTTGCCAGCGATGAAGATCTTTATTAGTTGAACATCTTCGTATGCTGTCTGTGAATGAATTATTCCACAGGATGATACATTCGATTTGTAAAAATTTGTTCTGATGTGTTGACGCTTGACAGGAACTCCGCTTCCACAACGATTACATATTTCCGGTTCTTGTGAAAAAGGTCTATTGGCTGAATCAGAGGTTGAGGGTGGCCATTTTGGGTTGACGTCATTGTAGTCCTTAGTTTGCAACAATTAAGTGCCACTTCAGTCAGCACTCAATAATCATTCTTAGACTTTGCTGAAAGTTGCTTTTAGCTTCTTTATAAAAGTCTCTTACTCTTTGACAAGTCCTACTTTTGACAAGTCCTACTTTTTATAAAGAATTTTTTGACAAGTCAAAGCTTGAGGGTACGTTTACACAACACCGTTTTTAACTAAAAACGAAAGACTTTTTATGCGTTTTAGCCGTTCATTTACACGACAATGGCATTTTGGGTGCCTGAAAACACAAACTTTTGAAAACGGGTTTCAAAGTGCAAGTTTTTGAAAACGGTCTTCATGTAAACAACAAAAATGCGAATCTCTTAAGATGATGATGTCCTGCACATGCGTATTTTGTGTTCAGTCTATAGTGTTACCTCGTCATCTAATGGCCTGGAAGCAGAATACAGCGTTTTTAGTCATTTTCGCAGATCCGTTTTGACAATGGTGCCATCTGTCCGCAGAAAACTCAAAGGAAAAACTTCTCCATTTTAAGCATATCGTTGTCGTGTAAACATACCCAAAGACTCGTCTTAAGAGACTCATATGGCCCCTGATGCTTTAGAAAAACTCAACTAAAGAAATAGATAAAGGAATCAGTCCTGTAGAAATGGGGTGATTTCATCTGCTAAATGACTAATTCCAATAGACTCTGTACGGCCTACTGCCTATGTTTCCGCTAAAATCTCAGTTGTACGCGTGCTTCTGATATACTATTCTCAGATAGCAAACTGTGGTAGTAGTGTGGTCTTTGTCATATTTGATTAACTAATGATTAATATATTATATGAAAACATAACGTTTTGAGGCATGAAAGTATGATGTCTCAGTATTGCTGTGTTCTGTTATGTGACACATTCTCATGGTGTAGTTCTGTGGTTAGTTTCCATAGTTTAGACATGGCAACAAGCAAAAAACTATATTCACTCTATCCAGCGTGCAGATTTTAATATCACTCCTAATTCAAGAGTCTGCAGTAGGGATGTCAATTTTCACAAATTCCCATGATCGATCGTCGTTTGAATTAACGATCAATTAATTGTTAGCCTTAATACTGCATGACAGGGTCTGTAAATGCTGCTCAAAACTACATGTTCTGTCACGGGGTGGTTCAGGGAAGTCAGAAGAAGGTAATTCCAACACGAGTTTTAATTTCAAACGACAGGCAAACAGGTATACGGGGGTAACAGCGTGTAACACACAAAACAACGAGCATTAACACAAAAAATACCGGACACAGAACTGAATACACAGAGATAATTACAAAAAACGACAGGCAGCTGTGAGGAATGTGATGGGTGTCCATGGAAACAGATTGGTGGCGGGAAACTCAGACTGGGCAACACACGTGGCAAAACAAAACAAACTGAAAGTCAAACAGAAGCCTAATGGTGACATGTTCCTTACCAAATGAATGAAAATGTTTTTTAATCTAAATAAAGGGCTAGTAGGATTGTAAATTTTTTCGATGCGATTAATCATTTAATTAAATTAATTGAATTATTGAATTATCAAATAACGATTAATACAATGTGTCAGCGTCTCAGATGCGTGCTTGTCAGAATGTGTGACTTTCGTGGACGCGCTCTTCCTGGAACAACGTGCTGAAAACAGCAACTAAACCCAATAAATTCACAACGATTTAATAAAATGGTGTTCTCATGTTTTGTAATATGACAGTCCCAATCATCGTTATTATTAGCCGTACATTCCTGTTTGAGCTGCATGTGCTGAATGAATACTGGTAAACTGGAGCACTTTGCTAGGGCGTTATTTAACTCAAAGAAACACATCCTATGTGAGATTAATAAATAAAAGACAAAATAAACATAATATTACAAATTATATCTGCTCAAAATTACGAGAATGCATAAGTGTATTTGAACTAAGTTACGTGCCATTCAGAAAGACTCATATTGTGGACGCGCTCTTCCTGGAGCAACGCGGCACAGCAACTAAACCAAAATAATTCAGTGTTTTATTACGATATTGTTCTCTTTATAATGTTATGTAATATGACAGTCCCAATAGTCATTATTAGTCGTGCTTTGCTGTTTGAGCAGCGCGCTGAAGCGGATCACCGTATACTTTACTACATACATTTTAAACCAAATGCATCCTATATGAGTTTAATCAGATGTAGCTAGATAGGGCTACACAAAATAAACACAATATTACAACTTACATTTGCACAAAACAAAAGGCTGCGAATGCACATGCAAACTTATAGTCATGATGGTGTAAAATGGTCCCAAACATAACTCCGGCACGCTCGTTAACATCGTTAACAGCGTGCCGGTCATTAGTCTGCCGGTCATTAGTCATCCCTAGTCTGCAGTCATTACTTCAAGAATGATTATTTGATTAGTCGTGCACATTAAAAGCTGTATCAAAGTTATTTATATTTTTACATTGCAGTGTTATCAAAGAAATGCTTGACATCTTGACATCTTTTAAATTTCTAGGGATTTTGACAGGTAGAAATAAAAAAAAAGAAATGATCAGCATTCTCTCAAATAGTTTTGAACATTCTACAGTCTTTGTAGATGCACTGGATCATCATGTCAACAAAATCATACCAGTCCAATACCGAGATCAACATCTGACTTTGAACTTGCCAGTAGTAAGCATGCTGTTGTTTTAGCCCTGGAGTGCCATTCTAAAACTTTTACCATTTGGGGACTATATCTCCAAAAGGCCAAACTTGGTGCTCTGTGGGGTCATAAACAATCCCATCAGGAGAGGTGCCAAGCCAAGGTGCATCTGGGTGTATTAAGAATCCACAAGGGTAGAAGTTCACTCTGCGCAACAGACAGTATTCCTCTGCCACAGCAGATTCCATTTCAAGGCCTCTCTTCATGTCTGCTGTCTGGCAAGCATTTTTGTAGGTCCTTTTAGCCAAGCTCTGCCCCCGGGCATGGCAAACCTCTCTAAATTGGGACAATGTTACTCGTGGCTTTCTGACGGAGTGTCAATCCAGCGATGCACTCTGGTCTGTAGTGGCATACTCAATCTTGTCTGCCAATTCCAGAGATTATTTTTTTATTAACAAAGCTCGGGAGGAGCATGTTCAGATAATTAACCTAATTAACACAGGAGCAGCACATTCAGTGAATCAACTCAATTAACAAGGTATAAGAGGTATATATACAGCAGGCTTACCTCTGTTCCATGACAGTTTCCCGCATTTGGGTCGCCCATTAGCTACTATGTCTCAAATTCAACTCTTCCTGTCCGATGACGAGTCCGAATCTGCCGGCCCCAGAACCACTCCTTCTCTGCCTGACACAGCCACCAAACCCCAGGCTTCATCACATGGGTGCCGGCCTGCTTGAGCAGCCACGTGCTCGCCAAGACCTACCCTCACCACCAACGGCATCCTCCTGTCGTTCAGCCGTGCCAACGATTCCGCCTATTAAACAAGATACTACAGAGAAATGTGTAATCACACCGTTAGTGATGTTATTGTTACATCACAAACTGTTATTGTTATTTGTCAATTATATGTGTTATTGTGCACATTTGAATATGTTTTTGTAGGCTCTACTGCAGTTTAAAATTGTGATAAAAGCTGAGTGTTTTATTAGAAGAATATGTGTGGTCTGTCATATGCATGGTTTTATAAATCTGAAGACTTTTGTGCAACTAAAATGTTATGCAAATAAAACTTAATTTTTCCCCACGCGATAAGTCATTCCAAAAATTATGGCAACGATTGTTGGTAGGTTTACATATATCGCAGCCACCGCACTAGCCATTATTTAAAGGGGTGGTATAATGCCCTTTTCACAAGGTGTAAAATAAGTCTTTGATGTCCCCAGAGTGTGTATGTAAAGTTTTAGCTCAAAATACCCCACAGATATTTTTATATAGCATGTTAAAATTGTCACTTTTTGAGGGTGAGCAAAAACGCACCGTTTTTGTGTCTGTCCCTTTAAAAGGAAATGAGCTGCTGCTCCCGCACAGAGGGCGGAGCTTCAAGAACTCGTATCCTTTTACCTCACACAGAAGTACACAGAAAATTTCAACAACTTTTAACCTTTATGTTCAAACCAGAGTCAGACAATGATGGAGAAACTCAAGAAGAAGTGTACAGCAGCCATATCACCCTGTAGCCCAAGACTGGTTGCCCACTGAAGCTAAGCAGGGCTGAGCCTGGTTAGTACCTGGATAGGAGACCTTCTGAGAAAACCAGGTTGCTGCTGGAAGAGGTGTTAGTGAGGCCAGTAGGGGGTGCTCACCCTGTGGTCTGTGTGGGTCCTAACACCCCAGTATAGTGACGGGGACACTAAACTGTCAAAGCAGTGTTAATTTTGGCAGCCATTTTTGTTTTAGTCTTAGTCTTCATCTTCAGATGAAAATGTTTACTGGTCTTAGTCACATTTTAGTCATTTTGTCTTGCATAGTTTTAGTCTAGTTTTAGTTGACGAAAAGTCATTGCATTTTTTGTCAACTTTTAGTCATTACTTTTAGTCAAACTGCAGTTACCGACATTAATTTTGGTAGCTATTTTATATGTAGTCTTTAGACAAAAAATGTCATTATAATTTTTCACTTTAGGCCAATTCAATTAAGCTTATGAGAAATTTGAATCAAGGTAACAGGCTGTTTTGACATTGCACTCTTTAGCAGTAGCACTTGTGCAATTCTACAAATCCCTTTTCCTTAGTTCAGTGGTTCTCCAATTGTTTAGAGTGCCGTAACCCCTCTTGCACTTAGGCTGCAGTCACACCTTTTCCATTAAGGGACAATATTTGCCCCCTTTAATCGATTTTTTCCAGTTCCTTTTTAATAAATAATGCTTTAAATAAAACAATGTTCAATAAATATGCAATGATGGTAAAAACGAAGTGATAATTTTAAATATTAAATTAAAATCGCCAGTAGGTGGCGGTAAGTCACTGTCTTTATGAGTGAGTCATCGAGTCATTCATTCATTCAGTAACGAAGCAAGTGGCTGTATTTATGAACGGGTCATTGATCTCACGATTCGTTCAAAGCCACAGATTCGTTCTCGAATCACCGCTGTGTGCTGCAGTTCTGCTGTGGCTTTAGTTGCAAAATAGCAATAATATGCAATAATATGATCAACATTAAAAACACTGCCGGATATCAGCCTGCATTTTCATCGCAGATTTAGTCGCACAAACAGCGCAAGCGGCTCGTGACAGAATAAAGACCGACTGAATGACACTTTAATTTAAGTAGAAAATCTCAAATGAAGATCACTGAACTCCAGCTTACAGCTTCTTCAGCAGTGTAGAGAGAGCGCGCGCGCGTGGTTGCCAGATACTATTGACAAGACTAGGTAGAAAACGTGTTCTTTTAACAGAAAAGCTCTGACTGGGGATTTAAATTATTTAAATCTGGCTACCGTAAGCATGAACGCTCGTAAACACAGTCTGTAATGTGTTGTCGTCTCCTTTATTCCACAAAAACAAGTGGTTTTGGTCAAGTTTGTATTTTTTTAAACACACTTCAGTCTCGTCTTTTTTCGTCAACAATATTGCATGTGTTGATATAGTCACAGTTATCGTTTAATGACGTGGGTGTCGTCTCTCATCGTCTTGTCTTAGTCTGGGAAAAAAAGGTCGTCAACGAACATTTTTCGTCATAGTTTTCATTAACGAAATTAACACTGTGTCAAAGAGCACCGTCCTTCGGATGAGCCGTTAAAACCAAGGTCCTGACTCTCTGTGGTCATTAAAAATCCCAGGATGTCCTTCGAAAAAAAGAGTAGGGGTGTAACCCCGGCATCCTGGCCAAATTTGGCCATTGGCCTCTGTCCATCATGGCCTCCTAATCATCCCCATATATAATGACTGGCTTCATCACTGTCTCCTCTCCACCAGTAAGCTGGTGTGTGGTGGGTGTTCTGGCGCAATATGGCTGCCGTCGCATCATCCAGGTGGATGCTGCACATTGGTGGTGGTTGAGGAGATTCCCTCTTCCATGTAAAGCGCTTTGAGTACCTAGAAAAGCGGTATATAAATGTAACGAATTATTATTAAGTGACAACGTAGAATGCAACAGGACATTTCTGAATGGTTATTTGATGAATTTATGTAGCTTATGTGTAGTTATCTTCTAGTCATTGATTAGCATATTCTGTCATGATAACCTATAAATCGCGTTCCCGGGCCCGGGTTCACGTTGTGTAGTCCCTACCAGCTGTTAGTTGTGGTCCTTATCTCCCTTTGCTTTGAACTTTGAGCGTTGTAACTTTGCAGATGTTGTTTATGCTCAAACAAAGAAGACGACGTAAGTGTGTTCAAGCATTAATGGCAAGGAAAGTCCCTTACACTTGGAGCGGCACATCTTGATAAATTGTGCCATTTCTCGTATCTCATATTCCCGTAATTCTTTAATTAAAAAGTTTTATAAAAAAGTTTAATAAAGAACTCTGTCTCGTCCACTGTCCAAACATACTGTGCCTTATTTAAAGAATGATCAACTTTCACGTACACCAGGTGACCTGTAAATGCAAAAAGAAACTGTTTCCATTGCAGTTTTGTGAAATATTCCTTTTTCGAATTGCCTGAAAAACCACCTCATGAGAGCGTAAAAAACTATTATCGGATGTATTTTCAATTAGAAATAAGCTAAATTTCTCCTCCACATTTCTGTTGTTGTTTTGGGCATATACCTACCAATGCTCTTCCAAGCTTTATAATGGCAGTGAATGGCCATTTATGTTTTGAAGTCCGGCCTTCTGCCGGAAGCTAGTTATTTTAGCCTATTAAGTTTTAAATATGGATATGTTTCTTACACGAACACATCGCTTCACTTCAGAAGGCCTTTAACCCCCGCAGAGCTGTGTGGAGCACTTTTATCATGGACGCTTTTTATGGACTTCAAAACACAAACAGTCATTCACTGCCATTATAAAGCTTGGAAGAGCTGGGACATTGTTTAATATAACTCCGATTGTGTTCGTCTGAAAGAAGAATGTTATATACACCTAGGATGAGTTGACGGTGATTAAATCATGGGGTAAATTTAATCTTTGGGTGAACTATCCCTTTAAGAGTACTTCAAGGAACTTAGCATAAGGGACGTTCTAACCTCGAAGCCTTTCCTAAGGTTGTTCCATATTCTTGGGCCAGCGACAGCAAAAGCATGGTCACCCTTGAAATTAAGACACACTCTTGGGATCATTAATAATAATTTATTTGAGGATCTCACCATTAGATTTGAATGATTTGGCTTAATAAGCTCAACCAAATATTCTGGCGCCATTCCATGCAATGCCTTAAAAAACATATGTCAAGACCTTGTTTTGGATCCTTAGTCAGGGGGCCAATTCTGAAAAGGGCTTCCGTTAAGACTTTTGCGGACATGTTTTGGTACAAGCGGTCACCCTATTTTTTTAGTTAGAAGATACCCATAGGTAAGATATTAGGGTGGTTGTCAAGCTGAATTTTTTTTGTGTGTGTGTGAGTTAGGGGTTAGTAACTAGTTAGTAGTAATAACTATGTAATAGTCGTATGGCAAAGGTATGTTTTTCCCCATCAAAGCAGTGGCACTCAGGTAGGCAGCCAACAGAAGACACCCAGGGACCATGTCCATGTGCTCAGTCTGAATCCTGGTCAGGGACACAAAAGAAGAATGTACTGTTTTGATAATGAATACCTTCCCAATACAAAACATGCATGCATCCAAGGGCATAATATAAATCTAATCTACAAAACAGGAAAAACAATATCATGCCAAATAATCTGAAACAATATAGTTGCATATAATGTGGCAAAACTCAATAATAATGATGTGAGTACCTGAGTATTCTTGCACCAAGCTGCACAGGCACACCCACATGCCCCACTGCAAAATATTCCACTTTTTCGACATCGACACTGCCTGGTACTACATTGACTTCCACTTTCCTTGCATCCACATATCGTCAGCTCCAAGCACCTGGCCTGTACAGGTTCTTTGGTTAAAAGCTGGGGAACAAGCATTCCATCCTTCATGTGCCAACCACAACTGGTTGGTGAGGGCAACTGTGGACGGGTCACTAGTGACTGTTTCCGAACCTTTGTTTGATAGTGGGCCCTTAACAGAGACAAGGCATCCTGAGTTGGTGGTAAAGTATCCACATTGGCTTTCACTTTCCGAAACAGGGCACAGCGAACATCATGGATTGACGGCAGGTCGTTTTTGGATCGTACAGTTTGCTGACAAACTGTTCTGCTGAGGATAGAATAGCTGGACTTGGTACTTCATCCTCACCAAAGTTGTGGAGAAGATGAGGGCACTGCTGTAATACTTTCCACGCCGTCCTTTTTCCTATTCCAGTGAATTGACTGGTAGTGTCACATCCAGTGATGGCATGAAATGCCAACAGACCATCCAGAATCTCATTTGACATTTTAATATCAAGCACTTTAATGTAGCGTGGTTTCTTGGCAGTTCCTGCTTTCATCCAAATTTCTGGGCTCAGCAGGTGTGCAAACACAAGAAGAAACAACAGTACATCTGTGTCTCTGCACTGAATGATGAGCCTCTCATACCCTTTGGTTGTGACATCAACAGCATGTAGCAATATGCGGGCATCTATTGATTATAGATAAAACTAATAACATTTTAAAGGTATGTCGTGCTCTTAAACCGACATGATTTTAATTAATCCCAAACCCTGCTAATTTTGTCAGTATTCATTTTATTTACAGACGGTATACAATTTTATTACATACCGAGTTGGTCGATGTTTCTCTGAGTCTTCTTTATTATGTTGGCTTGAGAAAGCCAGCATGTATTTAACCCTCTGGGGACGGATTGGGCGGTACCGCCCAAAATGGCATACTTTTAAAAATGTGTAATTATCTTAAAAACTATTAATGATAGAGAGGTGCGGTCTTTTTTGCCGTCTTCCTCAGATTCCGCTGAAAACAGTGATAACAAACTTACCTGGCTTGTATACACATTTCCTTGTTGCGCAATACCATTACGTCAAAGGCCAATGAAATCGATGTTGTTTGGCAGATTCACGAGCAACAACCAATGGAAAAATTGCCGATGGAGGAATATTTTTCTTACCCAATCAGAGGAAGGTTACCATGACGTATTCTAGCAAATCGGAGGACTCTGTAGCCTTGCAAGGGGTGATATACTATGACGCAAACAGCGTTGAGTGGCAGAGACGACAGAAAGCGAACGGACGCGCCGTCGAGTATAAACAAGGCTTTACGGAGCGAGAGCGCACAGAGATATGAGAGAGAGACAGAACAATTATAATATATTTATATATACACATACAATTATAGCATTATTGATTGTTTTAGCACTTTTATGATGGCAAGCAGTAAATGATTTACGGTGGAACAAGCTCTGGAACTGGAGAGTGACGAGGAGAAAGCATTGCTTAGAAAATTCTAAGCATTCCTAAGAAAAACGCCTGGGACTATTTGTAAATAAAGTAAAATTTTTCATTGTACTTTACACATTTTATTTAACAATTACACATGTCTGTCAAGCAAAGGCTTTGACAAATATATTTTTTGTTCAAAAACTGTTCACTATTGTTGTGTGATGTGTGATTTTCAGAAATAAATGCCAAAAATCGAATTTCCGTTTTTGAAATTCTCTAGTTTATTGTACATTTTCACTCATACTTCCTTTATAAACATATTACATGCGTGCCTATGTTAGCTTAGGGTCTTCTGCATCCATGGATACCAAACACATAGTGTTCCATCTCCATTACATATAGTTTATAACCCCAAATATAAAAATAGAGAAAACGGACCAAAAAGAGCTAGTCCCCAGAGGGTTAAACATTATTATTATTATGAGAACTTTAACACCTAGAACTTTAATGCTTCACCAAACTCGCTTATATCTTTTCTAACTCGTCAGACTTACTGTCCCAAAAAATCCCATTGATTTGCGTAATCTGAGCAATGAAGCCCGTAATACTTAAAGGGATAGTTCACCCAAAAATGAAAATTCTATCAGTATTTAATCACCCTCATGTTGTTCCAACCCCGTAAGACCTTCGTTCATCTTCGGAACACGACTTAAGATTTTTTTGATTAAATCTGAGAGCTGGATCACTCCTCCATAGGCTTCTTAAGGGATTGACACTTGTTCCCCAAAAAGTTATTAAAGACATCGTTAAAATAGTCCAAGTGACTACAGTGGCTCAATCCTAAGTTTATCAAACGACGAGAATCCTTTTTTGCGCAAAAAACAAACAAAAATAACGTCTTTATTTCAACTATTCATTTCCTTTCATTTTATGAATCAAAAGTTAAAATAGGCCTATCTCGCAGTCAGTGAAAAATAAATTGGGTGCAATCAATGACGCTAAACTATTGAGGAATGAGAAGATTGAAGAGCGCTTTTCTCGCGTACGCGCATACTGACTAAAATGTCACAAAGCGTTTTGAGGTGGTTTTGAATGAAATATTGAAGTTTATAATTAAGTATTTTGACACACCACGCCGAGTGCCTATTCTAAAATCGGGTTTTATTCTGGCATTGAATTAGAGTTCGACAAACGCGGCGGTGCGTTCACTTGAATTTATTTTTCTCATAACAGCTAAAATAACTTAGGCTATAGCCTACTTCGTAATTTTTGGTCATACAGGTAAGATATCATCTTTTAAAACTGTAAAAGGTCTATTTTTTTATTCATGTAAAGTAGGCCTACACTCACAATAGGCTAATGACAAAACGTTTTCTCGCTCATTTGAGCGAACACACACCGGAGAAACAAACATTTGGGCATTTCTCAGTGAGTTAAGACATGGCCGAGTGGTAGAACTTACGGTTGGATCATTAAGATGACACGGGTTCAAATCCCGAACAAACATGGACTACTGTAGCTAAATTTTATATTTAGGCGATTAATGCAGAGAGATTTGTCTAGTTCTAAAACTCTGTTACACCATATAGTTTTTTGCTTATATTTATAAAATACAATTACCATGCATTTCCATTTACGTATCCAACAGAAGCACTTTACATCTGTATAATAATACCAATCGTAATTTCAAAAGCAGTTCTGTAAAATAAAAAAAAAATAATAAAAAAATAATATATATAGCCTATATATATAGGGGGGGGGATTTCCTTCTGGTCTAAACATCCCTGCTTCTGCTGAACCGAAAGCCACTTGCCTCAGCTCAGTCACGATAAGAAATCGGCTATGTCTAAAGCCTTTAGGCTAATAAATGTTATCTGATTATGTAATCCATATGAAAACTAGAGGTACAGAGGATCTACTCAAACATGTTTAGCTATATCGCTTCCCAATGAGAAAATGACAAGGCAAGGGGGAAAATCTCACTCTAATTAAATGTAGGCTAAATCGCCCTGAATTAAAATGTAAAAACAGATCAAATAATTTATTTGTCGAAATGTTGCGATATTGTTTCATTTAAGTTCATAATTATTCTATAAATGTTATTTAGTTTAGCAGCAGTAGGCTACCACAAAGCACCATGGTTCGAGATTTATTTGAATAATAATTATAATAAAAACTTAATTCAAAAATTGCATGCACCCTGGTTGTAAGGATCCAAAGATCCCAGTAGAATTTAATATTGAGTTGAACATTTTGTTCATGACAACAAATGAACACGCGTTTGAAGATTATATTTAGTTTTGCTTGGAAAAAGCTGGCCCAAACCAGTTTTATTTCTTAAATTATTGAAATAATGAAATATTTAGTAATAAACTTTTATGACAGAAATATCACTACATGTAGCTTAAATAATTTAATTCCTTCATTATCAACACTTAAACAGCCTAATAATGTCTAGAATATCGATTTAAGTGTGAATTGCGACTTCTCTTTGTTTTAAGTCAATCTCAAACTCAGACAGCCTGTGGGGGGTTTGGAGGCACAGTTCAGTGCTTTATCGTGGGCGTGCAGGACAATAGGTGTTAATGTTCCTCTTTCATATGGAGAGTGTCGGATAGCCATATTATTTTAAGGATAAATCTCTCGATGTGTCCAAATGTAGGCCCTATATCTTTAATATTTTTAATAATATTGCAGTTTATTTATTGTATTTAAAAAAATGTAACACAAAATTTCAATTGAAGTGTTCAATCCAGTTGTTTCAACTGGTTTTGTAGAGTTTTAGAATGTTTGAGCAGTGTGTATGATTGTCAACAATCTGGCATTATCTAAACATGCACTGTTGACGCGTTCATGCCAAGACACGAATTGAAGTCATTAGCAGATACAGAGCTCTTTAATTCGCGATCAAACTTGTTATATTGTAGGCCTAATGTGAATTCAACAAGGCATGCTGTGTCTTTGAAGCAACAAAGGCTAAATAATTTGTTTAGGTTTTTTTTTCATGTGTATGGATGACACGCATCGACATATAGGCTACAGTATTATCAGCTGTATGATGTGTTTTTACCCTGAAATGTTTAATTTTGAGAGAGACCCGGCGCGCGCAACAAGGGAGACTAAATAAACTTGCTAAAAAGAGATCCAGCACGAGAGAGGCAAAGAAAAACTCATGTTTTTAATGTATGTTATTTTCAGTTTGTACTGTTTTAATCGTTTAATTTAGCTGCAATTTCTTTGGCAATACAAATTTAAAATGTCGCAAGAATAAGATTCTGTGTTTCTTATTTTGCATCGCAAAAGAAATAAACTCTAAACTCGATGCAACCCTTTTAAATTAAAAAAACCTCTCCCGACACTTTATTTAAACCTTGAAATGTTCGAACTTGGTTTCAAACTTAAGTCATTTTAGTGTTCTTTTACATTACACAATAATTTAGCAGACTACAGACGAGCTTCTTCATTTTCATTTTCTGACGCAATCGGCTGACAATCTTCCTTCATCAGTTTTGTCGTCTGTGTAGCGGCTCTACAGGAATGTAGCAAATGTTTTTTTTAATGTGCCATTGATAATTAAACAAAACTCTTCACTTTAAATAAATAAACAGTTAATAAACTCGGTAATAAACATTTAGGCCTACTTATTTAAGCATCAAGAACGGTAAAATATAAACGCTGTCGGCCAACATCGTTAACAGCATGTAGGCTATTGAGATTCGATCTTGGGTTGCTTGAAGTTCCTTGAGGCTCATGTCGTTGTGTTGACCACTGCGCTACCGTCTGAACGCTGTCTTATGCTCTTTCAAAGCCTCATTGATGTAGCCTATTACAATGTTTTATGTTGAAATGTTTTTATTATTTATTCAATTTAATTTCAGTAATTTCAGTATTGTGATTATGAATTATTTTAACTACGTTTCACTTGAATTCATCTGCTACCAGCTTACAATCGCTCTGAATGAGCCGCGGCGCGGCTGTAGATTACGCAATAGACAGAATAAACGGACGCTTTTCAAAGTCTGTGATTGTAGCGCCTCTTAGCGGTAAAAGGCAGCAAATACACCCCAAATTTTACCGCCGCGGCGGAACGGCGGCAGTAAACGTATTATTCTGGTTGAGTACCAACTGTACCTACAGAAGGAGGCACTGACAAAATGGCTGAACAAAAAAACAAGAAAAGATACCTTTCAAAAAGATGAAATTATTGTCCTTTTAGAGGAGATAGAGTGAAATAAAGATGTTATTTTTAACCGATTTAAATGATATCATACAAATAAGGAAAAACAAAACATCTGGGAGGGCATTGCTACCAAACTAACTGCAACCAGGGGTGTTCAAAGATCAGGGAAGGAGGTCCGCAAGAAGTGGCAGGATTTTGCAAGCCTGGCAAAAAGGAAGAGGGCACTGCAGAGCACTGCAATTAAGAAAACAGATGGTGGGACCAATGAGTCCCCCCTTCTCACAGCAGAGGAAGAAAAGGCCTTGTCAATACTTGGCACAAGTGCTACAGATGGCATTTGTGGGGGTATTGACATCCATGGAGGAGTAGGGATAACTCAACCTGAGCCTGAGCCTGAGTCAGGCCCTTCATGCTCAGAGGAACCATCAGTTTCATCTGCCATCTCCCAGCACCTACCATCTCCTAGTCCTCCAAACAACCCTCCCAGGCCTCAGCCTCTATCTTCAGTTGTCCAGACTGCAGCCACAACACCTCAGCAGTTTGAGAATGTCTGTAGCTGTAGTCAGGACCTAGTGCAGCTGGAGAGGGAGAAGCTATAGATGTCTTGAAAGACATTAGGCAATGCCTTCAAGAAGCCAATGAGAGGGAAAACAACTTTCAACAGCAGCTCATTGAGCTCAAGAAGGCCAAGCTGGCCTTAGAAGAGAGGAGGCTTGCACTAGAGGAGATGAGTTTTGCAAGGCCCTTAATTTCTGTTCCAATTATCTTGCCAGAAGACACAGGTAATGTGATTTATTGTTCAATGGGGATTCATGAAGTTTCAGTCATAGCTTGTGCAATGTGAAATGTTTCCTGTATGTAGTTATGACTCATCCCACTGTACAATGTCTTTTACAGGTCCTGGGGTACTGAATAACCCAAATTAATAAAACCATGTAACGTTCTTTATTAATAAAGCTAGATGCAATGTTTTTGTTGAACCATGCACACAAGGCCTAAGGCCATATGAAATACTATAATAATTGTTATGAGTTCTTCCAAGTGTTTCTGAAGTAAATGGCTAATGGTTAATGAGTATTTTCAGACATAAGCATTTAAGTTTCAATATTATTAATATATAAAGTCTATATATTTAGCGTGACAGATAGCACAAATATACGTACAGTATGTACTTCATCTAGCCAATACATCTCTACAGGTACGGACAAAAAAGACATGTTTTACCAGTACTGTTCTATGTATACATATTTATAAGAAGCACAAACTTTTCATCATTATGAACAAAGGATAGATTAAAGGAAGATTTCATTTTTGAAATTTCTAAGCATGCCCCACCTTCACTTTATTCAAGGTAGGGCCTAATGTGATTACTGAAATTGATGATAGGCAGTGGGATATGTGAACATTATCACAGCCTGATAACCTTCACATGGTTCATTCAATTAAGCTAGGATTAGTGTAGAGTTTACACCTCCTCCTAGGCTTGCAGAGGAAATCATGGCTGCACTACAGCATGTTCTTCAATTGAGGGTCAGAGAAAGACAAAGACAGAGAAGACCATGAAGTAGATTGGTGACTTTAAATGTCTTCATCAGGCAGCATCAAAACCCCTTGGATATCCTTGATGACATGGCCATAATTAGGCGATATCGTCTGCCAAGAGGACAAATAGCCCAACTGCTAAATAGCATTGGACCTCAGCTGATGCGTGCCACCAGGAGACATTTTGCCTTGTCTCCTGAAGTCCAACTCCTATTATCCTTGAGATTTTATGCAACAGGCAGTTTCCTCCAGGTATTTGGTGATGGGCTTGGACTAAGTAAGGCATCAGTTTCAAAAGCTGTTCAAGCGGTCACCAATGCATTACTTCCACTTGCTGTGGAACACATTAAATTTCCAGCATCAAGACAGGACATCACAGAAATACAAAAGTATTTTTTTAACACATCATCACATCCCACAGGTCATTGGAGTGATCGATGGTACCTTGATCCCGATCCTTACACCATCTGTGGATGGCCATGTATATATATGCCGCAAAGGCTATGCAGCTATCAACTGCCAGGTGATCTGTGACCATAAGGGTTTGATCACAGACATTGTGGCAAGGTGGCCCGGAAGCACACACGACTCCTTCATGTTCACCAATTCATCTGTGGGTCAGGAGGCAAAACTCACAGGGACAGAGGAGGCTGCTTGGGGACAGTGGTTACCCACTGAGGCCATATCTCTTCACGTCTGTGGCTAATCCTATGAATGACAGGGAGACAAATTTCAACGAGGCACACCGTGTTGCACGCAGTATTGTGGAATGCACAATAGGGAGGTGGAAGATGCGCTTTCGGGCAATTCACCAGTCCAGCGGTGGTCTTTTGTTTGCTCCACAAAAGTGCTGTGCAGTAATAATAGTAACAGCTATGCTGCACAACATCGCAGTGCAGATGAGAGTGGCCTTACTTAACAGGGGGGAAGATGAAGAGGTGGAGGAGGACAAAGATGGCATGGGACCACATGATGGCCAACCAAGAAATGCCCATTACATGGCTGGTTTTCGTGCACGTCAGCAAGTCATTGACAGATTTTTTTTAATTCATCCCTATTTTGCCCTGTCTTTGAAGCATATTTCCCACATTACTTCTTTTATGATTTAATTTAGATGTGTATTTCTATTTTTTTTTCTTCTTTCTTCTTTTTAATTATTATTGCAGAGATGGGGTTTGGGTATTGAGTGCATTGTGTACGTAACTAGATTTTTTGATCCAGACACTTTTTATTTTACCTATCTTTTGTCTTCTGCATTCTCCGAGTCCTTATCCATGTCTCCTGTTCTTCCCTCAGATTTATCCCCCAGAAACAGTCCCACTGACCCAGCCCCAAACCCCATCTCTGCAATAATAATTAATAAAGGCTGATTTCTAAAGTACTTCTTCCTGCCTCTATGTATTAATGTTCATGGGTAGCCTAAATGTGTTCCATTCAGGCCTTAACATCTTTTACTGTTATATGTCAACAAGATTCAACAAGACATTTTCACCTGCTATACCCAATGTTTAGATTTGTTGTGGTATTTATGCAAATTAGCACATATGTAATTAGATTATGCACCGTTTGTCCATGTTAACAAACAATTAAAAAAAAACTTGTAATACATGTTTTGTTTGTCTTGATGTAAGTAATCAACTGAGTAATTTTCATGGTGATATTTAAAGGTTAAAATTTTTATCCTATTCACGTGAGAAAAATAATCAATAGGCGAATGAATAGACTATATTTGGGTCTTTTTCTAAACTTTCCCCTAATGGGATTCTTCGGGGCTTTTTTTTTCCTTACTCAGGACATATTGAGGATCCAAAATCAGTTGAGTTTGCTTCAGTTGCAATTTGTTGAACCTTTTTTCATAAAATGACTGGACTATTGGGTGATTCCGGGGAGCAGAATTTGAGGTAGCATTGTTTTGACCCTAATCACAAGTTTCCAGCAGCTTGTTGACCGGGTTGTCCACCCAGGTTGTGATCCTCAGACATCATAGATTTCATTTTTATTTGACAACCTTTTACAGCAGCCCATGTCTGCTAAACCCCCTTTGCCCCCTGGGTATAAGCGGAGTCAATTTCTCATAATAATAATAAATAATAATAATGTTTAAATATATGCAGGCTTTCTCAAGCCAACATAATAAAGACCGAGAGAAACATAGACCAATTCAGTATGTAATAAAATTGTATTCCTTTTATAATAAAACTAATAAAATTTTAAAGGTATGTCGTGCTCTTAAACCGACATGATTTTAATTAATCCCAAACCCTGCTAATTTCATCAGTATTAATGTACGTTCACTGATTCTAGCTTCTCTCTTTTCTGTCTCTTTCTTTTCATGTTAACTGAGTAGGCTACACACGCTTACATTCATAAATATAAACTTTATTTCTATTCAGTTTGTGTCACACACGCCTACCTGCCTTTTGATGTAAATAAAAGTCGAGAGTGGTAAATGTTACGGACATATTATCATGGTATTATTGATTTTTATTTCAACTTCCCTTTTATCCAAAGAGACGGAACTATTTGCACTCTATTTCTTAATGAGAAATACATCTTGCTAAAATAATCTGTCATGTAGGCCTACTGTGGCTCACATTAAAGGGGTCGCTTGCAAGTTGCAGCAGGACGGATTACGTGACCAGCAACATATTTATGCTTCAAATATTGTGCGTAGTTAACAGTGAGTGGTGGTTTCAGACATTATTTTATTAAAGTAGCAGTGTGTAATTTTTAGCGGCATCTAGTGGTGAGACTTGCGAATTGCAAACAGCAAGTCACTCGCGGCCTATCCCTCGGTTTTCGAACTCGAATGAGAAGCTACGGTGGCCGACGTAAGACAAAAGATGTCGTCCTCTGAGTCTGAGTCAGCGGCAGAGAGTAGTAAGTCAAGCAAAGAGGTTTCTTTAGCGCTGTTTGTTCGCTTTCGGCTATGGTAGACACATGACGTCACAATATGTCGACCTTCATAGAAGGGGATTCCCGCGCCTATGTAGATATAAATGTCTCATTCTAAGGTAATAAAAACATAACGGCTCATTGAGTAAGGTCTTTATACACCACTGAAAACATAGTTATGGATCTTATATTGCATTTCTGTCAATAGATCCTAAGAAATATCACACATTGCACCTTTAAAGTGCATTTGTAAGTGCCGCACTCGTACTGACTCTAATTCTGCCTGACAGAAAGAAAAGCTTGTACTGAAGGCGGAGCAGTTTGACCTAGCAGATGAAAGGGGCGTTTCAACGCCGCCCACGTGTGCGAATGAAATATCGAACCCATAAACCGATCTGTAAACCTCAAACGAAAAATGAAAAATCGAGCCAAAATCTCATTTTTCTATTTTTAAACTAAACAAAAAAAAACAATAAACGAGCCGGTTTTAATTTCTCATTATTCCATTTCAAACAGGAAATGAAATGATAAAAAAGTACACGGACCGTTCTGACTTTTTAATTAAAAAGCTCTGTATCAGATATGCTCAATAGTAGTCAATGTTTTGTGTCTTATGGTGTGACATTATTTACATAAAAATAAAAAATATATTTTTTACTTATTAATTCTTAGAAATCATTGCTCCCATGTGGCAATTTACATGCTAAGTATAAGCTAGATGTTTTTAGTTAACCAAGAGATTACCTCAACTGAACAAAACGTCACACTATATGATATATTTGTCACACAATATTACATACATCTTTTTTTAATGATAAATAAATAAATATTCAAAACATATTAAATGAATTTAATGGTGAGCATTAAATTACCCAAACAACTAATGTATTCCTTTTCGATTTTATACTTAAAGGTATAGCGGAGGATTTTCTTTTTCCGGGTGGGTAGCCTATACTATTGGTTCACCTAAGTGTCAATCATTCTGGTGATATGTTTACGTAAGGCCGTCGTACGTGCTTGTCCCTATGTAGCATGCGCAGGTGTATTATGTGTGATGAGTTACGGTTTCAGCTATTCCTTTGAAAATGGCTGAGGGTCGAAAGAGAAAAAATTTATACGAAGTGTATGATAAGAAGAGAAAGGCCGCAGAATATAGAAACAAGACCAGAGTGATTTTGGGTGAATATTTCACACGCTGGCGTGCACTAAAAGCACAGGTTGGGCTTCCCACTGATGCCGCAGTCGCGAAGATTCTACTAGACAGGTAAAGTTTGTCATGCTATTTGGAGAAATCCATTTAAAATCACTTTAATAGGCGTTCCCTCTCTGGAGCAAATAGAGTGTTGCGCATGTGCATTTTTTAAAAAATTGGAGAGGGCGGGTCTTCTCCAAAATTCGGAAAGATCCTCCGCTATACCTTTAATTTAACCATGTTTCACCATGTTTGCCATGCTTTGCATATTAAAAGATGCAATTTTGTGTCTGTGTCAGGCAGAAATTTCAAGTAAAGAGAGGACACAAAAAAACTTTAAAGTAGCTGAGTTTCCATTACCTTCAAATTGAGCTAATTGAAAATACGCCCAAATGGAAACACATGATGTTTTATTGACAAAGTTCGGGAGGAGCACGCGCAGATAATTAACACGAATGAAGAGCACTCAGCAATCAACGATAAGAGGTGTATATATACTCCGCAGTCTCACCTCAATTAATTGACAGTTTAGCAGCATCTTGGCTCGCCGTTTTGCAACCATGTCACACCAAAGTTCTTCATCTGACGAGGAAACAAACATCCCCAGGGATCCACCGTTGCATTTCGCCGGCCCCAGGATTATTCCTCCTACGCCGGACATCGCACCTGAGGCTTCTTCGCGCGGCTGCACGCCTGCCAGAACAGCCCTGCGCTCGCCAAGACGTCGAGGCCAGTCTTCGCTGCCCCCGGCAAGACTTTCATCTTCCTCCCCAGCCTCCTCCTACCACTCGGGAAATGGACCGTAGCAGGATTGAGGCAAGCGCTGGGTAATTTGGACGTACAGGCTTCGCTGAAAAAGAACAAAGTGGAACTGTATGATTTGTATGTTACCTTACAGTCAGCCAATCTCTCTCCAAAGTCCACACCAACTCCCAAGACGGCTCACAGGCAGAGCAAAGCCCGGAGGGTCCAAAAGCCGCCTCCCCAGACACCACTGTCGTCCTCGCGCACAAGATCTGGCTCGCTTCACCCATCAAGCCGCAGCAACAGGCCTTCAGCGGCCCAGATTTCACCGCGGCAGGTCCACTCCCACCTCTCGACCGGGCCCAGCTCTTCACCACGGCTTCTGCGGCCACAGCGCCGCATGCAGCCGGGCCCAGCGGCCTCCCCACAGCCTCTCAGTTTTATACTCCCGCTGTTCATAACCCTTTTTCTTTTCAGTGACCTCCAGCTCCAGTCGCGGACACTAGCGCGAGGCAATCTCCGCTAGCAACACAGGCCCATATTTTTCACCAGCCTTACCCAACAGGTTATAACCCTGCCCACATCCATTGGTCTGCAGCCCACCTCCGCTTGCAGCACAAGCCCACACTTCATACTACCATCCTTCCTTTCCTTCCCATCCTCCAACTAACTTTCCATTCCAAGCCACAGCAGGTAATCCAAGCGTGAGGCCGCCCCCGACATTCGCAGCCTCGGCTTACACCCTTCCCACTTCTCTCATTCAAACTAAACCTCAACATTCTCTCTTCACAGCAACACCGATGCCCGTTCCGACTAACGCCGTCGCCATGGAACCACCACCAGTGTCTCAAAGCATCCGCGCTCAAATCCTATCAGGCGTGGATGTAGACCTTTCTTATCTTCTCTCTCTGCTCCCCACAGCCGAACCAGACCGCCAAATAGATTGTGGTGATTTCTCGGTGACCCTGAAAAACACAAACACGCACTCATCCCGCGTTCTTTCATTTTCTGAATTTTCAATTGCCTTTTCCCGTTTTACTGAAATTATCTGTTCAGCTTTCCCTCACAGGTGGCTCGAACTGAATAATAATAATAATAAGTTTAATTTGTATAGCGCCTTTCCCAACCTTAAGGACGCTTCACAGTAACAGTAAAGAACAAGCAACAGTTTACACGTAAATGGACAATAGACATTTGCCCAGTCCATAAAGCAAGATGAGCGATTGCAGTTGCATATCGCATTATATTTGGAATACAAATACAAATACACAGAAACAAAAAAACACTATTTACAGACAGCATGGAAGGTGGACAGTTGAAGTAAAGATGCAAAAGAAACGTGTCATGACTGATAATACTGTCTAATGTTGTAGATTTTTCCCTAAACCTAACTACTCTAACTTACACTTCGGCGAGTCTACAGTCGACTACAGCCTTTTACCTAAACTTCAGCGAGTCTACAGTCGACTACAGCATCCGTCTAGTCCTATACTCCAGCGAGTCTACAGTTGACTACAGCCGAGTTTACATTGGCCTATACTCCAGCGAGTCAACAGTCGACTACAGCCGAGTTTACATTGTATTAATTCTAACTTGTTTTCTAACTTACCCTAAACTGTTTCTGCTGCGCAGCAGTAATAACAGACAGGCTCCAGCAAATGTCCTTTAAATGCTTTAATCACAGTCAGGAGAGTTCTCGAGCAGTTCTCAGAGAATCTCCCTAGAAGAAGCAAGGCCGGTGGATCTCTGACAAATTCCATTGAGAATCCCACCAGTGAACACTAATACAACAGTTTTTATAATGTAACATGATACATCACCACGAGTTCTCAAACCCAGACATCTCAAAACAGAATCATCATGACTAACATATCACGCTCTCCATCATCACAATTGGTTACATTGTCAAAGCAAGTCCCCCCTTTCATTACCTTTTGTTAGTAACATCAGCAAAATATCCTGTATCATCAAAAACATTGTGAGGGGTTAATATTTGAATCAATAATTTCACAATATAACGGTTAGTCCAAATTTCAAAGTTCCTTTGACCAAAGTTATATTAGTTTGTCTGCTACATCCTAGAAGAAAAATGAAGTAAGCTCAATTTAGATTTATTGTTAGAATCAGGAATGGAAGTTTTAGTCATCTTCAGACATAGGACCAAAGGAAGTGTTAGAACTTATCACGAGATGTTAGTATAATTCATATCTTTATGGTTAGATGTTAAAAACATTGTTAATTTAATATTCAGTTTAAAATCTCCACCACACTAAACAAATAGGATTTGAGTTTTGACTTAAATGCATGCAGCGAGGTTGTTGTCCTAAGAGCCAGGGGAAGAGAGTTCCATAGTTTAGGGGCTAAAACGGAAAAAGACCTGCCAGCCATAGATGATAAACGAAATCTCGGCTCACAGACGAGTTCACAACCAGAGGATCTGAGAGTTCGAGGGGGAATATAAGGAGAAAGTAAGTCAGAAAGTCATAGGAAGGAGCAAGACCATTTAGTGACTTAAAGGTAAGCAGAAGAATTTTGTAAGTAATGCGGGATAACACAGGTAGCCAGTGGAGTTTGAACAGAATTGGAGTGATATGAGCAAATTGTTTAGTAGAGGTTAGTAATCTTGCGGCAGAGTTTTGAATATATTGCAAACGCAAGATAGAGTGTGCTGGTAGTCCAGAAAAAAGGATATTACAGTAGTCGAGGCGAGATGTGATGAACGCATGTACCAGCAATTCAGCGTCTTTTGGGCTTACATAGGGCCGGAGTTTGGCAATACGGCGGAGTTGAAAAAATGAAGCTTTACAGAGTTGACTAATATAAGCATCGAAGGTCAGTGAAGGGTGTTGTGAACTTTTTCTTCTAAAGTGTTTGAAAACTCAGAAGCGAAGACCAGGAGACTGGGGCGTATCTTTTAAGAAGGTTTCTTTATTGAGAACTCGAGCTGTGCGTCTCTGTAGTCTTCCAAGCTCGTCTCGAGTCTAAACTAAGGGAAACGTTCCCTTGCAACTATACATTTAGGGGCAGGGCTTAACATTGTGATGAACAAAGCATGTTAATGATGTATACAGGTTTAGGAACCTGCCCTATAACCTGAGAGTGTTACCAATTCCAATCCAATCAGCATAACTATTAAAACAGTGAGACTACCAAAGTTTCAGTAATCTGCTTACAATAGAGAGAAACAGGAATAGCAGGTTCGATAGAGAGCAGTAATCTGACAGATACAGAAAACAGGATTTGCCGGACTCTCTTGCTGGAAAACTGTTTCACAGCAAATATCATCACCATCATAACCTTAAATGCTAAATTCAGTATACGAAACTGTCTCAGTTTATATACTATTGTATTGGAACCTCAATTAAACATTTAATACATTTGTAACACTACAAGGGTCAAGAGTGATACCCAAGTTCCCTTTCGAAGGGAACTCAACAATACGTCAACGACGTTATGGGGAACGCCTCAGGCGTGACAGGTGTCTGAAATCACTATCAAATCACGTCAATCATATTGACCGGCGACAGCCCGTGAATCATTAGCGTGAATGATTAACGTGCGACCTGGAAGTATAAAGGGGCGCCTTGCACACATGACAAATCATCTCATCGTCTTCAGGGACTGTCTGTTTGAAAACGCTACTCAATGAAACGGTAAGAAAATTAAATGTACAGCACACGAGTGTGCTTTTCCTGCCTGGGAGAAGAGCGCGCACGGGAGATTCTCGAGGGAATCCTCTGTGTGAACTGTGAGCGTTTTTCTTTTAAAACGCTCGCTCTCGTCTGGCCCTCTTCTCGAGTGAAGGGGGTTCAACGTCTGGTTCTCGTGGTCCCGCTCGTGCCGAGGCAGAGCGGCGACTTGCATCATGGGCTTCCAGATAGAGCTCGTCGATCATCTTGAGAGTGCTGTAAACCTCTCAGATGATTCGACGGCTGACGAGGGCGAAGCAGTTGCTCTTGCTGCTCTTCAGGACGAGCAGGAGATGGCTGAGGAGGTTTTTAATCAGGTAGATCCTGAACCCTCTCAGCCACCCTGCCCCGTGTATGCAGGTCTGGTGGATGTTGTGGAGCGCGCCGCCAACAGGCTGTAGCTGCCATGGCAACGCACTAGAGGAGAGACCGCTTGCGGTAGGCTCGGCGATCGGTTTCTCCCCGGCCATACACCACCAGCTCAGGTGAGCCTAATCCATTCCTTCCTGATCTTCACACAGAGATCTAGAGGGCATGGAAGAGCCCATTCTCTGCCAGTATTCACTGACATCAGCGGGTTAATTTCGCTGATGTTGAGGGGATCGCAGAGCATGGGTATGTGTCGATGCCGCCCATTTGACGAGTCGTTTGCGAACTATCTCATGTCTGGGCAGGCGTCGACACTGAGAGCTCCATTTCTGCCATCCAAACCGCTAGAGACAACAGCGCGTTTGAATGGCAGAGCATACACGGCAGCAGTTCAGGCTGGTGCTTCCCTGCACACCATGGCGGTGCTGCAGGCATACCAGGCCGACCTGCTGCAGGATCTCGACCAGGGGGCAGGGATGTCCCCTGAGGCGGTTACTGAGCCGCGCCGAACCACGGTTCTTGCGCTCCGGGCCACCAAACAGACTGCTGCCACGATCAGTCGGTCGATGGCGGCGATGGTGGCCACGGAGAGACAGCTTTGGTTAAACCTGGCCGACGTTGAGGAGAAAGAGAAGGCCTGTCTCCTCGATTCGTCGGTTTCGCCCTCTGAACTCTTTGGCCCCTCCGTGGAGGCGGGGCTTGGGAAGTTCAGGGAGGCGAAGGCGCGCTCAGCTGCTTTTAGGAAAAAACCTGCATACCGCTGAGATCCGGTTCCACGCCCAGGCAGGCGGGAGGGCCTGGCACTTCACGGTCTGAGGACCGTAGACAGGGCCAGAGAGCCAGTGTCGCCTCTCTTGCGCCCCCTCTGTGGAGGAACAGGGCGCAGGAAAGGCGTGACTCCAGCTAGAAGAGGGATCTGAGGGAGGTTATCCAGCACAAGCGCATACAGCGTCGCTGATGGATAATCTCCCCGGAGGGCTTCATTAAAAAGAGAAATCCAGCCCTCTCCTCTCTTCTGACTCCCCAGACGTGCATTACATCAGGCCTGGCGCTGGGCCTATGATAAGAACGATGTTCCGATGGCCCGCCTAGGCTTGGTTAGTAGAAACGCCTCTTTCAGGCATGTAAAGTGGTGGACCCCAGGTTCATAAAGAACTATCTGGCGAGTCTTCACTCCGCACGCCGCAGGTGAGCTGTCTGGTCTTTTCAAGAGTCAATTTTTGTGAATTAAAATTCCGAAATGTATCTCTCTACAGACCTCGTTCCCTGTATAGAGCTATGGGGTCATGTCATTTGCTATGTCATCAGGTAATAAGGTAAGAGAAGTTTCCTGGATTATTAGGGCCCTGAAGTTCCCCATTAGGTGGCCAGAACGATAACTATGTTAGCCTTTGGGCTGTTAGCCACCTCAGGGTAGAGTAGTTGGTCTCTCTCTTAGAATTTTTTACTTAGAGTGTTGACTGACGCTAGAGCTTCAGATAGATCTTATGTCCGGCCCACGGGTCCGTTTGACTTCTTCCTGAGTATTTCGCCCCTTGAGCTCTGTTTGGGTTTTCATTAGGCTGAGCGATCATGCAGCCCTTTGTATGGAATAATACAGACTATATTCTTTAGTAAGGCTGTGGCTCCTCCGAGCCCTCAGATAGATCTATGCCTGCAGGCTGGCCCTCACCAGGGCCGCCTCTGTAGCTGGCCTAGGCTGTGCCAGGGATAATAGAGGTGCTCTGCTAAAATTTAGCATTGCTTCCTCTGAACCTTCACTTTGTGAATGTAGGTTTCTAGCATCCCTGTATAAACAGCCTCCTCCCATGGGAGTCGTTAGGCCAAGGCCCGTCCCCTTCTCTGCATTCTGGGGTGACTAGAGTAATGCAGCATGGTGCAGAGGATGGTTTGTAAGGACATGGTAGGCCTCAAACAGGCCTCCGTGGTATATATGTCTTTATTGAGCAGGGTTAGGCCGTCTTTCGCTTCACGAAGAAGACTGGGTTTCCTGCCCGACCCTGCCATGCAGAACTGGCCTACGGATTTAGGCCGCCAGTTTAGGCTTCACTCACCTCGCTGAGCTACTGCTCGAGCGCTAGGTTGTAGGTGGATGGCTTTCATTCAAGCCCCACTCCCCTAGGTTGGGCACAGATAAATTTCTGTCACCCCTAGAGCCGCTGGCAGGCCCAGACCCTGGTAACCTCAGGGTGAGGTGTGAGTATCCCCCTGTGATACAGGGTAGGTCTGAGCACTTCACTCCCAGTTCTGTTTATCCTACCTCGCACCACTATGGCTCGGGTCGAGTATGAAGTAAGCTTCACTTCTTCTTTGGTCGAAGTACGCTCCCCTGAAGCCAGAGCATTGCCCTGAGCTGACGCCCATGCATAGATGGTAGGCCCCTGACTAATGGGGCCTCCGTTGAGGCAGAGTGGCGTATGTTGTACTCCCCTTGTTTTAAGGGTGCTAGCTTTTTTGCGGAGTACACTGCCATGGGCAATGTGATTAGGCACCAGGATGCTGTAGGCGCTGCGTAAACAGCTTTGCTGCCAACGAAGGCTGCGCCATTAGGTAGTAGGCCTCAGCAGGCCTCCTTGATTGGACAGCCCCCTAGAGGGCACTGTAGGCCAGCTCACTTTACGTGGTTGGCCTTGGTGGTTCGGGCAGTTGACTCACTGATGGGTAGTAGGCCTTAAACAGGCCTCCTCGGAGGTGAGTCCCAACATTGTGGGACATACCTTATAGCGCTACTGGAAGCCCATTAGTAAATTATGCTTGTGTAGTATGGTTCCCAACAGTGTACTTTATAGCAGAATATGACTTGCTATTAGCTAGTAGGCCCGACCAGGCCTCCCTGATAGGCGAGTCCCCAGCTGGCTGGCCTTAGCAGGCCACCTTATACTATCACCCGGACTCAGGGCTCAAAGCTAACAGTGGTTATCAGGTAGTAGGCCACTCAGGCCTCCCTGAAGGTGAATTCCCACTTAAGATGGTTATCAGGTAGTAGGCCTCAGCCGGCCGCCCTGAAGGCGAATTCCCACTTAAGTTGGCTATCAGGTAGTAGGCCTCTCTGGGCCTCCCTGAATGTGAGCTCCCAAATATTGTGGCTGTCAGGTAGTAGGCCGCTCTGGGCCTCCCTGAATGTGAGCGCCCAAATATTTTGGGTGTCAGGTAGTAGGCCTCACCAGGCCTCCCTGAAGGTGAGTTCCCACATGCTGTGATTATCAGGTAGTAGGCTCCTCCAGGCCTCCTTGAATGAGTACGGTCAGGTAGTAGGCCTCACCAGGCCTCCCTGAAGGTGAGCTCCCCACATACTGTGGTTGTAAGGTAGCAGGCCTCACCGGGCCTCCCTGAAGGTGAGTTCCCACGTACTGTGGTTATCAGGTAGTAGGCCTCTCTTGGCCTCTCTGAAGGTGAGCACCCCACATACTGTGGTTTTCAGGTAGTAGGCCTCTCTGGGCCTCCCTGAAGGTGAGCACCCCACTTACTGTGGTTATCAGGTAGTAGGCCTCACGGGCCTCTCTGAAGGTGAATTCCCACTTACGTTGGCTATCAGGTAGTAGGCCTCTCCGGGCCTCCCTGTAACATTCCCTAGTGGTGCTGGGTTTATGAAGCTAGTGGTCTCTTGCTATCAGTTTCAGCTAGCCTTAATAGGCAGCTGCTGAAGGCGAGCTTGCGCCCTGGCTCGCTAAAGTGTTCATTCTCTGCTATTGGTTCCCTCCCGGAACTTTTTCTGCCTACAGCCTGGTTTGCCTACCAGGCAGACCTGTGCTCCCCTCACCGAGGGTCTCTATGAGCATGCGGCTTCCTGAGTCTGGTCAGACGGTCGTAGGCCTCTCGTGAGGCCTCCCAGTTAGATCAGCCCTTAGGCCTTCACAGGCCTCCTCAGTGTTTTGAAACACAGACACTGGGTTGATCCGTGGATCGAGTAGAGAAACTCCCCTCGCTAGCAAGGGTTGGAAAGCACTATGCTGAGTCATACTCTCCGGGATATCCCGTCTCTGAGATCCGGGCCGAGTGGTTCAGTGCCAGCTTCGCAGTCCCTCGGGTTGGATGCCTTTCTTAAGGCTTTGTTGTCCAGAGGCTCTGTCTTCAGACAGACAGGATTTGGCCAGACTAGTGTCTATGTACTGACGCCAGGTCAGGCCGTCCTGGTGGCATTTCGGGGTGAGTACGTTCCCCTGAATAGTGACTGGCTGGGGTTCCTTCGGGTTCCCTAGCCACATTCCCTAGAAGGGACCCCTTCTAATCGGAAGCTGTGGTTCCAGGCCCGGAGCCGGCCCAGGTAGACCTTTTATTTAACCATGTTTATGAAGGTTTTTCTGTGAGGCTGTAGTTTGGGCTATGACCGTAGGGAATGCTGTCACTGACAGCCCAGTGTGACCTGTGGGTGAGTGGTTCTAGCGTTTCATTTGAAGTTGCTGGTTCTGACAGTTGTCACTGCCACTTGGCATGCACTCCCCTTAGCATGGCGGAGTTGGTATATCGTTCCCCATAACGTCGTTGACGTATTGTTGAGTTCCCTTCGAAAGGGAACGTCTCAGGTTACGACTGTAACCTATGTTCCCTGAGAACAGGGAACGAGACAATACGTCTCCCTGCCATGGCTCGGGGCTTGCCTACCGTACAGTCCCTTCAGACGATAAGGTGATTTGTCATGTGTGCAAGGCGCCCCTTTATACTTCCAGGTCGCACGTTAATCATTCACGCTAATGATTCACGGGCTGTCGCCGGTCAATATGATTGACGTGATTTGATAGTGATTTCAGACACCTGTCACGCCTGAGGCGTTCCCCATAACGTCGTTGACGTATTGTCTCGTTCCCTGTTCTCAGGGAACATAGGTTACAGTCGTAACCTGAGACGTTTTTGACAGTGCCAGATGGAATAATTGATGTAGCTTCAAGGTCAAGTCTGGGAGTATTAGTTATATTTTTTGTTAGAGATGGTGGACCAGTAATTAAAATTTCTGTTTTAGTCAGATTCGAACTGAGAAAATTGCAATTGAGCCAGGTCTTTAATTCATTAATACATGATGCTAGTGATGTAGTCTGGTGAATAGAGTCCGGGCGGCAAGCAGTATATATCTGGATATCGTCGGCATAACAGTGGTATTGAAAACCATGGCGGCGGATAATTTGTCCGAGAGGCAAGATCTAAATAATAAATAATAATGGGGCGAGAACTGATCCCTGGGGAACACCTTGTTTAAGAGTGACAGTGGGAGATTTATAATTGTGCATGGTGATATAGTATTTTCTTTCTGTCAGATAGGAGGAAAACCAGGATAACACAGCTCCTGAGATACCAATCTCTGAGAGGCGCATGAGTAGGATAGGGCCCTATAATTTCCGCGATCACGGAATCGCGGACGGAATTGGCAAATTAACGCGGAATCTAGTGTTAATGCGGAATTTCGCGGAATTTTACATATTTGGAATGACATTATGTTTTTGTGTGGGAGAAGCAAATCTGGGCGACACAACCCCTCCCGTCATTTCAACTGCCTCTCCCCCTTCAAAACATTGAAAGCATGGCGAAGTGGCTCTCCACGGCTCTGCTTTGGTCAGCGAAAAAGTTAAGAAACTTGACGCTAAGCCCTCAGTACCGAGCCGAGCAGTTCCCACGTGACTTTTATGCAGTGTTTCCCACACATAGACTAATTCGTCGCAGTGCGCCACAGAATCAACACCGGCTGCCACATATTGTGTTTCGTTATTAATTTTTTTAACGCTATTTAAAACACGCAGCATATTCTTTCAGTTGCATTTCCTTTCCCTGCTCTCCATCCGTCTCTGTCACTCACGCGTCTCTCTCACATACACAGACACACATCCCCTCCCCTCCGTGCACACCGAGGCGCTCCGGACTGGACAAAAGCGAAGCGAACTCCGCGAGCGACACCGACACTGCGTGAGTGAGACCGAGTGTGTCCGAGAGCACGCTCGATAGTGCGCGCGAGAGACCGAGTGTGTCCGAGAGCGCACTCGATAATGCGCGAGAGAGACGACGAATGTGTCTGAGAGTGCGCTTTACAGTGCGCGAGAGAGAGACTGAGTGTGACCTTTATTTAAACTTATATAAACTAATATAATTTTACTGGACAATTTAAAGCTCATAACCATTAATATTTTGTTGTTACCTGAAGTACTTTGAGTGCAGTGTTTGCCTCATGCATTATTTGTCCTGAAAAGTAATGTGATGTTTGTTACCTCAATAAATTTAAGGTCATTCCTGTTTTATTTGTGTACATTTTAATCATTAACATTAAAAGCACACTCTTTTTACGACTAAAATAAATGTAAAGGGTAAAAAAAAACTGAATTCCCCAAAATTAAAACGGAAAAAACGGAATTTGCAAAAATTAAAACGGATTTTATAGGGCCCTAGTAGGACTTTATGGCATACAGTATCAAAAGCTGAGCTGAAGTCGAGTAGCAAAAGTATGGAAAGGTTTCCCGAGTCACCAAAGAGTAAGAGGTCATTGACAACCCTTGCCAATGCAGTTTCAGTACTGTGGTTTTGTCAAAAACCAGACTGAAATAAATCAAAGTTATTGTTGAGAGATAGATATGACTGTAGTTGAGTGACAACCACCTTTTCCATGATTTTTGAGACATACGGTAGATTGGAGATTGGGCGATAGTTAGTATAGTCAGTTGGGTCCAGATTTGTTTTTTTAAGGATAGGAGTTACTGCAGCCGTCTTTAGAGAGACTAGAACAGAGGCAGAGAGAAGAGACATATTTACAAGATGTGAGATAGGAGCAGAAATGACAGAGGTACAGTGCTTCAAAAAGATTGTTGGTGCGGGATCCAACCGGCATGAAGAAGAGTTTGATTTCTGTATCATTTCACTAATTAAGATGGGGTTGGTCAACAAAGTTATTAAGTGTTTTTATAGACTGAGCTTGCTCACAAGTTAGACCGGATTTCCTGAAGAGGCGTTCCAGTTGTCTGCCTCTTGTTTTCATAGCACGTAGCTCAGCATTAAACTACGGCGAGGAGTGGGACAGGGGAACAGACCTAGTCCTAATTGGAGCATGCTCATCTAAAACGTCAGAAATAGCAGAATGGTACAAATCAAATATCTTAGATGGACAAGTGTAATCAAAAACATCAGAAATAGCAGACAAAGCGATAGATGCGGCAAACATATTAGCATTAATAGCATTGATCTTACGATAAGAGATGGGAGTATTGTCAATACATTTAGTTGGACATATTAATGTAAAATCAAGTGTAATAAGCTTATGATCAGAGATGAGAGTAACTAGACCATTAATAGAGATATCATTCAAACCAGATGTACAAACTAAGTCAAGTGTGTAGCCGTGAGTATGAGTTGAGAAATTAACATTCTGATAAAGTTCAAAGCAGTCCAGTACAGACTTTGAGTACTATTTGAACAGGTGGTGTCAACATGGATGTTAAAGTCACCAAGCAAGATGACCTTGGATGATGAAGCACAGGCTAGTGTTAGTAGTTCACTAAGTTCTGAGAAAAAATAATTTTGCGGTTTGGGTGGTCTATAGATTAGGATGATTGTTAGGGGACTGTTCGAGGAAACTTTAAAAACCATGTATTCAAAAGTCTCAGTATTATGAAAGTCCAGTTGAGAAAGTGTTATGGAGTTGCGATAGATGACTGCAAGGCCACCCCTTTTAGCAGATAAACGCGGCTTAGACAGGTGCTGGTATCCGTGTGGTGTTAGCAGATTCAGATGAATGAAATCATTAGGTGTTTGCCAGGTCTCAGTAAAAAATATCATATCCAGGTTTGTGTGTGTAATAAATTCATTTAGATAGGGGCCCTTGTCCGAGATAGAGCGACAGTTCAGCAGAGCAAAATGGTTTTGCAGCACATGTGTATTATCAGTTGAAGTCTGATTTTTTTATGCAGACAAGCGATTGTGGTGGACGACAGTCTCTTAGTAGGCATTTCGGTTTAACCAGAGCTCTGTTATTTAACCAGATGCACTAGGCATCAATCTGCAGTTGAGACAGGTGCACCAAGTCAGAGGACCACTGTTAGGTGGAGCTGGTCCGGGTGTAGCCTGCCTATAGTCCATGATGTCAAAAAGGACACCTGGTGAACGAGTGACTACCATCTGGAGTACTTCATCCCTCTCTTCAAGTGTCAGCCGTTGTAACTGTGCCTGCAATCAGAAGTAGACATTGATTTAAAAATTTGGGCTGGATGTATGTAATTGGATTGTGTACAGTGAGACCAACCTGCAATTCTGCTGTCCTGGCTGCAGACAGTTGAGCCACACGTCGTCTGTCCTCTTCACTGATCAATCTAGATCTTGATTGTCCTCTGCCCCTTCCCTGGCCACCTCCCCTGCCCCTGCCCCTGCCACTGCCACTGCCACTAGTTGTTCTGCCTCTCCCCCTTGGTCTCCCTCTTGGTCTCCCTCGTGCTCTGCCCCTTTCACTTCTGTCACTGCTATCCTCAGTGCTTCTCTCCACAGGAACATCAAATTGGTCAGAGCTCGTATTCTAAAGGAAAACAAAATATTTTGTTATTGTTATAAAATACATGCTTTATTCTGAGCATTGCAGGAAGGGAAATACAATGGTAAAGGGGTACTTATTTTACCTTACTCATACTGTACAGCAGGCCTACTATTTACTAAATCAAATAACTGTATATACATCTTCATCGCAATCAAATTTACTTTGTTCTTAACTGCATAACTTCCGGCTCATGCACTATTTTGCATGGGCCATTGAGCTATTTCCCTGTAAATGTAACCTTGTAGTGTGTGAACTAACTACATGTTGTGTATAGTTACCCTTTTTTGTCTTCTAAATGTATGAACTATTGTGACCTTGCCCAGGGACAGCAGTTGAAAAGTATTGACAAATTTCACATAAATGTTCGTCAGTGTGTATTGTCCCTGTCAAAATATCTACTAAATAAATCAGCACTACATGTAATTTAGTGATTCGCTATTCGAGTAAAACAGTTCAAGATTCTTGAGTGTGATATAAAATGCTGATATATAAGTTAGATAATTAGACACAAATTGAGCAAATTACTGCCTAATTAGGATGTATTGCTATTGGTACATGCTACTTAGCAGATCAATAAAACAGGCTAAACCCCCGCAAATCTTCGGCGGATTAGCCTGTTTGGCTTTTACGGTAACGTCATAGTGCCATTTGATTGTTTATTACCTTGAGACATTTGAGTGTACGTTGTTGACCAACTGTGTATGGTATGATTACCGTATTTTCCGCACTATAAGGCGCACTTAAAAGCCTTTAATTTTCTCAAAAAACGACAGTGCGCCTTATAATCCAGAGCGCCTTATATATGGATCAGTTGGTTAATTGGATCAATTGGTTAATAACGCTCTGCGTTATTAAATTCGCCTGCAAACTCGCGCTCGTGTTTACACACGAACAGACACACTGTCCCCGGCGCTGCTCGCGCGTCACAGAATGTTCATAAAGCGCTCCCCGTTCACAGTATCCGGGTCGTCTCATTCAAAACAGCCAGCTGTTGCTGTCAGCGAGTCGCCGCACATGAATACTCATATGAGTCAGGCTGCGAATGTAAGTTACGGGCCCACCCCAGCGCGCTCACGCTTTACTAATAAACGGCTCGCCTCCGGCGCCGCGCACTCGCTACATTCCCTTTAGCACATCTAGTGGATGCATAACGCAAACCCAGTCAAATGTTTGACTGCAGTATCTATGCGCCTTATAATCCGGTGCGCCCTATATATGAAAAATGTTCTAAAATAGGTCATTCATTGAAGGTGCGCCTTATAATCCGGTGCGCCTTATAGTGCGGAAAATACGGTATTATTTTGAGCTTTTACAAAGTAATAACTTATATTGTTCATGAACGTGTCACAGGTCGGGGCGGGCCAATCTGACCTGCACCCACCCCTAAGACCCGTACCACCCCTGGGGAGTCGGACTGGAAACGGAACAAGGAGGACAGACCAGAGAAATTAGTTAAAAACAAGGTCTTTATTCAGGATAAAATTATTCAGAAGAATGCAGGGTCCGGGCTACTCTGTGTCAACTTCTCCAGGAGTCAATCCGGGGGGAATTATAGCTCTTTGATCCTTTCGTTACAGGCTGGTGGTCGCCAACTTGCTGCAGGAACCCCAGGTTAGAGGGCTTCAGGCCGACGTTTTCGCTGCAAGCAGACAGGTAAGTATGCAGGTACGTACTTCTCTTCAAGTGTCAACAGAGGGCTTACAGTTAGAGGCTTTACTGTAAAGCAGACAAGTAAGTGGGCAGGCACGTGCTTCTCTTCAAGTATCAACAGAGGGCTTACAGTTGGAGGTTTTACTGCAAAGCAAACAGGTTAGTATGCAGGTACGTGCTTCTCTTCACTGACAGGGTCAACAGACGCAGGGCTCACCGCAGGGGAGTTTTCACTGCAAACAGACAGATAAGTATGCAGGTACGTACTTCTCTTCAAGTGTCAAGAAGTAGATGTACGGTTGGAGATTTTACTGCAAAGCAGACAGGTAGTGCGCAGGTACGTGCTTCTCTTCACTGACAGGGTCAACAGACACCGGGCTCACCGCAGAGGAGGTTTCACTGCAAACAGACAGCTAAGTATGCAAGTACGTACTTCTCTTCAAGTGTCAAACAATAGGTTTACAGTTGGAGGTTTTACTGCAAAGCAGACAGGTAAGTGTGCAGGTAAGTGCTTCTCTTCATGCATCAACAGAGGGCTTACGGCTGGAAGTTTTACTGCAAAGCAGCCAGGTCAGTATGCAGGTACGTGCTTCTCTTCACTGACAGAGTCAACAGACACAGGGCTCACCACGGGGGAGGTTTCACTGCAAACAGACAGATAAGTATGCAAGTACGTACTTCTCTTCAAGTGTCAAACAGTAGGTTTACAGTTGGAGGTTTTACTGCAAAGCAGACAGGTAAGTGTGCAGGTACGTGCTTCTCTTCCAGCATCAACAGAGGACTTACAGCTGGAAGTTTTACTGCAAAGCAGCCAGGTCAGTATGCAGGTACGTGCTTCTCTTCAAGCATCAACAGAGGGCTTACAGCTGGAAGTTTTTCTGCAAAGCAGCCAGGTCAGTATGCAGGTACGTGCTTGTCTTCACTGACAGAGTCAACAGACACAGGGCTCACCACGGGGGAGGTTTCACTGCAAACAGACAGATAAGTATGCAAGTACATACTTCTCTTCAAGTGTCAAACAGTAGGTTTACAGTTGGAGGTTTTACTGCAAAGCAGACAGGTAAGTGTGCAGGTATGTGCTTCTCTTCCAGCATCAACAGAGGGCTTACAGCTGGAAGTTTTACTGCAAAGCAGCCAGGTCGGTATGCAGGTACGTGCTTCTCTTCACTGACAGAGTCAACAGACACAGGGCTCCCCGCAGGGGAGATTTCACTGCAAACAGACAGATAAGTATGCAAGCACGTACTTCTCTTCAAGTGGGCTGCCAGATAAACACACTCAATGATCCAGGGAGTACAACAGTGTGAGCCTCTTCTATACAGTCAGAAAGAGATGGAAAGCTCAGGTAAGAAATGGGCATCCAGCGGGTTTAGGTTCACACTTCACACAGCAAGTAGTGCACCACATCACTTCATCTCAACAATTCAACACTCAGTGGAAGATACATATATATATATGGCACAAGGGAGGCAGATGGAAATTGATTTCGATCACTCACTATCTCTCACAAACGATATTCGGTCCCGAGGTTACCACCTTTCCATTGAATCAGCCTGCTCATCCTCCACTTCACCGTACCGTACCGTACCGTGCCGTGCCCGTTGCCAGCCCCCCCGTCCTCTTCGCCACACTCGCTCTTCCTCCGAGAACCCCGTTCCCCAAAAAACGCACGCGTCTGGTCTGTACTTCCTCCTTTTATCTTCCTTTGATCGCTACGTGTCCCAATCGCGAGACCTGTTTTCCCCCATGCACAGCTGTTAGTGATCTTTGGCTAATCATCTCATTGACAGGGATGTTTGCGCTACCCCGGAACTAGCCCGGTGTCCCGTTGTTATGGGTCCGGCGAGAGGCCAATTCGGAGAACATTAGTTCCGTCTTGAGAATGGAATGGATTTTGTCACCCCGTGACAAACGTGTTTCCATAATAATACAATCATAAGTGGATACAGTAAACACATAAAACAGTTCAACAAGGAGATAGATGGAAACAAAAAACTACGTTTTCTACTACCCCCGTTTTCCCCTCACACATAAGTTTGTAATTTACTCAAATGCCTTTCCTTTCATATATTTAAAATGACTTGCAGATTTATAACTTTATTACCTCTGAAGACATTATGACTGTAAACAAAAGATTTGTGCGGCTGATGCTCCTTTGGTTATGAACAGCTCGTGCAGCAAGCGTGCGTGTGCGTGTGGTCCATGAGCGTGCACACATCTGGTTGCAGTTTCGCTTGTTGCCAGAGGGGGCATAGTTCTGCAAAAACTCAGAGACTTGCGCTATGCACCTTTAAATGCTTGCTTTGAGAATGAAACCAACCTGTTTGTTCCTCATTTTCTTCTTGTTTTACACTGAATGCTTCTTCAATCTTCATGTCTTCACTCTCCCCTTTAATAAACGCCATCTTTATAATAGTCTGTCATGATGATCTCAGTTGCTTCACCAGGAGTTTTTTCTGTGTCTGGACAATCTGTCCTGTTTAAGATGAGAATAATTAACAGAAACAAAAATAAAACCAGACTAAATCGGTAACACTTCATTTTACAGTACGTGCACTTTCAATGTACTTACAGTGTTCTTACCACAAAAGTAATGAGTAGTGTAAGGTAACTACATGGGTTAAGTTAAGGTTTAGGGGTAGGTTCAGGGTTAGTACCTAGTTAGTGTCATTACTACAATAAGAACATAGTATGTTCATGCAAAACAGGACTGTAATACAAAGTGCTACCACTAAATCTCTGTGTGTGTCTCAATCAGCTCTATTTCAGTAGTTCAGTGCACTGGTAAGAGAGTCAGTCAGAGTGAGAGTTAATGGACTTAAATCACCCGATTAGAACTCAAATCTAGTGCTACAACTTAAAGGTGCTCTAAGGATGTCGGGTGACGTCACTTCTTGTTGACGTTTAAAGTATTGTCAAATAAAACGGAGGCTAGCTAGACCCTCCCTCCTCCTCATCCACGCACTAACCCCCCAAACCCCACCCCCAAATCCTTCTTGTCGGTTATTGGCTGGAACAGTTTGTTATGTTTCGTGGTGCGGGTTAGATCAGTTTGTTTTTATTGCCATTTGTGGAGCCTGGGGTGTCTGCAGAAACCGCGTTTTTTTACAGTGTGTTCAGGGGACAGGCAGCTAGCGGATAGTGAGGAGATGTTTGCTGTATGTGACAAAAAATGTTTTGGCTTAAAAAAAGCGTGACATCGCTTAGAGCACTTTTAATAATGAATGCAAAATATACTGATCCTTGATAGCTATGATTTATATTTGGTATTTAAAAATGTGTATATTAGCCTATATACTAGATTACACTCTCATGGAAACATTTGCAGTGGGTTTGTGTTTTTGACACTATGGTTCTACTATAGTAATATTGTAGTAAAACAGTGAAATTGCGTGGCTTTAAATACCAGGGCCAAATTCCAAACAACAATGTTTTTGCACCCTTGAAGGGCACTTTTGGAAAGGGGACATAATTTGTAGGCAAGTTCCAAACGAAAGTGAACAACAGAATCCATTCATGAAGGGTCCTTCCACAAGTCCATTAGCGAAGCGAACATGCGATATCCCTTCAAGTAAGTAATTAAGTAATTTAATCGTTTATGGTCATGTGACCACGGGTGGAATGAGATATTCCTGTTGTCGTTGCCTAGCTTTGTCGTGGTAGGTGGTAACATTACATGTGAAGCTAATGAGGAAATTACGTGGTCTTTCATTGCTCCCTTCGCTTAGTGAGTTTCAAATGGCTTCATTATGACGCACAAGGTCCTTTCTTCAAGTGCTCTGCCCTTCGGTTGGAATTTGCCCCATGGTTAATGTACCACAAATTAGCTATGGTTGTATTACAAAAGTCGAACCATGGTTTTAAAATACCTTGTATTACATTTGAACAGTTACTCAACATACATCTACAAAATTGAAACAGAATGACAAGTTACTCTTCTATGATACAGACTTTATTACAGCATCTGAAAGAGAGTAACTAGTATGTGTAAGCACATTTTCTCATGCTACAAAATGATTAAAAACAATGAACTACAATACAAAAAAATATAGAAGTAGTGCAGTTTAAAGTAAAATAATTTCAATTGGAAAGTTGCTCTTTTATGTTTGTAAATAAGCACTGTACAAATCCTCTATAGAGATTATTAGGCCTTTAAAAAAACAAGTATGAACACTACATTTAACATGTTCCTTGTGTTTGGCAAGCTAAACAAATAAACATTAAGTCCAAAGTAACAATGCCTACAACCCCTAAAATGTAAACATGCCCAACATAAGCAGATGTTTGCATTCTGTATTGTACATTCAACATAAACTGGTCCCAGTAACGATTACTGCTTTCAAAAAATTACTTAAAGGAAAAAAAAGTTTCTTTCATTGAAAAGGTTTTACATCTACTATAAAATATATTCACAAGAAAAGAAAAAAGCTGTGATGTGACCATTCAAAACCCCAAAAGTGTGCCATTGTCTTGAGAAATCCAGCAATCAGAGATCACTTAGGCTACATGGAATTTACACTTGTGTAATGATTTTTACAATAATATCACAATGTGTTTGATTGTAGAACATTTTTTATGTTTATTTTTTTAAATATTTTTTTCCATTATAAAACCATGCTTAATTATTTCTTCCACAGCATAAATCAGTAAACATACTGTAGTAAAACCACAAATTGTTTTTTGTGTTAATTTTTTAGTTAGTATAGTATGGGTGTATACAATATATGGTTTTATTGCAACTGCAGTAGCAAAACGTCTCAGGTTACGTATGTAACCCTGGTTCCCTGATAGGGAACGAGAAGCTGCGTTTGAGACGCGGTGGGAACGCTCTGCGTGATTACGTCGTGAAGCGCGTGTAAAATCAGTCCAATGGAAGCCCACTACGACATAGGTGACGTCATAGACCAGGAAACTATAAAGCAGCCCTGAAATCAGACCGCGACAGCTTCTGAAAAACCTGAAGCTAGTCGATCAGGGCATGCAGGAAGTATGGCAGGCAAACGCAGCGTCTCGTTCCCTATCAGGGAACCAGGGTTACATACGTAACCTGAGACGTTCCCTTTCAAGGGAACTCGAGCTGCGTTTGAGACGCGGTGGGAACCCTTTACCCACTATGCCATAGTGACAAATGCCCGTTCTGTGTGAAGTCCTTGCGCACACTAAGAAGCAAGCAACCTCGCCCCAGGAGTGGAGAGGTCAAGGTCATAAAACCTGACAAATGTATGCGGAGAGGACCATCCTGCCGCACTACACACATCAAGAAGGGAAACTCCCGAAATTAAGGCCATAGAGGCCGCCATACTCCGAGTAGAATGGGCCCGCACAGCCATAGGTGAAGGCTGTCCAGCCGCTTCATAAGCCAATGAAATAGCCTCGACTATCCATTTACTCATCACCTGTTTAGATGCAGGGCATACTCTCTTGAGTGACCCAAAACAAACAAAAAATTGCTCAGATTTACGCCACAGAGCAGCTCTGTGAATGTAGGCATCTAAAGCCCGGACTGGACATAACAGGTTAAGCTGTTCCTGATCTGGGGTATTAAAGGGTGGAGGATACAAGGCCTGCCGCACTATTGTGCCCCCAACATTTAGTGGGATCTTAGGAATATAACCCGGTCTAGGGTAGAGGAATGCTTTCACCATACCAGGTGCAAATTCCAGACATGAAGGAGCAACCGACAGAGCATGTAAATCACCAATTCTCTTGATAGACGAAATAGCAAGGAGAAAAATAGTCTTTAGAGTGAGGAATTTTTCTGAAACCTCCTCGATGGGATCGAAGGGAGCCAAGGCCAGACCCTCAAGTACAATGGCCAAATCCCAAGCCGGTGCTCTAGATTGCAGTGCAGGCCTGAGCCTCAATATACCACAGAGAAAACAAATAATAAGAGGATCTCTCCCAAGAGAAGAAGCCCCGAGAGGGGTGATAAGCAGATATAGCCGCTACATACACCTTTAAGGTGGAGGGAGATAATCCAGCAGAGAAACGGTCTTGTAGGAAATCGAGAACTGTACCAACCGGGCAGTTAACAAGATTTAAAAAACGTTCTCCACGCCATGTAGAGAACAGTTTCCATTTCAATGTACATAGTTTTCTCGTGGAAGGAGCTCTGGATTGAAGGACGGTCTCAACGACCTCAGTCGAGAGACCGGATTCTATGAGCTGGGCCCCCTCAGAGGCCAAGCCCACCGTTTCCACAACTCCGTTTAACCCTTTTCTATTATGTGCAGGACCCATAGAGAAATATTTGGCAGAAGTTTCCACGCTGCCAGAAATTCCGATAAGGGAACCAGTCTCTCGAGACTGGCCTCTGGATTTGATTGAACAATCATTTCGGTGCCCTGAAGCGGCGAACCGGCAGGGAACAACCGAACTGACCGTTCTACAACCCTCCTCAGAGGATTGCAAGGGGACGCTGACACCTCGGCGCCCTGAAGCGGCGAACCGGCAGGGAACAACCGAACTGGCAGCGCTGCGACCCTCCTCAGAGAGTCGCACCCCAGAGGGCGCCGAGGAGAAACGATTTCTCAAAACCGTCCCTACCCCGGAGGGGACCACCCTTAGAAGCCTGATAGCCTCGGCATCAGGTCTTCTTCTTTGCACTCTATGCCAGTTTCAGGAACATAGATTGGTGAGGAAGAAACCTCTGAAACGCCACTGAAAGATATAGTTTTCTTGAAAGCGGAGCGTCCAGAAGAACAGACACTTTTATCTTTCTTTTTCTTTGTTTTTATATCAGAAAAACGTATACATATAAACATATATACATATATATATATATTCTCAAATATATTCTCGAATAGAGTCAATGCTGACATCCTCACCTTCATCTATGTCCTTAAATACTTTACCCATCAGTACTGCCTAATAAAAATTTATTTATTATTAAAGATGGCTGGTGGGTAACGTCGGGGTTAAAAATGATGACGCCGACTCGGGAGAGAGAAAGCTCGCAAGCGTCTCTATAATCCAAGGCACTGTCACACCATGATACTTAATACCCATAACATTACTCTAGTTAGACGTTTGGGTATTAAGTTACACATAAAATAAAAACCGGTTTATTCCACGATCTCGACACCTCAGTGTGGAGATAGGGAAAAACCAGTAGTCCCCGACGAGGAGGCTGAGATACAGAGTTTTCCTGTTTTTTTTTTTAGATATATTTCATCTAATAAACTCTTTTTATTTTCACTCTCATAATGTTCAGCTGTCCAGTAAATATTTAACTAGCAACAGCATTAGAAAAACCTCCTTTTAAAAGCTCCTCTTTATTCAACAGAGTTATGAGCTGCCTATTTATTGAAAAATCAAACATCTGCCTTTTTCTTCATATTTTTATTTGTTTTGTTCACTTTTTCTTAACAAAACACTAACGATACCAATTCCTCGGAACTGGTAATCGCAGCACACTGGATCTGCAGGTGAAAGCTGAGATAGGGCGGGGCCCGTCCCAACCCACGCTATCAGATCCGTTTTCGAACCCCAAAATGCGAGTCGCCGCCGTGTCTAGGCAACAGCGGGACCCGCGCGGGGAGCGCGAACCGAACCGTCCTCCTCAAAGAACGATCGGCGAGAGCGGAGCGTCTTTATAGATAGACTCATACAATGCTCACAATCAGCCCCCTCGAGGATTGACTGGGCATGCTCCACTCCCAAACAAGCAACACAAAGCTGATGTGTGTCCCCACCCGTAATATAACGAGGGCAGGGAAAGACACACCGTCTATAATCTTGCTTGCTCGCTATAATAATGATAGATATATTGGGCTTGACAGACAACAATAAATAGACAAGGACAGATATACAGAGAGCGCTTGCTGAAGGGACAGAAGCTGTCGCGGTCTGATTTCAGGGCTGCTTTATAGTTTCCTGGTCTATGACGTCATAGTGTCGTAGTGGGCTTCCATTGGACTGATTTTACACGCGCTTCACGACGTAATCACGCAGAGCGTTCCCACCGCGTCTCAAACGCAGCTCGAGTTCCCTTGAAAGGGAACCAGGTTTATTTTTGTATGATTTTACTCCAAAATTCATAGTTATGGTTACTGTATGAAACATATGGTTAATTTTCGTAAGGGAATCATCTTGTGAAGCATTTGACTCAAGTTGACTCGCAGTTTCGAAAAGCTCAATTTCTCTCATTATTACTTGCCAGTATTATTAGGAGCGAAATGAGATGCACCTTTTCTATTACTCATGTGTGGATACGCTTTATTAACAAAAAAAAAATAACGTTCATGTTAGATAAAGCAGTAAGAGGTTACATTTAAAAATAATTACTTCACTTACATCGCTTGTAAAACACATAGATTGTAATACACATAGATTGAATGGCTAAAAACCACAAACCTCTGGGCTTTGTTCCAGTCGTACGGAAGAGGATTAGGGCCAAGCAATAATAAAAAAATAAAATCATCTCAAGATTAAAGTGATTATAATGCGAGATTAAACTCGTTAAATTTCGAGAAAAAAACTCGAAATACAATCTTGAGAATAAACTCATTAAATATCGAAAATAAAGTCGTTGTGTTTCGATAAAAAACTCGTTAAATTTCGAGAGAAAAGTCTAAATACAATCTTGAGAATAAACTCATTAAATATCGAGAATAAAGTCGTGTTTCGAGAAAAAACTCGTAATACAATCTTGAGAATAAACTCATTAAATTTCGAGAATAAAGTCGTGTTTCGAGAAAAAACTCGTTAAATTTCGAGAAAAAAGTCGAAATACAATCTTGAGAATAAACGTCTCGGGTTACGTATGTAACCCTTGTTCCCTGAGAAAGGGAACGAGACACTGCGTCGGTGACGACACTAGGGGAACGCCCTTGTAGTGATAATCAGGTAGGTAATCGAGCCAGCTCTGGTATGTGGAGTAAATTAACTAGATTCTAATTTACTAAAGTCTCTTCCATTCGTGAAACAAAGGGGACAGTGTTTTGAATTGATTAAATCATTGACTCCATTCGCACATGCAGCGTCTTCTCTGATGAATGAACAACGAAGTGCTTTGCTTACGAGTTGAGCCAGCTCTGGACATGTGACTCGAGATGACATCTCGTGAGTCCGGCCGAAGACCACGCGACCCCTTTAGGGTCTCCTCTGTTTTAATCACCTCACACACAGAGCATAGTGTAATAACGTGATCCCCACCACTCAAATGATTAAACTCATCAACTCAGAGGAGTACGCACACACACGAAACTCCCCGGAGGGGGAGTGAGCGAGAGTCCACCACCCCGGCAAACTCTAACTGAACTCTGCTACACACACACACACACGCAGAAACACTCATTCATGAACTTTTAAATGCCTACCTCTTTAAACGTATGAAGTGTTTCTCTTGTTGTGTTTTACAATCCCCATGTGACCAAATTGATGTAACTATAAGCTTTTATGGTATGTAATCAGTTTGACATTCGTTTAATCACGAAAAATCATGTATCTGCATTTCACTAGCCCTAGGAATGTCGCGCTTGGTATGATTGGAATCAGAGGAATCGAATAAGATCGAATCACTGACCCAAAGTGCAACATGAGGCATACTTTTATTAATACCAGTTTAGAAGTGTATTTTGACTAAATGTTATCTTCCATGCACATGACCCGGAGGGCGTGTATTTTCGCAAGCACAGAAGTTTGACAACACGCCTCCTCCCAAACGATTGGATCAGACACGCAAGAAAGGCGTGCCTCTAGCTCCTTCAAAACTCGAACGCCACAATCTGTTCTCCCAGCAGTTTTTTCCGCCAGGCGAGAGCTTTTTCCTGGGAGACGATCCATGGCTCCTTCGGGAGCGTTTCTCCGTTTTCTTTAATCCTTCTTTATTTTTGTCTTCGGACTTTCTGACGTTTAGTTTCAGTGAAATGAACGTATTCGGCAACTTCAACTTTAAAGAGACTTTTGAACCAACCCGCAACTGCACCCCAAAGGACATTCAGACTAACGCGCTTGGCTGCTCTGAAAGACCACGTGAACACGTGACACGAGGACAGAAATACACACGCTTTCTTCACATCGGTCACACCCAAGAGCTTTACCTGTGCAAGTATCCGTTTTACTATGCTTATTTAAGATCTGTTGATTCTTGGTGTCTAAAAAGGTTCTGTGTCTGTGATGAATTTTGCCAAACCAGAAGATCTCTCATCTTCTTTCTCTCTCTCTCTCTCCTGTTTGTTATTCGTCTGTCTCATTAGTTTTACCGTTTACTGTACATACATGTATCCCGTGTTTAAATGTAGAATTCTGTATCCGTAGTTTCATTTTATTAAAACTATTATATTCTTGATTGTTTCTGAATGCTACTTTACAAGTCAATGAAATGCGATCCTATAGCTACAAAAGCTTTATTATTGACTACTTTGAGTAGTCTAATTTTATAAACACCTGAAAATTAATATTCAAGGCCAGAAGATTGATATTTCTTGGAGTTTATAAAAAGATATAACTTTATTCAAAAGTTGATGGGTTAATCTTACGGCTGTTTGCTGGACAAACCGATTGTTTGATAACCAATTAATTCCCTTAAAGTTATCTCATATAATCGATCTGTAATGAGACCATTGATATATGAATGAGGAATTATAATTCGTTATGATTGATCATTCATATATACAATCGATCTATTTTCAATTTCGATAATTTAACTGTAATATGCAATATATTAATCATATTCATGATTAATTATTAAAATTCCCTATGCATAATTTGAGCTAATTAAGGCAATAACCCATTGTTCCTACAGTATATGGTGGAGAACGCGACGCATTTCAAACTTTGTTTTATGAGCAAATTCAGTTTCAATCTATGAGTATATTGTGTATTATTTTTTTTTATGCGCGCTCCAGTGAAAGTCGCGCAACGCAACCCACTGAAGAACTGATCGGCACGAAGCCGATCTCAGTTAAGCAAATTGACCCTGTGAAATATGTTTAACATGTGAACAATGTTAATTGCTAAATTAAACTGCAGTTCATAATATTATACCTGCCCCTGTAAAGACGAAGCAAACTCTTTACAGCTGGTACATGTTAATATTTAAACGCCTGATTAAGACGAGAATCTCTTTATCAGAGCAAGACGTAAATCTGATCGAGAGCGAGTTTCCTCTCTTCAGTGGTAAAAGGCCTTACTTACTTACTTACTTACTTACATACTGTCGTTATTGAATTCGTGGTTAACCCAGTGATATTCAACAAAAACGATAAACTCCTGGTCAAAAATTGGCGTAGCTACCCAATTGAAGATCTAATACATTTAAATCATAAGTGCTATTGTGAAAAATGTTTATTGGAGTTCGAACCAACAGACGAAAATTCCTGTCGTCCACATTTGTGTATGTGCGGCGAAGAAACCCCGCCATATACTCCTGTGCAGTATAGCACCGAAAGATCCACAGAGATCTGTTTGTTCATTTGTGATTTATTGCAGGAAATCAGCGCACGACGCGAGCTGAAAGCTCTAAGTTTAAATCACATTAAAGTCGGTTGTAATTCCGCTTGCTAAACACCAGAGGGCGTTCCTTTAGGTATTTAGAAGTCTCAAATTACGCCCCGCCTTCTGACTTCAGCATGCATGAGCACAATTACACCATCTCGTGGCCGTTTAAGGTAATGCTCTCGTTACTGCTGAATGCATTTCCCTGTTAATTAGCCTGTCTAAATTCTCAATAATTATTTGCATTTATAGCTTTGCTTGTGCGAATATTATTTTGTGTTAGACAATTTTCCTGCTTTTGACTGGTACATTTACTCTAAGTTTGGTCAAACAAGATTTGAATTAAAACTTGGATTAAAATCCCAGCCTATCGTGAGCCCACTTGGTAGGAAGTCCTAGTGGCTGCCCCCCCCGCCAAGTCGGTTCACTCAACTCTCCTTGTCTCTCTTTTTAAATTCTGTTTTGAATCTCTTATTTCTACTTCTCTCTTTGGATTATTTCATAATTATTAATGATACCTTGCAGTAATCTTGATAATTATCAGAGATAATTCTGATCTTTAACTTTCGGTACACGCTTATTTAAATTGAGTTTAACAGATTTAAATTTTAATTTAAATCAAGTTGCCTATTCAGCCATCTGATTTACCATCAGATATTATGCTGATCTTTAACTCGTCTTACACTTATTCAAATTCGGTTTGGAATATCAAATTCCTAACTTTAATTTGAATTAAGTTTCTCATGTCAATTTTGTTTTCTCTCTTTTCTCTCTTTTCCATTCCGTTGTGAATTGTTTTATTTCTACCTTTCCCTTCTGATTATTGTATAATTATTGACGATACTTCACTGTTATCGTTAATTATTATAGGATATCATCTTGATTTTTCAATCCCCTTTCACGCATATTTAAATTTGGTTCGAGACCAGTTTGAACTTAAAATCTAGATTGTGTTGGTCTGTCAGCCACTGATATCCACTTGGAGGAAACAGCGCCACTGTGTGGCCTTGTGGATACCAAATCGGTATCACTCTTTTCCCCTTTTCACTATCTGGGAGTGTGCATTGTAGGGACTGGGCGAGGTGAATCTGAATAACTAAATACATACTGCTAAAGACCAAAAATCTCTGAATGTAAATTAACCCAAACACACACACACACACACACACACACACACATTCCCCCACCAGGGAAGACCACACTCAGGACAGAGCGTGGTGTCCGCTTACAAGACATTTTATGACTGATCGGAATGTCCCAAAGGAAGTGGATTCCAAAGCGAAAAGAAACTTCTTTTCTCTAAAAGACATTTAACCAGATATATTCAATGTGTTTTATGTGTGTTTGTTGAATTGTACGAACAATGTATACAATCTTATCTTACGATTTGTCTTTTATGTGTTTGATCTATGTTGTTGGGAAACTCTAATGGGATAAGGTTTCAAACTTTGCAAACTATGAGTAACCAACTCCATGTGAGGCAAGTTTGGATTCTCTGAGCTCCAATCTTCGTTCCACATTTAGCCATTTATATCACATCTTGCTAAAACTTTGTGACACATAGGACTATAATAATTGTGAAGATTCTGCTCTTAAACACCCGACGAAATTAGGGTTTCAAATGTCTCTCTCTTAGACAAAGAGCAATAAAAACCAAAGTCCCGCCTGTGAAATTCCAACCCTCTAATTGGCCAAGCCAACAGGAAGAGGCTGGATTTCTCCAAGGTGATAAATGAGGCTTCCCCCCTCCGCTCGTCCTCTTACTCTCTGGTCCTCGTGTCATAATGTAACGTCTCGCCTCCGGGCGAGCTCTTCGCCTTTCTTTTATTTGTTTCTAGTTTAGTTTGTGTATTTCAGTCTTAGATAAGTCTCCGTGTTTAATTCCAATCGACGAGTGAAACTAACACCGCGTGACATATCTCTTCAGCAAATCCATCTACAAGGGACCTTTAAACGAGCGCGCGCTCACTTTGAAGGAAAAACACGCGCACGTGACCACGTGACGCGCCGGACCGAGAGACACACACGCTTCTTCACAAGCCATGCAAAGAATTACCTGTGCAAGTATCCGTGTTTGATCACGCTTTTAAGATTTGTTGAAGTCTCGTTGTGTCTCAAAATTCTGTTGTCTATGTGAATTTGCTATTTAGAAAGATCCTCGGGTCTTTCTAAACTCCCTCTTGCATAACTGCAACTCTCTACATTTCCTCTCTCTCTCTGTCTCTATGCATTTCTCGTTCATCGATGACTTATCGTGTTTTGTTGTTTATTATGTTTGTAAATACATATATCCGTAGTAAATACATAAGTAGTTCTGTCTTATTAAATTCATTATATTCATTTGATTGACGTACTGCCTCTGCTCATTTTCCAAGTCCCTTAAGTGCCAAAGGTCTAACTTAAGCTACAAGCTTTACAAATTAAAGATAGTTTAAAAGAGTATTTGGTTTATAGGGCAGAAAACCCAATTCTAGTGGCCACAGAATTGCGTTTCCTGAAATCCTATAAAGTAGGATGATATCGTGGATCCCCACAAATATTATTCTGACAATTGAGCTAATTAATTTTGCCTGGTTTGTAAGACGTGGTCCGTGTAATTAATTACAATCAACTTGTGGTTAATTGCAGGGATACACATGCATGCATGCAGGTAAAATGACACATCATCCCTTAGCGGGAGATTTATTAACATGTAAGACTGATCTAATCCAAACATGTATGAATAATTATTAATTACCAATTATTAATTATGATATGCAAATTCCCCCACGGATTAGATCCGCCCTTGAGCCTTTACATCATGTATATCATCTTTCTCTCCTGATTATTTTATAAATAGGACTGATACTTCAGTGTATCTGGACTATTGTAGGATATCATTCTGATTGTTACATTTCCTTACACGTTTATTTAGATTTGATTTCAACTTCTTTGAATTTTAATTTAAATTAAGGTGGCTGATTCAACCAGGTTAACCACAAGTGCGCCCCCTGGTGGCAAAAACCCACTACTACGGTTCACTTCCTCCTGCGTTCAGCCTGCTCTCTCTAGTTCTACCTTTCGTTTTTGATTATCTCATAATTATGGATGATACTTCACTGCTATCATTAGTGATTATTTGATATTATTCGGATTTTCCTTTTAATTCTTCGTACATGCTTTAGATTTAATTCAACCCTCTTTGAATTAAATTTGAATTAAGTTTGTCTATTCAAGTGACACAAACACGCTACTACCTGCCTCCTCCTTTGTGCCTCTGGCTTTCGTTATTTTCTATTTTCTCTTTTGGGTTAGGTCATTTTGATAATTACCAACATTATCATAATTTCCTTTTTTGTCCTGTTCTGTGTTTGTACGTAGAATTCCCCAGGGCGCTGTCGTAATTTGACGATCATCTCTGGCTGGTTTCCGGCAAGCTGGTTTGTCTGACTGGCGTTACCGGCGCGGACCGTGAGTGAGTCTCGGACTTTTCTGTCTCTCTCCATTGGTGCAACACATTAAACTGTGTCATCAGAAATCTGGCACTCCAAAGTCGCAGATTGTTTGAGAGGAATGCACCTTGGTAGAGATGAACGGAGAGGCCCGAGGACATGGCGGTTGAGCGTGGGGACGACGGAAGGATTAACCACGACGCTGGCTCCAACCAGAGTGACCTCAATTCACCCAGGCAAACTAAATAAGGCTTTCCACCGGTAAACCCACTAGCCGTGGGCCCGGCTATAAATCCAGCTGGATAGCAGGCCCAGACTCCCTATCCCCTGTAACACTCTCTGTGTTAGTATATCTCCCATTTTATTACAGACCTATTAATTTGTTCTGTTTAATTTTACTGCAACCTTTTCTATCACACTATTTTTCCGTTCTGTTGTGATTTGTTTCTTTCAGTTCACCTAGAGACAGAACCTATGACACAAAGGACAGCTAAATAACAGATCGACCACTGAGCAGCTAGCGTCACCATGTGACCCACTAGGCTGCCGCCCTGTCAAAATCTTTATTTAGGCCGTGCGCTGACCTACGCAAATTGTCCCAATCTAACTGTCTGCATCAGTTAGCCAAAATTCTCATAGACGGCATAGCCCGTATTGGCATAATTCATTAGGTTGTAAACGAACTTGCAGTGGTTTTGCTTTCTTGTGTGTGTGCTGTGCTCCATCTCGCCCGCAGTGAGCTAGTATGTTCCGGTCTTCCTGTCCCGCAGCCCGCTGGGACAACCTGGAGATATGGCCGAGATCCACAACACCTCCACTCCTGCCCAAGGTCGCCAGTGACTCAGAGCCCCCGAGCCAAGAGCAGCTGGACGCCGACTTGGACAAGCTGTTGGCTCACAAACCGAGCCAAAGCTACAACGACAAAGACTGGGCCCGACACGTCGGAAACCTCGCTCACAAGCTCATCGCACAAGCACGCCTCCACGAAAGGAGCTGCATCGCCCTGGAGCATGAAGGAGCAACGCTAAAGATGCAAGTGGAGGAGGCCCAGATCGTCAATCGTCTAGATCAACTACTCCTCGAAACCGAGGAAGAGGATGACACCGACCCCAAGCTACAGACGGAAGTGGAAAGACTTCAAACTGCCCTGTCTGATCTTCGTCCACACACAGACCGAAAAGAGCAGTCAGAGAAAGAAACCAGAGAGGAGCTCAACATGAAACTCCAAAACGGTGAAGCTCTCCTTGCAAGAGCAGAGACTGAACTAAAAGAAAGAGACACTAAAGCCACGGCCTGCGAAAAACACTTGCAAGTGGCCCAAGCTAAAATCCACGAGCTTGTTCAGCAGAGACACGATCTTGAATACGAACTTGACATTGTTCGCACAGAGCTGAGACACTCGTACAGACTGCAAAGTTTCCCCTGACCAGCGGTCCGCACCTTTCAGCCAACAACCCAGAGCTGAAAAGGGGGGGGGGGGGGCGAAAGTCCACCGTTCAAGACACCACCAGCCAGCCCACAAGAACCCCTGTCAGCGAAAGGGGGAGAGCCTTTCCAAAGAACCCCTGCCACTAACCACGGCATGGCCCCCAAAGAACTTGACAAGCTGGCCAGAAACATCCCGACGTTCACTTCGAACCCTGCAAGAGGCCACGACGTGCACGCCTACCTGCAAGACATTGACTTTCACTTACAGACTGTTACCAACGCAACTGCGTGGGACAGATTTTACCTGATAAGGATTACGTCCAGCCGTGAGGTGCGCAGCCTCCTAAATCGTCAAAAAGACACTGTCAAAACTGACTACCAGCAGCTGCAACAAGCTTTGATCCGTGAATTCTCTGATCCAGAATCAGACCAAGGGTTATTCACCGCCATGGACCTCAAGCAGGCCCGACTTGAAACCCCACAGACCTTCAACAACCGACTCCGACAAGCCTATTTCGGAGCCCAAAATCACCCAGGTATGGAAGAAGATTTCAACTTCAGAACTCTGTTTCTCCGAAATCTGCATCCCACAGTGAGTCATCACCTAGGTGTCCTGGCCTGTCCCCGTAGCATGTCTACCCACCAGCTAAGAGACTTGGCCCAAAAAGCTTACACCAAGCAAAAGACTGTGTCCAAAAGACTTTGAAAAACCCAACAATCTACTCTGTCTCTGAACACTACTCAGAGCTGCCCATAGAGGGCGCCCCAAAACACCCAGCCACGTCAGAGACGGCAGAGATCCTGAAGGTGCTGAAAGAGCTTCTTCACGGGAGATCTCACAAGAGAAACAAGAGGTACGAGCCTGAGGTACGACATCCTGTGTCTAAACACCCTGAACACTGCTCGTTGGCCCCAGGCCACAGAGCCAGCTGTCACACCACAAAGTGACAGCATCACCCAGCCACCACAGCTGACCGCTGCACAGCCTGAGCATGACAGCACAGTGTCACACAACTGGGACCAAAGTCCTGAAAGACCAAGAAATGCTGTTTTGGCTACCTGCCTCCGCAGCGACCCACACAAGGCCGGCCCTAACCGCCCATCGATCAACACACCAGCCCCGACGCCAAGACTTCTGGGAAACCTGATCCAAAGGGGGGCGGCCCGAAAGCTCTACCTAGCCATCACGATAGACAATGATTTCAGCATTAAAGCCCTGCTAGACACAGGCTCAGACCTCATTTTGATATCAGCTGAACTTTTTGAAAGACTCAAAGCTAAGAGACAAGATCGAACTCTTACATCTCAAACGTGTGAGCTGAACGTGCAGTCGTACAGCCATCTGGCTAGAACAGGTAGCTCACATCCACCTGACAATTGGTCCTTCGAGTCTAGCCCATCACGTGCTCATCTCACAGATGAACACTTTTTCACTTCGAATTGGCAAAGAGCTGCTAGATCGATTTGAGCCTTTAATAGACTTCAAACAACTGCAAGTTTGGGCTCAAGTGCGAGAACCTGACCCCCTTCAGTCACACAGGTCACCAGAGCCAGACTGGCAGGCAACAGAGATCACAGGAACTCCTACAGCCAGCCATGAAAAGACACAGACTCAGCACCAGGCCAAGGTTCAACTGTGCTACCCTGCACCTTACAGTTCACTAAAAGACTGTGACAAAACAATGGACACTATGAGAAACCACCTCCCATACCCCGCCAACCACCCACGAACGCCATCTGCACCCAGCGACAACCAGTGCCCCTGACAACCTACGTCAACAAGCACATGCTGCGTGCACAGGACAACATTCAGCGTTCTGCACCTGATGCCATCACTGCACCAAAACTTGTGATGCCACAGTGCAAAAGGGGGGTCATGCCAATGTACGCCCTGGACGCACCACGTGCTGCACAGCTCAGCACCAGAGACACTTGCAAGACACCGAAGCAAGTGGCATACCGGCATCCTCAAAGCGAAAAGACTGTCCGAGCCAACCGAGGACGACACTCGCTGGAATTTTTCCTCCCTTTCTCTTTCTTACTCCCTTTCACTCTTACCAGGATGCTGCTGTGGTTCGCGATGCCTGTGCCTCCAGCCAACCAGGGGACAGCCGCAATCGGACATCTCACCAGGTCCGACAGCAGGCATCGTCCGGAGAGGACAACAACTCCTGATCACCAACTGCAGGAACCACACCCAGAAAGTGTGTGTTCGACGCAACCCCCGCAACGTCTACAGAGCACCTCACCCCAGCACAGCAGCCCAGCTGTACAGCTGGACCCATGCCCGAAGAACAGAGGACTCCCTCGCTCACGCCAAGGCCAAGGCCGAGCACATGCTCAACCAACTTGATAAAATGACTGTCACACAAGCGGACTTAGGTGGACAACCACCGTTTCAAACGGTTCCTGGGAGCTTTGCTCGGAGCCGCCGCTGCTGTCAGAACTCTGTTAAGCATTGGTATGCCCAGTGCCAACGCAGTGAACCATGTGACTGAAATTCGGACTGAGGTCCCACAGCTAAGACTGCAACTCACAACACAGAGTGCATCCCTGCAGACCATCGGAAAGACATTGATGGGAACTGTGGTAATTCTCAACATTCACAGCGTTCTGCTGAACCAGACAGTAAAATCCATGAAACAGCTGTTTACTGTCTTCCAGAAAGACTTTGCTCAAACTCCGCTGGTCACAGCCCCGGACGGGGTGGCCTACCCCGACACACCGCTGCACCTGGCCCACATGTGCAGCCCACGACCAAAGACATTCACTATCTCTGCCCTAGTAAACCCTTCCTCAGCCCTAGTAAACCCTTCCTCAAAGACAACACTGACGGAATCTGCGGTTTGCAACCCATGATCAGCGACACACGGTGCCTTGCAGAAGCCAAGCCTCACACACAAGTCACCGAGATACAAGCAGAGACTGTAGGTGACAGATGGCTCGTCAACACTCCCGTGCGAACAGCTACTCTCACTTACAACCAACATGACACTGCCACCCGTGTCACCTTGCTTAACCAGAGCGTGTGGTTTCAAGTACTGAAAGGTGCCATCCTCCACCTGAATGACCTGACATTGTTCCATCTTCCAAGCAAAGAGTACAGATTAGAACTGGAAACCCCATCCTCCTTCCGGAACCACACTGTCACCCTAACTCCAGAACGGGAATTGTGGTTTGCAAAAGGGGGTCCCAGTGAATTGACATTGCTCCTATCGACACAGCCCTCCAAGCTTTGTCTCGACCGCCAGTCTTGACTACCGCACCTGTGGTCCAAGCCTGGACCGCAGCCGACACTGCGCAGTGCATCTCTACGGTAACCGGCCACACTCTGACACTAGGTTTGGCCTCCACTCTGCAAAGGAGACTCAACGAGATGCAAACATCTTCAGCCAAGCTCACAAAAGCCGTGCCTGAAGGTCTCAGACAGCATCCCCGGAAAAGGGGGAGCCAAGTCAGAGACCACGCCGAACCTCATCGGGCTGAGCCCTCAGTCCTAACAACCACCTGTCATCCGACCTTCATGACTTACCTGCTATCCTACCATCAGGTTCCACCTGCCATCCTACTTTCATGACTTACCTACCATCTGACCAATGTGACGGTTTAACGAGGCCGCCCACACGGGTCCTGCCAAACCGCCAAAAGGGGGAATGTAGTGATAATCAGATAGGTAATCGAGCCAGCTCTGGTATGTGGAGTAAATTAACTAGATTCTAATTTACTAAAGTCTCTTCCATTCGTGAAACAAAGGGGACAGTGTTTTGAATTGATTAAATCATTGACTCCATTCGCACATGCAGCGTCTTCTCTGATGAATGAACAACGAAGTGCTTTGCTTACGAGTTGAGCCAGCTCTGGACATGTGACTCGAGATGACATCTCGTGAGTCCGGCCGAAGACCACGCGACCCCTTTAGGGTCTCCTCTGTTTTAATCACCTCACACACAGAGCATAGTGTAATAACGTGATCCCCACCACTCAAATGATTAAACTCATCAACTCAGAGGAGTACGCACACACACGAAACTCCCCGGAGGGGGAGTGAGCGAGAGTCCACCACCCCGGCAAACTCTAACTGAACTCTGCTACACACACACACGCAGAAACACTCATTCATGAACTTTTAAATGCCTACCTCTTTAAACGTATGAAGTGTTTCTCTTGTTGTGTTTTACAATCCCCATGTGACCAAATTGATGTAACTATAAGCTTTTATGGTATGTAATCAGTTTGACATTCGTTTAATCAGGAAAAATCATGTATCTGCATTTCACTAGCCCTAGGAATGTCGCGCTTGGTATGATTGGAATCAGAGGAATCGAATAAGATCGAATCACTGACCCAAAGTGCAACATGAGGCATACTTTTATTAATACCAGTGTAGAAGTGTATTTTGACTAAATGTTATCTTCCATGCACATGACCCGGAGGGCGTGTATTTTCGCAAGCACAGAAGTTTGACAACACGCCTCCTCCCAAACGATTGGATCAGACACGCAAGAAAGGCGTGCCTCTAGCTCCTTCAAAACTCGAACGCCACAATCTGTTCTCCCAGCAGTTTTTTCCGCCAGGCGAGAGCTTTTTCCTGGGAGACGATCCATGGCTCCTTCGGGAGCGTTTCTCCGTTTTCTTTAATCCTTCTTTATTTTTGTCTTCGGACTTTCTGACGTTTAGTTTCAGTGAAATGAACGTATTCGGCAACTTCAACTTTAAAGAGACTTTTGAACCAACCCGCAACTGCACCCCAAAGGACATTCAGACTAACACGCTTGGCTGCTCTGAAAGACCACGTGAACGCGTGACACGAGGACAGAAATACACACGCTTTCTTCACATCGGTCACACCCAAGAGCTTTACCTGTGCAAGTATCCGTTTTACTATGCTTATTTAAGATCTGTTGATTCTTGGTGTCTAAAAAGGTTCTGTGTCTGTGATGAATTTTGCCAAACCAGAAGATCTCTCATCTTCTTTCTCTCTCTCTCTCTCCTGTTTGTTATTCGTCTGTCTCATTAGTTTTACCGTTTACTGTACATACATGTATCCCGTGTTTAAATGTAGAATTCTGTATCCGTAGTTTCATTTTATTAAAACTATTATATTCTTGATTGTTTCTGAATGCTACTTTACAAGTCAATGAAATGCGATCCTATAGCTACAAAAGCTTTATTATTGACTACTTTGAGTAGTCTAATTTTATAAACACCTGAAAATTAATATTCAAGGCCAGAAGATTGATATTTCTTGGAGTTTATAAAAAGATATAACTTTATTCAAAAGTTGATGGGTTAATCTTACGGCTGTTTGCTGGACAAACCGATTGTTTGATAACCAATTAATTCCCTTAAAGTTATCTCATATAATCGATCTGTAATGAGACCATTGATATATGAATGAGGAATTATAATTCGTTATGATTGATCATTCATATATACAATCGATCTATTTTCAATTTCGATAATTTAACTGTAATATGCAATATATTAATCATATTCATGATTAATTATTAAAATTCCCTATGCATAATTGGAGCTAATTAAGGCAATAACCCATTGTTGCTACACCCTTGAATTTATGAATGAAACCGAATCCAATCCTATTGGCGTTGCGTGATGACGTAGCGTGTGACGGCATAAACGGATGTGTACAAAAGCACGCCGGCACACAGAAATGTCAGCTTTTGCTATGAAGCAAGTGCTCCAGGCGGGGTGAGGTGTGGCGAACCGATGCAGTGTCTCGTTCCTTTTCTCAGGGAACAAGGGTTACATGCGTAACCTGAGACGTTCCCTTTCGAGGGAACTCGAACTGCGTCGGTGACGACACTAGGGGAACGAGATACCCACTATACCACAATGAACCCCGCTCATCCTAGTGTGAAGCTGTCCTCAGGCACAACTTAGGACGAAAGCACTCGTGCACCGGGTGTAGAGGGAAGGTCCAGACTGTAAAACCTCATGAATGTGTGCGGAGTGGCCCAGCCAGCCGCCTCACATATGTCATGGATAGAAACCCCTGAAAGGAGGGCTCTAGAGGACGCCATGCCTCTGGTGGAGTGAGCCCTCACGGCTATAGGTGAAGGCAAATTGCGCACCTGATAGGCCAGGGAAATAGTCTGAACGATCCAGTTGCTGATGGTCTGCTTAGAGGCGGGAAGCCCCCTCTTGGGCGACCCGAAACACACCAGCAACTGATCCGACTTCCGCCATGAGGAGGACTTCTGGATGTAATACCGAAGTGCTCTGACAGGGCAGAGCAGATGAAGTCTCTCCTCATCCGCCGTCACATGAGGTGGAGGATGAAATGCCTGCAGAACCATAGGCCGTGCCACATTAGATGGCACCTTGGGCAAATAGCCGGGCCTGGGGTGTAAGATGGCCTTAATGTTGCCTGGAGCAAACTCCAAGCACCCATTGGAAATAGAGAGCGCCTGGAGATCTCCTACCCTCCTCAGAGAAGTAATGGCCAACAAAAAGACCACTTTAAACGAAACCAAATGGAAAAAACATTCCACTTAAGGCCGTATAACTTCCTTGTGGAGGGAGCTCTGGAAGTGAGTATAGTTTCAACCACTTCTGCTGACAGGCCTGCTTCTTGGTACTGTGCCCCCTCAGGGGCCAGACCCACAGTTTCCACAGCTCGGGCCGAGGGTGGAGAACTGAGCCCCCCGCCTGAGACAACAGGTCCCTCCTCAGAGGGATCTGCCATGGCGGGCCTGCCAGAAGCAGGATGATGTCCGAAAACCATACCCGGGCCGGCCAAAACGGGGCTACTAATAGTAGACTGACCCCGTCCCGACGGACCCTTTCCAGAACTGCTGGGAGAAGAGTGATTGGGGGAAAGGCGTACAGACACAGCCTTGGCCACGTCTGCACGATGGCATCCAACCCCAGTGGGGCTGGATGTGAAAGGGAGAACCACAGTGGACAGTGTGTCGTCTCTCGAGACGCAAATAGGTCCACTTCCACTGGGCCAAACCTCTCGCATATTAACTCCACCACCTCGGGGTGGAGTCTCCATTCCCCGGGCCTCAGCCCCTGCCTCGACAGCATGTCTGCTCCCTGGTTCTGGTCCCCCGGGACATACATCGCCCTGAGAGACGACAGTCTCCGCTGGGACCACAGGAGGATCTGATGCGCCAGTCTGCAGAGAGGGCGTGACCTCAGACCCCCCTGGAGGTTTAAATAGGACACCACTGACGTATTGTCTGTTCTCACGAGAACGTGGCGACCCTGGAGGTCTGGCAGAAAACTCCTCAGAGCTCGGAACACCGCCAACATTTCTAGGCAATTTATGTGCCAAGAGAAATGATGGTCCTGCCAGTGACCTCTCGAAAAACGGCCTTCTCTGACCGCGCCCCAGCCCTTGAGGGAGGCATCTGTCGAAACGGATACTCGGCGACATAATGCTCCCAACTTGGGACCCTGGGACAGGAACCAAGGTTTCTTCCACATTGAAAGGGAACGAAGGCACCTGCGCGTAACCCTTATCAAGCGGAACGGATTTCCCCTCGGGGAAAACCCCTTGGCTTTCAGCCACCACTGCAGGGCTCTCATATGTAGCAGGCCAGAAGGTATCACGCTGGACGCTGCTGCCATGAGACCCAACACTCTTTGGAAGTGTTTGACAGTGACCGCCTGGCCTAGCTTTATCCTGGACACTGAGGTCAGGATAGACTCGATCCGAGCAGGAGACAGTTGTGCCCGCATCGTGACCGAGTCCCACACCACTCCCAGGAACAAGGTTCTCTGGGCTGGTGTCAACACGCTCTTCTTCGTGTTGAGTCTCAACCCCAGGCTCTGAATGTGGGCGAGGACGACATCTCGATGCCGAATCGCCAGCTCTCTCGACTGGGCCAATATAAGCCAGTCGTCGATATAATTGAGCACCCTGATGCCCTCGAGCCTCAGGGGTGCTAGAGCTGCATCCATACACTTGGTGAAAGTGCGAGGGGAGAGTGCCAGGCCAAATGGAAGAACCCGATATTGGTAAGCTTCGCCCCCGAAAGCAAACCTCAGGAACTTCCTGTGCGATGGAAGGATGGAGATGTGAAAATAGGCGTCTTTTAGATCTATCGTGACAAACCAATCCTCGGATTGGATTTGACTCACGATGGTGGGAATAGTGAGCATCTTGAACCTGAAACTCCTCAGAGACCGATTCAGATGCCTCAGATCTAAAATTGGACGCAACCCTCCATCCTTTTTTGGAAGTATGAAATACCGGCTGTAGAACCCGGACTCCCTGACTGGTGGGGGAACATGCTCTATGGCCCCTTTTCCCAGCAGCGAGTTGACTTCCTGTTCCAACACCGGACCCTGCTCTGGGCGCACTGCCGTCCGAACCACCCTGTTGAATTTTGGTGGGCGGACCCGGAACTGCAGTCTGTACCCAATTTCTACAGTGCGCAGGACCCATGGAGAAATATTCGTGAGGTTTTGCCATGCCTCTACGAAATTCACCAAAGGAACCAGCCCCTCGGGGCTGGTGTCCAGTGTTTTGTGCGAGTCCTTGACGGCACCCTGAAGCGGATGACCGGCAGGGGAAAACCGACAACGGCCCACCGTGTGCGAACCCAAACGCTGTTTGACTGCAGGCCTTCGGGGCAGAAAAAGCAGCGTGTGCTTGCTGGAAGCTGGCGTGACCCGAAGCGTCAGAGATGGCGGGATACCGACGCCAGCATTCTGAGGGCCCGAGGAGAGAGGGGACCTCGATCGCTCTCTCTCCGGGGGGGCGGCCCTTGGAGGTCTCACAGGAGTTAGGACCTCTTCCCTTTTGCCTTCCTGGACTGGATGATGGTTCTTAGATCCATCTTCTCAGGAGGCTGAGGGTGGGAACGCTGCCTAGAGTCCCACGCTCTTTGAGGGGGACCTCTAGAAGCGACACTCCCCTTCTGGCTTTGACGGTAGGAGCTAGATGACGGCTGTGGCTGTTTCTCTTTAGCAGCCGATTTCCTAGACCTCGACCGGCGAGGAAGATACTGCTTAAAAGCCTCACTCTGCTTTTTAGTATCCTGAAATCTGTCGACTACGGCGTTAACTGCCTTGCCGAACAGACCAGAGGTAGAAATAGGTGCATCAAGGAGTGTGTGTGTGTGCTTCGTGCAGATTCTCCTCCGCGATGCTGAGCACGTCTAAATCCTCGGAATCAGACAGCTGCAACACTGGGTCTACATCCCGAACGGGAGAAGCCGTGGGGGGGCTCCCGAACGGGGGATAGGGGAATCTGAGCTTTCAGATGAAGATCGGGAAAGTGCCTCGGCAGTCCCGATCTCCTCTGAAAGCTCTCTCTGCGAGCCCCACGATCTAAGCCGCCGCATTGCCTCGGCATATGCGGGACCTGATCCGCGGGGAGCGCGCATCTGACCATTTTTATTAAATAAGGCCAGGCGGGAACGCAGCACTCTCATAGAAAGAGATTCACAGTGGCCGCAAGCAGCCCCCTCGAGGGCTGCTTGAGCGTGCTGCATTCCCAGACATGACACACACATCTCGTGTGTGTCCCCTGCCGTGATAAAACGAGGGCATGGGAACACATACTTTTTAAATTGCTCACTTTCCATGATAACAAGGGACAAACAACACCAAATAAGACGAACTGATTCAAACAACACAGAGCGCTTGCTGAATAGCAAAAAGCTGACATTTCTGTGTGCCGGCGTGCTTTTGAACACATCCGCTTATGCCGTCACACGCTACGTCATCACGCAACGCCAATAGGATTGGATTCGGTTTCATTCATAAATTCAGACGCGCTACGCTGAAGGGCGTTCCCCTAGTGTCGTCACCGACGCAGTTCGAGTTCCCTCGAAAGGGAACTCATTAAATTTCGAGAATAAAGTCGAAATGAAATGTAGAGAATAACGCATTCGATCAGTGTTCATTGCATAGCCTACTGATAGAGGACATGGCAGAGTTAGATCACTTAGTCAAGCTATATTTTAGACTTTCTTTCAGTAACAAAGAAATACTATCAACTTTAGCTAATTATGACAGAATAATAATTAGCATACGAACTTTAAAGAGAATTTGCAAGCGGCTAGGTCTTTTTAGAAGGTATTCGCTTTTGTCCAACGTGAAATGACAACCAGTGGACAAATGCAAGGTTACCGCTGGCTATACCTACGCGCGATTCATCGAGGTTTCATGGTTTCCCAGGATACAATAAGACGCATTATTAAACTTGTTGATCCTCAAGGTGTGGAATTTCGATGAAGGAGACGCTTGAGAAGACGCCAGTACACTTGCGCTGGCCCAAATGCACTCTGGCATATGGATAGCTATGATAAATTAAAACCGTACGGCATTGCCATTAATGGCTGTATAGATGGTTACAGTCGTTACATTCTGTGGATGGAGGCGTACACAACCAACAACGATCCTAAAGTAATAGCCAGTTACTTCATAAAAACAGTTACTGGCATAGGAGGGTGTCCCGAGAGGATCCGCGCTGACATGGGGACCGAAAATGGTAGTGTGGCAGCAATGCAAAGGTTCCCTTACGAAGGGAACTCAACGATGCGTTGATTGACGCCATGGGAACGCCCGCAGCGTGACTGCGTCTGAAGCATCTATGTCAACTAGTCCAATGGAAAGAATGAGCGTCACGGGCGGGTGACGTCATGACCAGGAAATGATAAAAGCACATCCGGTGCAAACCGGCATTAGCTTCTGTTGCCTCAGCAAGCAATCTGTGTTATACTGTCTCTGTCTATTTATTGTTGTCTGTTGCAATTTATTCGGAAACGTTATGGCGAAACAAGTGTACAAGCAGTGTGTTCCTCCCTGCCCGCGTTATTTAACGGGTGGGGACACACACGAGCTTTGTGTCATTTGTTTGGGAGTGGAGCATGCGGTCTCAGCCTTCGAGGAGGCTGAGTGTCAACACTGTGAAATGCGAATACCGCTCCGCATGCTCCGCTCTCGCCTGTCACTCTTTGATGTAAAGAGTGGGCAGGCTCGCGATCCTCAGGGATCAGGACCCGCGTCTGCCGATGCGGCGCGGAGAATGCATTCCTGGGGATCGCGGAAGGATCTTTCGGAGGGGTTGGAGACGGGTCTCTTGGCCTTTTCTCCTTCCTTACCCGGAAGATCCAGCGCTCTCCCCCCGGTGTCGGAAGCACGCTCTGTGGTTTCTTCCGCCCGGGGAGAGAGCCCTCCATTACTTCAATGCTCTTCCTCCGAGGAGGTCGATGTTATGAGTATGGAGAGTGAAAGCACACACAGGGGGGAAAAAGATTCACAATTTATTTCCCCAGCATATGATGAGCTGGTGGATGTTATGTCACGGGCTGTAAAAAATTAAATATTGTATGGCCATCTGAGAATAAAGGCGCTCGTCCTAAAAGTAAATTAGATGAGCGCTTTTTATCATCCACTACATTATCTCCACCACGAGAGCTTCCCTTTTTTTTCCCGATCTTCACAATGAAATATCGAAATCATGGAATAAACCTTACTCTTCACGACTTTTTAGCCCTCAAGTTAACACTTATTCGAGAATGAGAGGGCTAAAAGAGTATGGTTATGAGGCGATGCCCCAGGCGGAACAGAATTTAGCATAAAAAACAGCTATCTTTCGCCTGGTCCCGCATCGTCCCTGAAAGCCTCGGCTTTGCCCACTAGACCGCTTAAAGCCACCTCGGTTTTAGTGGGCAAAGCTTATACGGCAGCAGGTCAAGCTGGAGCATGTCTGCATACAATGGCAAAAAAAAGTGCTACAGGCGTATCAAGCTGACCTGCTGGGGGATCTGGATAGTAGTGAGGGAATTACTCATGACGATATTCGAGAACTTCGTCGTGCTACCGATCTTTCTCTCAGGGCTACTAAGGAGACCGCCAGAGCAATTGGGCGGTCTATGGCAGCCTTGGTAGCTACTGAGAGACACTTATGGTTAAATCTGTCAGAGATTAAAGAAAAAGATCGAGCTTTTTTATTAGATGCTCCGCTTGAACCTTCTGGTCTCTTTGGCGACGCAGTCCACGCGGTCGTCGAGCGATTTCAGGAGTCTAAGAAGCAAGCTGACGCTTTTAAAAAGTTTATCCCTCGCCGTGTCCAGCCCCCTGGGGCTGCTGGGCGTGAGCAGCCCCAGCCGTCGAGCTCATCATATCATGTGCAACAGAAAGAGAGTGTTTCGTCTCGTGCACCTCCACATAAACAATGGAAACAGGCGCAACACTCTCAGTCGAAGTCTTCTAAGTCGAAGCCGGATCTGAGGACCGTTCTTCAGGCGAAGAAGACTTCGGCTCAAAAAAGAAAAAAAAAAAGAGGTCCTGACGTCACTGGCGTCAGACCTGTGAGGACAGCCCCGACCGAAGTGGAGCGGTGTACACCTCAGAATACGGTGCCCGTTCCACTTCGGGGTCCTCACGGGACCGTTCTGCCAACCCCGTCACCCTTGGTGCTTCGGGGCGCAGCGGTCTCCAGCGAGTCGCTGATGCTATGCTGCGGCACTGCATCGGTTTCGCGCCCTCTGATGGGGGTTTTAGAGCAGCCAGTTCAGGTAGTTCCTGCCATTATGTTTCAGGCTCCGGGACTGGCTGTCTCGTTAACACCAGAGACCAGCCTCGAGAGGCTGGTTCCCTTAGTAAATTTTCTGGCAGCGTGGAAGCTTCTGCCGAATATTTCTCGTTGGGTCCTGCAGATTGTAGAGAAAGGATACAGAATCCTGTTTGGTTCACGTCCTCCTCGTTACAGCGGGGTGTTGCCCACAGTGGTGCATCCCGAGCAGGCTCTGGTAATGGAGCAAGAGGTAAAGGCCCTGTTAGCGAAAGAAGCTATAGAACAGGTGTACTCACCCGACCGAGGTCGGGTTTTTACAGCCGTTATTTCATTGTTCCAAAAAAGGATGGAGAGTTGCGTCCCATTTTAGATCTTCGTCTGTTAAATCGTTCAGTACAGGAACTCAAGTTCTAGATGCTGACACTCAAACAGATCGTGACTCAAATCAGATCCGAGGACTGGTTTGTCACGATAGATCTGAAGGACGCTTACTTCCATGTCTCCATCTTCCCTCAGCACAGGAGGTTCCTAAGGTTTTCTTTCGGGGGCAAAGAATACCAGTATTGGGTACTTCCTTTCGGTCTAGCTCTGTCACCCCGCACGTTCACGAAATGCGTAGATAATTCGAAATGCAGCTCTAGCCCCGCTCAGGCTGCAGGGCATACGTATTCTGAACTACATCGACGACTGGCTGATTCTAGCGGAATCAGAGCAGTTGGCGGTTCGGCACCGAGGTGTCGTTCTCGCTCATATGCAGATGTTGGGGTTGAGGCTCAATACCAAGAAGAGTGTGCTTTCTCCAGTACAGAGAACCACTTTCCTTGGTGTGGTATGGGATTCAGTGACGATGCGGGCCACCCTATCGCCCGTTCGTGTAGCTGCTATCCTGTCAGCCACAAAAGAGCTGAAGCTAGGCCAGTCACACACTGTAAAACAGTTCGGGAGACTGTTGGGTCTTTTGGCAGCAGCGTCCAACGGGATACCTTTTGGCCTGCTGTACATGAGGCCTTTACAGTGGTGGCTCAGGACCAGAGGGTTCTCCCCGAGGGGAAACCCACTTCGTATGATCAAGGTCACGCGGCGTTGCTTTCGTGCCTTAGTTATATGGAGGAAGCACTGGTTCTTAACCCAGGGTCCGGTGTTTGGAGCTCTTTGCCATCGAGTTACTATCTCGACAGATGCTTCCCTCACCGGCTGGGGAGCGGTAATGGAAGGCCGCTCGGTTCAGGGTCTGTGGAAGAGTCATCATCTCTCGTGGCACATAAATTGCCTGGAGATGATGGCTGTCTTCAATGCGTTGAAGCAATTCCTCCCAGACCTGAGGGGTCATCATGTGCTCGTCCGTACAGACAACACATCGGTGGTCTCTTATCTGAACCGTCAGGGGGGTCTGAGGATCCTCCTGTGGTCTCTGGGGAAGGTACTCTCCCTGAGGGCAGTGTATATTCTTGGGGACCAAAATATTGGAGCAGACATCTTGTCGAGGCAGGAGCTGAGGCCAGGGGATTATTTGGGAGTTTTACGGCCAAGCAGAAGTGGATCTGTTTGCGTCTCAGCATACGACGCACTGTCCACTTTGGTTCTCCCTTACTCACCCAGCCCCCTGGGCTGGATGCTATGGTGCAGACGTGGCCGAGGCTACGTCTGTACGCATTTCCCCCTGTTGCTCTGCACCCAGGAGTTCTGGAGCGAGTTCGCCAGTACGGAATAAGCCTACTGCTAGTAGCACCACGCTGGCCGAGTCGGATCTGGTTTGCGGACCTGATCCATCTCTTAGACGGTCCTCCCTTTGAGAAATCCCGATCAGGAGAGACCTTCTGTCTCAGGCCGGGGCACAATATTTGGAGATTTGGAACCTGTGGGTTTGGCCTCTGAGGGGGCCCAACTCATAGAGAGTGGTCTCTCAACTGAGGTTGTTGAGACCATTCTAAGCTCCAGAGCTCCAGCTACTAGGAAACTATATGCGCTTAAATGGAAAGTTTTTTCTGTATGGTGTCACCGACATCAGTGGGATCCGGTTAACTGTTCTGTGAACACAGTACTCGAGTTCCTGCAGGAGCGCTTTACGTCAGGTCTATGTCCTTCCACGCTTTAGGTCTACGTGGCGGCCATTGCGGCTTACCACGCCCTGTGGGGGGTACATCGTTGGGTTGAGACCCCCTGATTTCACGTTTCCTTCGTGGCACACTGCGGACCAGGAAAGGCTGAACCTCTTGTGTCCAGTGCGAGCACTGGATACTTATGTTTATCGGACATCTTCAATGAGGAAGTCCGACCAGTTATTTATTTGCTTGGATCACCTGAGAAGGGTCTTCCTGCTTCTAAACAGACGGTTAGTAAGTGGATAGTTGAGGCTATTTCACTTGCATACGAGTACTCTGACCAGCCGTGTCCTTTGGCGGTCAGAGCTCACTCTACGAGGTGTATGGCGGCCTCTAAAGCCTTATTACTTGGAGTTTCTCTTCAAGACGTGTGTGATGCGGCAGGCTGGTCCTCACCGCTCACATTCATTAGGTTTTACTGCCTGGACCTGGATGCTGCCCCAGGTTCTCAGGTGCTTAGTGCTTAGTTACAACAGACTAACACTCAGGTACTTGGAATTCTGGCGCTTTGGGTATTCTCGTTCCCATGGCGTCGATCGACGCATCGTTGAGTTCCCTTCGTAAGGGAACGTCTCAGGTTACTATTGTAACCATAGTTCCCTGAGAACAGGGAACGAGACGATGCGTCACCCTGCCATACTTCCTGCATCCCTGTGATCGGCTTGCTTCGGCAATTTTCGAAGCTAATGCCGGTTTGCACCGGATGTGCTTTTATCATTTCCTGGTCATGACGTCACCCGCCCGTGACGCTCATTCTTTCCATTGGACTAGTTGACATAGATGCTTCAGACGCAGTCACGCTGGGGGCGTTCCCATGGCGTTGATCGACGCATCGTCTCGTTCCCTGTTCTCAGGGAACTATGGTTACAATAGTAACCTGAGACGTTTTTACGAAGTAACCATGGAGACAGTTTTGCCGGGGAAAGGAGTTTCCTTTACGGAAGAAGCACAGCAAACCAACGAATCGAGGGATGGTGGAGTATCCTCCGTAAGCAGAGTGCACAGTTTTGGATGAAACTTTTCCAGACATTAAAGGGTCACTCCACCGATTTTGACATGAATGTGTATTGAAAGTGGGTAATATGTGTAGTAGAATAGTAGCAGAAATTTTTTATTTTGTTCCTTCCTGTCCAATAAAATGCCGAAAATGACTTTTTAGTGCTTGTGGATTATAGACAACAATCCCCATAGTGCATTGCAATGCTCAGCTCCACAGGCCACTCCCACTACTCCGCCCATCGACGTAGACTATAGTTGTACAAGTTATTTTTCGACCCAATTATTGATTTACTCCTTGTTTTTTGTGTTGAAATGGTGTGCACTTGCATAGTTCCGACATGTTCATCCAGTACAAGGAAAATACACGGAGTAAGTTTTCACAGATTACCCAAAGATTTGGACTTGTGCAAAAAGTGGCTAAGGGCTATCAATAACCCGAAATTCGGAGAGGACACAGCCATTGAAGCACTAAAAAATCTTATGGTGTGCAGTCTACATTTCAAGCCAGAGGATTTCGAAGCGAACCCCTTAGGTTTGAAAAGACCCGCGCTTTTGAAAAACGCAATTCCGTCTAGATTTACCTTGCCAGATGATGACGACGCACAGCCAGGAACCTCTGGAACTAGTGCGAAACGCATTTGCCTGGAGGTAAGGTTCTTTCTGACTAAACTCTATTAACGTTATTGGCAACTGAGGACACACACTGACATAGTCGTCTGCTGTAAAGCAACACCTCTCCTATGAATTGTCTGTTTACAAAAAAAAAGAAGCTTGTATGTTTTGATTGCTTGTTGTTCTAATGTGTCTGCCTCGATAACCAACGCATAGTAAAGTTAGTACTATGTAACGTAACAATGTTACTATAGACACTTAGCTATAAGTTATATAACTTTGCTATTAGCAATCTAAATCCACCATGTTCTAATGTGTTTGTTTGACGTTATTCAAACAATTTTAAACGTTATGGAACTTTACTTCTGACATTTCAGACTAAAGCGACGTCGCCGTCTGCTGCAGTGTTGTTGTCCTCATCATCAGAAGAGGAAGAATCTCAGTTAGTGAAAGAACCTATGTTATCAACACCAGTCAAAATTCCTCCCTCTGTTCAAGCAGTGTTTGTAAGTATTCTACAATATATTATATCTATCATTAATCATGACAGCAGTGTAGGCTAAACGCAGTTCACCCACCATTTAAATTTTATTAATACTTTATCCACCTCTTGATTTTATAGAGTTTATCTACCACTCGATACGTTCAATGCATTTTCTAATAGTGTATGCAGTCTTGAAACTATCTAGTAAGCATAGCACTAATAAACAGTAATATTCACCATTCTCATATATTTTCTCAATGTCTATTATGTATTTAAAAATAATAAGAAACCGTAACACATTTCCTTATTTTCATTCATCCTACCCACCTCTTATTTCACCTATCTCTATCTATCTCTAGCAATGTCTAGTACATTTAAAACTACTGTCTGATTTAATTTAGCGAAATATTGTTTTAAGAGAAACTGTCGTTTGTTTTAAAGTCACCATGTCCAAGTACACCTGGCCTTGATACCACTGCCAGCACAATTGAAGTTGGTGAAACAGATGAAAGCTATCAGCATGAGTCTACCCTCACCACATCGTCGTCAACATCAGAAGATGAATATGAAGACTGGACTTGCAAGAAAATAATTGTCAATGAGTCCAGTCTAATGTCACTATTCAAGTTTTGCCAGATGTGTGGAAGACCAATTTCTTCCAAGACTATCTATGCTAATGGGGCACAGAGGAGTGTTAAATGGATGTGTCTTGGAGGCCATTCTGGTACTTGGAAATCTTCCCCAGATGTAAGGGGAATACCAGAGGTAAATTTACTTTCAGCTGCAGTGGTTCTGTTTAGAGGCGGCACATACACCGAACTCTCCGACTGGTGTGAAACAATTGGTGTACAAATGATTGGAGCATCAACCTTTTACAACATCCAGAAGGCGTATTTGCATCCTGCTATTGAACATGTGTACACGGAGCAAAGAAATGCCCTCTTAGCTAGAGTATATCTGGAACAGATGGATGGGAAGAGGCCACACTTGTCAGGTGATGGCAGATGTGACTCACCAGGCTTCAACGCGAAATACTGCCACTATACTTTCATGATAGACAGTACAAAGGAAATACTCCACACCGAACTGGTTCAGGTGAGAAACATATGAATGAATGTATAATAATTATAATTACTCATGCTATCTTGAACATTGTGACAATTTTTTTTGCATAATTACTTTTGCTATGCTAAAATATTTTTAAACTTATCAAATTTACATTTGTAGTGTACAGAGGCCAGCAGCTCTGGCGCTATGGAGCCACTAGGGTTTCGAAGGGGAATGAACGATCTCCTGGATATGGGCATTGACGTGGAAGTGATGGCAACGGATCGCTCCACGTCAATACAGAAGATAATGAGGGAAGAATTCCCTAATGTACAGCATGAATTCGATATCTGGCACACAGCGAAAGGTATGTATTTTTGCCATCGTTGTAAACACACACATGCTACTATCCACATTCAGGACCTACAGACAGTGAGACATACCTGGCCCCATTGACAACTCATGGTGTAATTTTGCCCCCCTGTACAGATCTGTGCAGCCTTGCTAAACTCAGAATTGTAGAGCTGTGAAAGCAGCAGAGAAAACATGTCTACACTGGCTGAGTACAACAATGCATGAAAGAACTAGGAGGGGGTTGAAAATTTGGAAACAGAAGATCTTACACACATTGTTCTCCATACTATCTATATGTATATTTGTCTATCTACTTGTTCAATTGATCACCCAACCTGCAGATATTCCAAAAATCCCATTGACAAGTCACAATTTATGCAAAAGATCAACCATGTGGCAAAATTATGCAATAGATAAATAAAACTAAATTTATGAAAGCCTCAGACAGGGTGGATGGTGAAAATATGTAAATTTTTGTTGTTTGACCAACATAATGATGCATTTTTTTTACCACAGGTTTCCGGAAGAAGTTGCTAATGAAGGGGAAGAAAAAGGGGAACGAAATCCTACATTCCTGGAACAGGTCAGTCTTGGTTTGCAATATTTTACATTTGTATTTTTGTACTGAGGATGGTCAGAATGGTACTAAAAAATTTTTGCACGCACTTTGGGTAGCACTTTACACTTTTATTCACTTAAAACTTGTTGCATCGGCTAAATGGTGTGCCAGTTTCGCTCCATTGATTGTGGTCACGAAAGTCAATTCTCTATGGTGTCTTTGCATGTATTTCATAATTTCATACACAGATAATTTCATTTCCTATGAGCCATGCATCTTCCTCAAGTTCAATTGTTTTACAAGGTGGAAAATGACAAATTTTGATATCTTTCACAGGTCTATCGTAAACCACATGTGGTTTTCCTGTGCCACCAGTAAGGGTGACATAGAGGTAAGTAATCAAAAGCTGACAAACATTTTCTATCTGATTTTTTTTTTATTAATAGTATTATTGAGCATCTTTTCTTTCCCAAAGGCACTTCAAAACAGGTGGAAGATAATTCCACACCATGTGGTCAATGAACACCGATGGACTGACACGGATGGAAAGCGGCATAACTGTGACCATGCTCCTCTAACAGTCGAGGAGGAGAAGAAGAGGATGTGGCTGAAGAAGGACTCGGTGGCATATCAGGACCTGGTGTCATTAGTACTGGATAAAAAGCTTTTGAAAGATCTTCAGAAGATGGCCCTCTTCAAACATACTGGTAAGAACTGACACCCTTTTTATCCACAAGTTTTCAATATATCCTATTGAACATCTTTTAATTAGTACTATATATTCTCTTTTTCACACAGGGGCACTGGAGATCTTTCACAGTGCTCTCCTAAAGTACATTCCTAAACGACAAGCCTTCTCCTACGAGGGAATGAGGGAGAGGGCTTACCTCGCCATCATGGAACATAATGAGAACATTGTGGCACGAGAACAAGCAACCACACCAACAGGTGTGTTTTCATGTACTATAAATACTACATTTACCTAAATTAGTATGTTCATACTAGCTCAAAATGTATACTTTGCTAAAAAGTTAATTATATTCCTGTGTAATTACTACAATCCTTGTCATTTATAGGAGAACCACGCGTCAAACAGGTGCAGGCATAGGCAAGACGGCTCGCGCGCCTATTGGCTGCCCTGCGGCAACAGCAGCAGCCTATCGAGAGAGGCCCTGCGTGACGTGATACCCAATGGGGGCGCTTCGCGCCCATTTCGTCACGTCCCGCCAGAATAGGCGTGGCCTTGGCCTATAAATACGCTCGACAGGCTGATACAAACTGGTTTTCATCACTGAAGCGAACCAGCGCTGTTGTATGCACGGCAAGATACGCAGTACTCGTTCCCTCTCTAGAGAAAACCGAGGTTACGTTAGTAACCGAGTACGTTCTCTTACGAGAGTATCTCTTGTACTGCGTAATATCTTACGCTATGGGGAACACAATGCAACACGCCGTGCGTACTGGGATCCGACACCAAAGTCCCAAGGGCAGTAGCCCGGGGCTCATATAGTGCATAATCACCGTAGACTCAAAGAGAGTCGGAGAAGAGAGGCTACAAGCATCATTCCCCATAAAAAAAGCAACCCCCAGGAGCTAGTTATGTTAACCGTGTTTCACGCAGACAGGGTGAATGTGTTCAGCCTGAACTGGGTATAAGTACGGGTTATTCAACACCCATGGAGCTGTTCTATCGATCAGTGAGCGATGCACAAGCAAAACTCAGCATTCTGCGCCGGCGCAGCGGGGCAGATAGTACTGAATTCTAGACCGACAGCAGCTTGGCCTGTAAGGCGGGAACCTCTAGGTAATAAAACCTTATAAGTGTAGACGGCGAGGCCCAGCCTGCCGCCATACAGATATCTTGCAAGGAAATCCCGCTAGACCACGCCCACGACGAGGCCACGCCTCTCGTGGAGTGCGCTCTGACACCCAAAGGACACTGCAGGCCCTTAGAAGTGTAAGCCAGCGCTATGGCATCGACTATCCATCTGGATAGGCTCTGTTTTGATGCGGCCAGTCCCTTGGAGCGTCCGTCGAACAAAACAAAGAGCTGCTCGGTCTGTCTGACAGACGAGCGGGATACATAAGCTCTCAGTTACAGTTACGTGGCACATGCAGTGTGTAGTGTTTGTGGGCACTGGGTTGTGGGCACATTCACTACATTTAATGCACAATTGACATGAGTCGATCTCATTTGTGTGAGCCCTGCACTGTGGCGGGCTGTGTTTGTGTGTAGAAATGAACACTGGGCTGTGGGCATTTTTATTACACTCATAACACCATCGGCTGTGGCCGGAATACCAGAAAATACACTGCTTATATGATTTTTCTGGGTCGCCGTGGAAACGGCATTTGTGTGCAGGCAAGCGGTCCATGGTGCCGGCTTGTTTACTGCAAAATACACTGGAACAGTCGCATTTTCTTGGAACTGAACGAGCGAAAAGTTTCGGTGTAAGTCTGGCCGCGGCGAGACTACATTTTTATCCGCTGCGAGAGCTGGGATCGAACACGGGTCTCCCGTGCGAAGGCTTTGGGTTTCACTACTGAGCCACAGGGGGGAAACGACAAAAGCTTACATTAAGCATTATCTGCTCGAGCAGATAAGAGAGCGTCATCACAGTTTTGTGTGTGTCGGCGTTTGTTTGCAGGCGTGCGTGTTATACAACAGGCTCATTGCTGCAATAATGACATTTTCAGACGCTCAAACTAAGAGGAGCTGAGAAATGTTTGAGAAATGGAGATTGGTCCGGCCTCAGCGGGACTAAAACACACTCTTTCCTCATTTCGCCGGTGACGCGCGCCCACGGGGGGCGTGGGCGGGGTAGCTTTCTTATAACGTAAAGAAAGCTAGCCGCGATGCTGGCCCGTTTCCCTGACGACTCGCAGGCAGAAGGGGGGAGGTCCACAGAGCTCGCCCAATCCTCACTGTCCGACGCCAGGATAGAGCAGCTGGCCTTCTCTACAGATGCAGCTATCTCGTCGGTCATAATGGCGGAGGCGGCGGTGCGTGGCGGCCGTTGTCCGTCAGTGAGCGACTCGATTGAAGCAGGTGAAGCTGGCGGGCAAACCGGCGAGCTTTCACGGGCTGGAGAAGGCTCGGGGACCCGCTGAGTACGGCGCTATACGACGCGGCACTACAGTGGGCGGGAGTGCAGACTCGGAGAAAAAATGCCAGGCGAGTCCTCAGAGTCACCATGGCAAAAGCTCGCTCAGCAAGCGCGAGAGCTGCATGATCCTTACCCAGGCGGGAAACGCAGATGAAATGGCGGTCCCCGTCGCTGAGTGCGGCTCGGCACGAGCCACAGGAACGAAGCATCTTAAAAAAGACGCTGCTCTTTTAGATAAAGAGAGAGAGAGAGAGTGTGAGTCGCAACGGCGAACACACACTCTCAGCAGAGTAAAAGGATATTGACGCCGGAAAGCGTAGCAGGTACGGCGGCTGAAGGCGGTGAGGTGAAGGCCAGCGGCTTCAGGCTCGAAGGCTCGTCCCGCAGAAGGCTTACAGTCAGACGGCGCGGCTTCTCACTCCGGATCCAGCGATGCAGTAGTGCTTCGCTGAAGAGATGAAAATCAGTTTGTATCAGCCTGTCAAACGTATTTATAGGCCAAGGCCACGCCTATTCTGGCGGGACGTGAAGCGCCCCCTTGGGTATCACGTCACGCAGGGCCTCTCTCGATAGGCTGCTGCTGTTGCCGCAGGGCAGCCAATAGGCGCGCAAGCCGTCTTGCCTATGCCTGCATGCTGCCGCACAGCGTTTTACATTAATTCAAAATTAAGGATAATTTTTGGCTTCAATATCTCGTGGAAAAGAGGTTTTCCCCATAGCGTAAGATATTACGCAGTACGAGAGATACTCTCGTAAGAGAACTTAGTAGTATTGGGTAAAGTAATTTGTTTATATTACTATAGTTGTTATATTACCACAACAACTATAGAATTGCCACAACAAATTAAATCAAGTACTTTACTATAGTGTGGTTCAAAAACACTATAGTATTTTTACTATAAATTACTATAGTATTTTTTCATGTGGGTTACCATAAAAAAACAGTTCCAGACCTAGCTGCTAACAGCCAAGATAAACAATGAACTAGTATCTAGTAGGCTAACAACGCCAACGGATTTTAGAACTAGTATTGATATAGTAGGCTAGCACTTGCTAAACTATATCTTATACTATATCTAGCTATATAATTACGCATACAACACACTATTGTGCAATATACCTAAAGTAGGCTATGCTTTATTTCTCTGTACATTTTTTGTTTTATTTTGTATTTCTTTATTCTTTACAGGACGAACTTGATGAGGTTGTAAATACATGGAATTCCCACAAAATCAGAGCACGATCTGGAAATTATGCAGCATCAGGACGTCCGATAGTGATGTTCTCTCTTCCAGGATTGCACAATGCCGTAGATAGACTCAAATTAATTGACATGGACGAAGCGGCCTTGTGTCAGTAAGAGTGCACCCCCAAGGGTCAGTTCCCTTGTGATGAAACAGTTTTTGATCTGTGCTGTCTGTTACTGGAGGAAAATGGATGGGATGCTCCTACAGATCCATTCAGTGCAGCTAATCTCTACATATTGTTGAGAGCAGAAATACAGCAAAATATCTGATGGTCCTTAATCCAAAGAAAAGTTTGTTAGCTGGGCACCTATCTGTCATAACTCATATTTATTTGTCTTATCTGTAGTTCATGCTGCATATCAATGGAAATTAGAGCAGGTGTGTTAAAATGAGTGTGAATTTGCAATATCAACAGCAAAAGTTTAATACACAATGCTTACTTAACCCTTTGTAGGTAACTCTTCAACGTATCTCTATATAGTACCCAGGGGGCAAAGGGGGTTTAGCAGACATGGGCTGCTGTAAAAGGTTGTCATATAAAAATTAAATCTATGATGTCTGAGGATCAAAACCTGGGTGGACAACCCGGTCAACAAGCTGCTGGAAACTTGTAATTAGGGTCAAAACAATGCTACCTCAAATTCTGCTCCCCGGAATCACCCAATAGTCCAGTCATTTTATGAAAAAAAGTTGAACAAATTGCAACTGAAGCAAACTCAACTGATTTTGAATCCTCAATATGTCCTGAGTAAAGGAAAAAAAGCCCTGAAGAATCCCATTAGGGGAAAGTTTAGAAAAAGACCCAAATATAGTCTATTCATACGCCTATTCATTTTTTTCTCACGTGAATAGGATAAAAATTTTAACCTTTAAATATCACCATGAAAATTACTGAGTTGATTACTTACATCAAGACAAACAAAAAATGTATTACAAGTTTTTTGAAATTGTTTGTTAACATGGACAAACGGTGCATAATCTAATTACATATGTGCTACTTTGCATAAATACCACAACAAATCTAAACATTGGGTATAGCAGGTGAAAATGTCTTGTTGAATCTTGTTGACATATAACAGTAAAAGACTTAATGTTAAGGTCTGAATGGAACACATTTAGGCTACCCATGAACATTAATACATAGAGGTAGGAAGTAGTGCTGGGCAATGATTAATCGCGATTAATCGCATCCAAAATAAAAGTTTGTGTTTACATAATATATGTGTGTGTACGGTGTATAATTATATTTTATATATAAATGTACACATATGCATGTATATATTTAAGAAACATTTGCATGTATATACTGTATATATATTTAAACATAATTAATATTATATATAAATATTATATTTTATATATAAATAACATATTTTCTTAAATATATACATGCATATGTGTGTATTTATATATATAAAAAATAATTATACACAGTACACACACATATATTATGTAAACACAAACTTTTATTTTGGATGCGATTAATCGCGATTAATCGTTGCCCAGCACTAGTAGGAAGAAGTACTTTAGAAACCAGCCTTTATTAATTATTATTGCAGAGATGGGGTTTGGGTATTGAGTGCATTGTGTACGTAACTAGATTTTTTGATCCAGACACTTTTTATTTAACCTATCTTTTGTCTTCTGCATTCTCCGAGTCCTTATCCATGTCTCCTGTTCTTCCCTCAGATTTATCCCCCAGAAACAGTCCCACTGACCCAGCCCCAAACCCCATTTAATAATAATTAATAAAGGCTGGTTTCTAAAATTAGTTACAGAAGGAGTTGGCCAGGGGCCCCGGACGACTGTTTTAACGAAAGCTTGAGCAAAAGGCAATGCGTTGGCCGGGAATCGAACCCCTGTCAACGCGCGGGAGCCGAAAATGGTTAAGCTTAACTTCCCTTAACTTTTCCCATTCATTCTCTATGGTAGTGCTTAACACTACAGATGCAATATACCTTTGGCCACACGTAGACTTCCTGGCGCTGTTTCGCTTTTCCGTGGCGAGGAATTTTAAAAGCGTAGTGTCATCTGTCAATCAATCATTCGCAGTGGAGGAGGGGAGACCCGTTTTAAGATCGGAGATATTTGTTTACCGAATTGTCAGCAAATTGTTTTGTTTTTTACAACAAATTTTTACAGTCTAAACTACCTTCAGACAGATTTTACCTCAGGTGACCACATATACATAATTATTATTCATATATTTTATCATTTAAATTGCATGTATATTATCATGTAACGTAAGTTAACTGTTAAGTTAATCGTACTGTTAATTGTGTTGAATTGATTGTGACGTTAAGAAACCCAGTAAACCAAACTCCTCGTTGTAAATACAGCTGTTATTTTATAAGAGTATCTTTGTTTGTAAAGGTGAATGTTTCATCATTGATTTCTTAATATGCACTCATATAAAATGTTTACAACTATATGTTAACAGTGCAGTATGATGTAGTACTTTTAATGTAATTAATATATAGTACACACAAATCTAATACATTTGAATTACAAAAAAAAAATGATTACGAAAAAATATGTGTGCAATTTAATGGTATAGTATATGAATAACATTTTATTATGATAAAATAGATAATTAAACACAATAACAGTGTGTGAAAGAGGATATTGTGAAATGAATATGAATATTTATTTAATAATAAAATGGTTCATTTAATTGTTGTTTTATTTATTAAGAAATAAAATAATTTAAATCAGAATATAAGTGTGTTAATTAAGTGTGTTAATGCAACAGACCATAAACACTAATCAGCTCTTTGTGAATGTATATGTACAGCACAGCAGGATGAAGGTGAAAGTGATCTTCCCAGGCAAGATCAAAGTGTGCTTCAGGAAAGGATATCTGAGACAAGATCCCTCAGATGAAGCCAAGAGGATCAAAGACAACCCCAATCTCCAGGACAAATCAGCCCCTCAAAGGGAAGACAAGGTCAAGGAGAATGCCCGCTCTGTTGTCTTCATGAGAGGAGGAGATGTGTCAGACAGAAAAGAGGTGCTGGGAGAGTATATGCTTCAGTTTGGAAAGTACAAAGGCAAATCATTCCGGTGGCTGCTAGAGAATGATGTAGGCTATACCATATTCTTGACTAAGAAGGTTGAGGAGGAGGAGAGAGCCAGTCAGTTTAAACCAGAGAGTCCCAAAAAGGACAGCCTACTTTCATTTCTTGAGTACAGTAGAAGCTTCCAGGAAATCGAGGACCTCCTAAATTATTTAACTATAAGATCAGTGGCACCACCTGTGAGAAATGAAGATGACAACTTGGTTGGCTTTGGGATTAATGCAGAAAAGATTTGGAGGGATGTTTGGGAGGGCAGAGCAGATGGATATGCTGCATTTATCCTCCAGAAACAGTGCGTCCCAGGCAGCAAAATGTTTCGGCTGCAGCAGTACCTCACTCAGAAAAAGAGCCAGCTTCAGAGTGTTTCAGCGGAACATGCTTCCACTGGCCTTACAGCATCTGCCTCTCATCCTCCAGGTTTGTTGACAGTACAGTTGAGTATATATAAGGTCGAATTGAAATATGTAAATGTGGGATGACATATGATTCGCATCTTTGCTTTTATGCTTTGTTTTACAGAAATAGAGGATGATGAAGAATTGGAGAGAATGATGCTTTCTATATCCCCATCCAAACTCCAAGGCCAACTGAGTAAGAAAACCTCACACAGACAAATTTTTGGATCAGTAAGATTTGTTTTACTAAGTCTGTTATTTGATTCAAATACAAAATAAAACAGTCAAAATTGTGAAATATTATTAGATTTCAAAATAGCTGTTTTCTATGTGAATATATAATAAAGTGTAATTTATTTCTGTGATCAAAGCTGAATTTTCAAAATCATTACTCCAGTCTTCAGTGTCACATGATTCTGATGATTCGGTGCTCAAGAAACATTTCTCATTATTATCATTGTCAACAATTGTATTATTGTTACAGTATTACAGTACAACAAATAGTTATTTACATTTTTATTTCAGGATTCTTTGATGAATAGAAAGTTCAAAAAAACAGCATTTATCTGAAATAGAATCTTTTGTAACATTAAACACTACTGTTCAAAAGTTTGGGGTCAGTAAGAATTGTTAGTTATTTTTTTGGGGACATAAATAAAATAAATCCATACTTTTATTCACGAAGGATGGATTAAATTCATCAAAAGTTACAGTAAAGGCATTTATAATGTTACAAAAGTTTATATTTCAACACACACTATTTATTGTGGTTGCTATGTCCATATTTTTCTGAATGTACACCCGTATGAATGTGGATTATTGCTGTAAAAGAGCTTAATGCTCAGTCAATTTTCCCTGAATAAACAACAGTTGATGATATTTATAATTCCATCCTTTCATACCAGTCTTTGGTTTGTTCTTTTTCCATAGAAGTGGAGGAAGGTGAAGAATTGGGTCGGATGATGCTACCCACATTTTCATCTAAAATTCCAGACCAACTGAGTGAGAACCACATACATGCACATACATGCTCTATCACACTGCATTCATTTCCATGAAACATCATTACATTTTTATTCAGCGTTATTCAAGATGGTAAATGTTTGGGATGTTACATTGTTTCTGCACTGTGCACTCAGGTTCACAAGTTGTTGGAGTCCCTATGGCCATTCAGTATATATATATATATATGTATATACTGAATATATACATACAAGCTACAGTATAGATTTTCACAGCAGCTTCGGTAACAAATTCAATACAAATTCTGCTGTAAAGCAGCTCTAACAAGCCAATTGTGACATTATTCAGCTCAAGTCACTTCAGTATTGATTCAGTTCAATTCAAGATTCAGATCAATTGTGCATACATACTGTATATACAGTGTATTTGTGCACATACATGTACGTGTGACTCCTGTACACACCACTGTACACTGAACAAGCAGAAGACACGTAGCAGTGTTTTACATTTTTCACATCTGTGTGTAGTTTGGTGTGTACTGTACTTTAACAGTAAAGGGTTTTATATGTTATTGTGTCTGTTTATGTTATAAATGCTTGAAAGTTAAATTATCTTCACTATGCTTTCAGGTTCAGAAGTTGTTGAAGTCCCAGTGGTCAAAGGTTTTATTCCTACTGCATGCTAGGGATGATTCTGACATGAATCAGGATGATCTGTTCTACATTGATTTGTTGCTGTTTGTTGGTTAGGCCACGTTCAGGCCTGTTCTTATTCTTGAGTTCAGTTGTTCTACAAACATTGATAAAGGCATTTATATCTCATCATTGAGGGTAAGTACAGAGTTCTTGTTTTGCATGTTTTTTTTTTTTGCATGCTATACTTTAAAGGTTTGGTATGTACCAAAATGCAGAAGTACAGCAAAAGTACAAATATGTATTACAGTTTATTTCAATCGCTAACAAGCGCTTACCCATACTTCAGATACTTTTTTTAAAACTCTTAACACAGACCTCTCACTGCACCTGCACCTCTCACTGCATCTCTCACTGCATCTCTCACTGCATCTCTCACTGCACCTCTCACTGCATCTCTCACTGCATCTCTCACTGGGCCTGCTCTTCTCTCTGGGCCCCTTGCTCTTACACTTCCTCGTCCAGACATTACAGTGTTTGTCTTTTTCTGTTTCCAAAAACATCACTCCTCAAAGTCCTCCTTTTACTGTATAAGTGTCAATGTAATAGGAAAAAATAACCCTGCCACTGAGTCTAAGCCAGACTGGAATCAGCTATGGTTGGCCCAATTTACCCAACATAAATCAGCTGTGTGTCAATTATTCAATTGTTTGTTTATTATCATCTGAGATATATTGTTTTTGAACTGATATCATTGCAGAAGCAGAGGTTTTTATACTGTATCTAAGGTTTGGAATATTGTTTTTGCTATTGTGGGATGGTGTGTGTTAACATTTGTAAATACAACAAAAACAATCCATAATTTTGTTGGGCGGTATAGCTTTATTTAACTGGTTGGACAAACGCTTGTTAGCGACTGAAAAAAACTGTAATTTGGACTAGAATGACGCATCCGTTTTGATTCATGAAGCTGTAGATTACTCATGTAATGTAGTCATGTAATGGTAATGCATTAACATACCACACCTCTAATATTATAAAGAGTCTTGACATGTGTTCTATGGGTTTGTATGCATTTACATTACTATTTAATAACACATTTACTAAGGGACAGTACTACAGGGAATTAGAATGAGATTACATTTTTCTGTGTTAGGGAGGCGTAAACCACCAGCAACACTCTTAAAACCAGACCGGCCTGATGAATATAGTGCTACTGCATCTTCACATCCAGGTTAGTATATGGACGTATACACATGCCGACTCTACTGTAACGATGTGCCTGTTTCTGATTAGTGTTATTGTTTTTCACCAATTCCCTTCACTCCAGTGAGGGTTCCTTTGCCAGTACCTCCACAGTTGCTTGAATTGGGGTTATCGACAAGCAAGACCACATCACCTTTGAGACCAGTGCAGGAAACCATGCTCTGTCAATGTAAGGACTTAATGTAACATAATTTTACTTAATAAAATTTAAAACAGATTTAACATATTTAACAAATGTAATGCTCATATATGACTAATGTCAACCATGTCATCCTGCAGCCCTCCTCCCAGTGACCTCTGCAGAATCTATAGCCTCTACTCCTCCCTCAGGCCCTCCTGCAGCTGCTGTCCAGTCGGGACTCCTTGCAGCCTCTACTCCACCCACAGCACTCCCTGCAGTCTCTGCTGGGTACCCCCCAACTCAGTTGGAGGAGAAGCCAGCACTTCCACCACTGCCAGGCTATGAGCAGGATGTAAGCCAATGGAACTGCTCTCACCAGTAGAGAATCTGGATGAAAACAGAAATGGAAGCCTTGGGACTGTGGCCAGGCTCTAGACCGGTGAGACATCCAATGAACATGATCTCCTTGTGGCGTTACCCACCTCAGCCTGAGCTTATTGATGCTGTCTATAAGCTGCCATCACCGAAATACTTTCAACTTCATCCATTCTTCATTTGGAAACCAGAGCACTCCATTATGGAAAGAGTCCGCAACAACTACACACTGCCATGTCTGAACGGCTGTCCGAATCCTCACGTTGTCTCATCAGGAGTTGGACGACCCCGTGTCATTATTGGTACAAGCAGCCAGTACTACATGCTGGCCTCTCGGCTCAGCTGTAAAGTCTGTAAAAAGTACTGGTTTGCAGACAAACCTCAATGGATGGACATGCTGCCAAGTCGATTCTGCAACATTTTTCCAGCTTTTCTGACGCACAAGAAGGCCATATGTAAGACTGTGATGGATGAGTTGCGGCGCACAGCAAAGTCTCCCAATGATATGGCCAATCAGTTGAACGAAGCTCTCAACCTCAGGTATGAGCGTGCACACCTGGCTTACCTGTCCACTGTTAAGAATGTGCTGGATGGAGACAGTGGACTTTATGGTCAGCAGACCATCACAGGGGCACTAAGAGCAACAAATACTCCTGCTCCATTTGGTGAGTATGGTTATGTGGTCGGCTGGTGTGGAGTCACAGTCTCACCCCACTACTTGGTTGACTGCCTCATTCAGGAGGGCAGGATACCACACTCAATCTGCTCCATCAAGGCACATTTGGACAAGTATTAAGGGCTGACCATACCCGCAAGGTGGCCCGGAAGGTTGTGCTTGCATCAGGTACTATGTAGTCATACGCTGTGATGAATGAAAACTGGATGATCTTGTCCTGGGTGATGCTGCAGTCTGAAAGTGATAAATCCCTGCAGCCAATGTATGCGGGGCTGTCCCGTCGTTACATTTTTGCAGAACTGCCAAAAGCCAACTACCAGTGGGTTGACCGGTAAGAACCAGCCATCACATTTTCCTTCCCACCTATATTATATTTGTAAAGTAAACAAAATATAGTACAGCAAATACATGTATCCTATTTATTTTAATGTTTAATATTTTAAATATACTTCTCTTTGTGTGTGGAACAGAGATTGCTGTGCTGCCTTCAGGATCCCAAACCCTGATCCCCAGGAGCACCTCCTCTGGGATTCTTGGAAGACCACTGAGGCTATAGTGACTGCGGCAACCTCTGGGCATCTCATCAACACCTGTGCCTCCCGCAAAGAATATAATAGCGACATCAACATCAAGCTGGACTTGTTCCACTGCATGCGGCGGTTCTCCAGAGAGTGTACTTCAGAGCACCATCCACTGCACAGTGCTTTCTGCAAGTTTCTGTCAGCAGCTTTTAGTGTTGTGGACCAGATGGACCTACAGAGACTGAAGCAGGCTTATGTCTTCTGTGGGATAGTGCCTGCAAATCCAACAAAGAAGCACATCAGGGAGCACTGTCGCACTAGGGTCCCACACCCCAAAGAGCTGCTGGAGAGAGTGGAGAGCGTTCTCCAAAGATTCTTTTTAGAAAGCGATCCTGATGGTGGGCCACTGTTCAAACCATCGATGTTGAAGGTATGGAGGATTCAGCGATACCACATCCTCAGAGGCTGCCTGAGTGACCCAGAGATTGAAGAGGGGATCCTTTATAGGCATGCAGGAACGGTCCAGCTGAACCATGTGAAGGGGGAGGCGGCAGCTGTACCCGTGTGGATCCCTGTGAGAGGCACCTCTCAGCAGGAGGGATTCCATTTCCATCAGGCGAGATGGGTCACAGGCACTCAGGTATCCACAGAACTTTTCCAGGCGCAGGACATGATTGGAGTGGCTCGCTGGAATTTCAAGCGCCTTGTGGACCTGAAGCAGCCTGGAGTGAAGCTGCCTGCAGTTTTTGATCCTGTGCTGATCATGGAACTGAACAAGCTCTCAGACGTGGTGACAGGCCAGGCCAAGTACCCTGCCTTACTTATCTCACAGACAGACACCGGAGAAGGTTTGGACTGCAGTATGTGGAGCCTGGTTGTCGTCCTGTCCCCCTGGACTGGGACAAGCACAAGTCCCAGAAGGTACCTGTTGCAGAGGAGGGAGAGCATCAGTCCTCACAGCCGTCTGCTCTCAGTGAGATATTCCCACCTGATGACACAACTGAGGAGGTGAGGGGGGAACCCTCTGCTCAGCTGAACTTGACTGTTGTACTTACAAATATCCCCAGTCACTATAATACAAAATCTAATATGTAATTACTGATTGTAACCCAAATTAATTACCCTATGCTCCAGGATGACATCTTTGGTGTGGCTTCTCCTGGCTCACAAACAATGATCCAGCCTGCACAGCCCACCAGTGTAAAAGGTGATTCAGCTCACATCTTCATCCCTTAATTATTCCTTATTTATATGAATACTACATATATTTTAGAGATAAAAGTGAAAATGATTTACTTATTCTGTCCCCTTTCCTCTCTTTTAGATGAGATGACACCACCACTGCCCTTTGCTCCCTCTCCACGAGCTGCTCGCACAGGTTCCATCAAGGCAGGGGGTCTACTTTTTGTCCTGGACCATTTTCGGTGGACACAGCCCATGAGGGATTCCATTGATGGCCTTCTGGCAAAGTACCATGGGCAGAAAGACCTTCTCACCCAGGTGGATGCGGAGTATGCTGCCCTTGTGCAGGCTGCCTCCAGGGATCCCAATAGCCTCTTACACCCCACCACGAAACAGCTGGCCAAGATGACAAACACAAGTTCATCCCTGAACACCAGTCCAGAGAAACTCCTGGAGACCCAGCAGCTGTGGCATCACCTCACAAAAGGTAGTGAAACTGTAAGTGTTCCAGTGGTAACCCTCCCACCTGCCCTAGTGAACCCACCCAGAAATAAGCCCCAGGAGTCCCCGCTAACTAAGGGTGAGATTGAACAGATGGTGAAAGATATTGTGGAGAAGCAGCAGCAGCAGCAACAGCAGCCTGTAACAAAGAGGACACGGAACTGTCTTGCTTGTGGCCAGCCAAAGTCACGTTACCTTGGTGATGGCTCCTCCATTCATTTCTTTTATCAGTCTGGGATAGTGAAGTACTTTTACTGCTCTACAAAGGTATACCAGATGTATGCAGCGGAAAGCCTCACCAATCCTCGAATGCCGTTTGCTGACTTTGCTGAAACACCCTATTTTAATCGAGAGCTACAGGCCGCAAAGCAGCGCTCTGCAGAGGCAAGACAGGTAATGGAGGAGCGGGGACAGAGAAAGGCTATGGAGCAGCATCCCACTGGTCGCCTCTGTAGGTTCTGCCACAAGCCCCTCAAACAAGGCCCAGAGAGTCCACACATACATACTGGGTTCCCTGGTGTGGCAGGGAAATATGTATATTGTCCTGCCAAAGTGTTTTCCCTATATCGTACAGAGGGGATGACTCACGAGATGACTTGGGGAGAGTTCTGTCAGTCTTCCTTTTATGAGGCAGAAAAGAAGAGATGGGTAGCAGAAAAGGGAAAGTGACTGCCCTCATGTTTCCTGGTTTTGATTGTAAATATTGTATCATAAAAAATATAACTCTGTATCTAGTTTGTTATGGATATCTGTTTCATGTGTAAACCACTGTGGTTTGTTCTTGCCTTATTTGTCTTTCTGGTTTTTGTTTTTTGTTTTTTTACTTTAGAATGCCATGTTGGTACCTGAATGATTGTAAAATGTAAAAAAGTCTGCTTAACTTTTACTGTTATATATGCATCATTTATCAGTTAAAATGTTTTTACAATTCGTTCAAAACATTTTCAAAACTCTATGATTATTTAGATGATGGAAAGCACTACTTTTAATCTTTTGTAATTGTAAATACTTTGCATCTCACCAGTAAGAATTTTTTTGCATATAATATTACTTAAGCATGTTCTTACTTTTTATTAGTTTGTTACTTTTGGCACAATCATATTTATAACTGTATAATCTTTGTTTAACTGAAAAAGTACTGTGTAGCCTGTTTCAGCCTGTTTCTTTTTTATTCTTCCATAGATCTTTGTTCACTAGGTGTTTTTAAACTGTCACTTGATTTCATAGATTGATTATTTCTTTTGGTCATGTTGAGATATTCCCATTTTTTAACATTTGTTCATTCAATCCAATTGCCTTGGTTCACATTATTGTGTAATTAACATGTACTCTGCATAGTGTTGTGGTAGAATGAGTCTTTTAAAATTAAAAAGGTATTATTTTATGATTGTATATTTTATAAAGGTATACTTTTATTCTTTTGAATGTTTGTTTTTTATTAAAGCATAATTTAACTGAAAATATCCAGAAAATCCTTGACTGTTATTTTGGACAAGCACAAAAAGTTACAGCATATATCACATTGCACCAATTAATTTATCAGAAAAATAAGGACTGAAAAAAAATTTGGATGAAAACAGAGATGGAGTCCATGGGGCTCTGGACAGGATCACACCCAGTAAGACACCTCATGAATATGGTCTCCTTGTGGTGCTATCCACCTCAGCCTGAGCTTATAGAGACAAACATGGGCCTTCCATCACCAAAGTACTTCCAGCTCCATCCCTTTTTCATTTGGAAACCTGAGCACAGTATAAATGAAAGACTTAGAAACAACTACATCAAATACTGTTTTATAGCACAAAGACATTCCTTGCACAAGGTTATGCATAAATATATATATTGGATTGCCCTCTGACTGTCGATTGCTGATCGATTGCTGATCCTGATCGATTGCTCCTGTCTGCCTAGCTGCCTGCTGTGTTTTGTTTGCTTCGAGGCTCTAAGCTCCGTCTAAGCCTCGTATTAGCTTTGTATTTCTTTCTGTTTTGAACCATAATTTACTACCATTTCTAGTTGTTTATACTACTAAATACAGCTTAGACAACATCTCAGATTAACCCGGGGTGTATTCCAGAAAGCTGGGTTAATTTACCATCAGATTAACCCTGAACTCTGGGTTGATTAACCCAAAACCTGCTTACTCGGGGTATGTCGGTTCCAAAACACCTGTGAGGAGTTAGTTTAATCAACCTCCTATTGGTAACCCAGAGTTAATGCGCGCGCACGGCGAGTACATAAAGACATTTTCAATGGATCGCCGATTTCAGGAGTCACCATGGAAACCAAGGGAGAAAAAAAGCGAGCTACATATTTCGGTGAAACTGAGTTGGAGGTTTTAATACTTGCTTATGAAGACTATAAGCCCATTATAACTAAAAAAAGCAATACTGCTGCATCAGCAAAAGAAAGAGAGTTGGCTTGGCATTTGGCAAAAAATAACAGACAGAGTAAATGCGTGAGTTTAGAAAATTATAAATGGGCTATTTTCCCCTTTCATTGTGACGCAAAAATTCTTTGGAGCATGTAGTAAAAATAGACAAGTATTTACTTTTTGGCCTCTATACATTTCTTAATATTACAGTAGTAATGCACATAATTGGCTAGTTATATGTTGGCTTCTTGTTTTATCAGGTGTAATCCTTCTGGAGCTAGAAGAAGTGTGAGCCAAGGAAAAATGAAACACAAAAACATTCTCCAGCAAGGTAATATTTTCTAAACTTACTAAACTTGTTACTGACGCCATGTAATTTAGTATTTAATGTAATTTAGTTTTCTATGTAGCCAATAGAAAGAAGGCTGAGGCCCGTAAAACAGGTGGGGGTCCACCTCCACCGTCCCTCACCCCAGCTGAGGAGCTGGCACTGTCCCTTAATAAACTACTAACCCTCACCCCAGCTGAGGAGCTGGCACTGTCCCTTAATAAACTACTAACCCTCACCCCAGCTGAGGAGCTGTCACTGTCCCTTAATAAACTACTAACCCTCACCCCAGCTGAGGAGCTGGCACTGTCCCTTAATAAACTACTAACCCTCACCCGAGCTGAGGAGCTGGCACTATCCCTTAATAAAGGGCGACCTGTGGTCGATGGGATTCCAGGGGGCAGTTCGTCAGACTCAGCTACTAAGACAAGTGGCTTAGTAAAATGTAGGTGTACCATATTAATACTTATGATTTATTGATGTTTTCACTGTTTTTGTCAGTGTTTTAATAAAGAAAATCATCAACACTGTCACCATTTTAAAAAGGCATTTTAAATGCATTTTACAGTCATTGATTCACTTGTGCAGTATGCATGCTGCTTTGACTGCATATGCTGTATACTGTAATACTATTACTAGTACTCTTAGATGTTCCTTTCCTTCTTTATTAGTTGTATTTGTTTAAGAATATACATTGAGTATTGAATATGCATGATTATCTTATTGGTTTAATTATCTTGCAGTTTCTGATGGCCACATTGTATTATTGGATCCTCCTGCAACACCACACTCAGTTGTAAGTGATTATTGTGTTCAGGTTTCTGTTTGCTAGACCAAGCATCCTTCCTTATTTTCACTGTAGGATGACGATGAAGAGACCACTTCTGCTGTGACAGAAACAGAAAATGTGGGGAGGCCCATAGAGGTATGATGCATACAATGCATTCCCCCTTTTTTACATAAGAGCATAAATAAATTGTCATTGTCATTTTACAGAATATGGCAGGAGATTTTAATACAAATGAGGGTCCATCAACCTCCACACAGAATCTTAGCAGTGTAAGAAATGTTCTGCAGTTCTCCTTCCTCATTTAAATATTTGGTCTGTGTTTGTATTACAGACTTTTTCAGTCATGTTTAATTATTCTGTCTTTCTAGTTGCCTGCCAAAGAGCTGTATAAGGTCCACTTTCAAAAGCAAATCAGAAAAAGTGACATTGAGATGGACCTTATACAGCTTCAAATGGAGGAGAAAAGGCTTAACCTAAAAAAGGCCAGACTTGAAATTGAATTGCTGGAGCACCAGCTTAAGGTGGGACACAGTTTGTGAACATTAATCTGTCATGACATTAATCAGTTGCCTTTCCCACATGCTCTGCATCGCCTATTGTATACAAAAAACTCCCCGTCGCAAAAAAGCGAAGGGCAATGCACAAAATGTGCTCTGTGTTAAGCGCTAATCCGCGATGTGTCACGTTTGCTATATATGGTTTCAAAATCTTCGTTAAATAAATTAACGATTCTTTTGAAAAACGGTAACGCTATTACTGTATAATCTGTGCCTCTACGTCCACAGGATCTTCATCAAAAAGGGCACACCATGCTCGGAAATCTCTCTGAAACAAACTAACCCTGCAACATAACCTGCTCCGGAGCAGGTTATCCTCAGAGAGTCAGTTGCTATGGTTACTTACATAACCCGAAAGTTACCTCCATTTTTGGAACCGAAAGCAGAGGTTATCCGCTTACTTACTCCTAAACTTACCCGGGTAAGTCACATAACCTGCTTTCTGGAATACACCCCTGACATCGCTAGCTTTCGTTATTGATAGCACAACACGCTAGTAACTCGCTAGCCTGTTAACGCGCCACCCGTGCGCTCAGTTATTTATTTATTTTTCTCTCCCGCGCCTCTGAGTTCATAAAAAGCCCAGGTGAGTAAGAATCAGTCAACAAACACGGTGAGTAATGTCTTGTCCTGTTATTGTCACCTGCACTTCATGTTACATGTTTAGCATAGCCTTCCCCGTCGGCAATATAGGGTTTATATGTGATAAATGCAACGAGACAGTCAGGCTGACGGAGAAGATTTCAGAATTGTAAACACGCATCCAAACTTTAATTGAGGATAGTCAGTGTGCTAGAGTTTTAGATACTATTTTGGATGCTCCTAGCATAGTGAACTCTTTACATGATTCGGTTCCGGCTGAATTATTGCCTGTGCAGCAAGGCAAATGGGTGGCAGTGAGAGATCGCTGTAGTCGCGGATCAAAAAACCACTCTTCCGTTCCGATTGCCATAACAAATCGATTTGCCCCGCTCAGTGAAACACCCACTGAGAATTCTGTTGATTGTGCCCTGGTAATTGGTGATTCGATCACACGGAATGTGAAAATAGGGACACCAGCCAACATAGTCACATGTTTGCCGGGAGCCAGAGCGCCTGACATCAAAGCAAATTTAAAAGTGCTGGCTAATGCTAATCGTAAATTCTCTAAGATTGTTATTCACGTCGGCACTGATGATGTTCGACTCCGCCAGTCGGAGATCACCAAAATTAATATTAAAGAGGTGTTTGAACTCGCAAGTACGATGTCAGGCACTGTAATCTGCTCTGGCCCCCTTCCTGTTCGAAGGAGTGATGAGATAGTTAGCAGATTGTCATCACTCAATGGCTGGCTGTCTAAGTGGTGTCCGCAAAATAATATAGAATTCATAGACAATTGGAAAAGTTTTTGGGGCAAACCTGACCTGTTGAAAAGAGATGGTATTCATCCCTCCTGGCATGGTGCTGCTCTTCTCTCTAGTAATTTGGCTCATAGTCTTAGAGACAAAACATGACAATCTGGGGCTCAGGTCAGGAAGCAGACAAACTGGCTAAACCGACCGTCTGCTAGCGGCCTCGCGTCACCAAGGTCAGATAAATCCAATCACATAGAGCCTCTTTCACCTAGATATCATCATATAGAGACTGTGTCTGTTCCCCGAATTTGGAAATCCAAAAAACGTCCAAAACGATCTAAGGTTAAAAATGTAATTGATATTCAACAAATAAAAAATAGATATAATACAGATGAGCAAACGATAAAGCTTGGGTTGCTGAATATTCGATCCCTTACTTCAAAAGCGCTCATAGTTAATGATATGATTTCAGATTATAACCTAGATGTGCTGTGTATGACAGAAACCTGGCTAAAACCAAACGATTACATTACTTTAAATGAGTCCACCCCCCATGATTACTGTTATAAACATGAACCTCGCCTGAAAGGCAAAGGGGGAGGTGTTGCTGTAATTTATAGTAATATTTTCAAAACCACTAAAAAATCTAGTTTTAAATATACTTCTTTTGAAGTGTTGGTGCTTAATGTAAAAATATATAATGTAAACGATAAATCAAGTTTGAGAATTCTGCTGGCAACTGTATACAGGCCACCAGGGCACCATAAAGACTTTATCAAAGAATTTGCTGACTTTCTATCAGAATTAGTATTGGCTGCAGATAAAGTTCTAATTGTTGGTGATTTTAATATACATGTAGATAATGAAAAAGATGCATTGGGATTGGCATTTAAAGACATTCTTAACTCTATTGGAGTTAGACAACACGTGTCAGGACCTACTCATTGTCGTAATCATACTCTAGATCTAATATTATCACATGGAATAGATGTTGATGCTGTTGAAATTCTGCAGCAGAGCGACGACATCTCAGATCATTATCTAGTCTCATGTAAATTACATTTAGCCAAGGCTGCAAAGCTGACTCCGTGTTACAAGTATGTTAGACCTATCACTTCTGCCAATAAAGATTGCTTTATCAATAATCTTCCTAATCAGTTTCGTCATCTCAGCATCTCAGATAGCTTAGCAGAACTAGATATTGCAATAGAAACTTTTAACTCTCTCCTTTCCAGCACTTTAGACACAGTTGCTCCGTTGCGCTTAAAGAAGATTAAAGAAAATAGTCCAACGCCGTGGTACAACGAGCACACCCCGATCCCTTAAGAGAGCAGCCAGAAAAATGGAGCGCAACTGGAAGAAAACAAAACTAGAGGTATTTCGGATTGCATGGAAGGAGAGCTCGATTGCTTACAGAGAGGCTTTAAAAGCTGCTAGATCTGCTTATTTTTCAACCCTATTAGAAGAAAATAAACATAATCCTAGGTATTTATTTGAAAAAGTGGCTACACTAACGAAAAAGAAAGCTTCAAGCCCAGAAGTTTCCAAGAAACACAGAAGTAATGACTTTATGAACTACTTCACTTATAAGATTGATAATATTAGGGACAAAATTATAACTATGCAACCGTCTACTACAGTATCGCATCAGACAGTGCAGTGTAGTCTCCCTGAGGAAAAATTTGATTCATTTGTTGCTATAGGAGAGGAAGAATTTTGCAAACTCGTTAAATCATCTAAATCGACAACATGTATGTTAGACCCTATACCGACTAAACTATTGAAAGAGATGCTTCCAGAAGTCATAGATCCTCTTCTTAACATCATTAATTCGTCTTTGTCTCTAGGATACGTACCAAAAACCTTTAAGCTGGCTATGATTAAACCGCTTGTTAAAAAAACGCAACTTGATCCTACAGAATTAGTCAGTTACAGGCCGATCTCAAATCTACCTTTTCTATCAAAGATATTAGAAAAAGCAGTATCCTCACAGCTGTGTTCCTTTCTTGAAAGACATGATATCTGCGAGGATTTCCAGTCAGGATTTAGACCGCACCATAGCACTGAGACTGCTCTCATTAGAGTCACAAATGATTTGCTCTTATCATCCGATCGTGGTTGTATCTCTCTATTAGTGTTACTTGATCTTAGTGCTGCATTTGACACCATTGACCACAACATTCTCTTAGATAGCCTAGAAAACTATGTTGGCATTAGTGGAATTGCATTAGCATGGTTTAAATCATATTTATCTGACCGCTATAAGTTTGTAGCAGTAAATTAAGAGATGTCTTATCGATCACAAGTTCAGTATGGCGTACCACAAGGCTCAGTTCTCGGACCGCTGCTGTTCACTCTGTATATGCTACCTTTAGGAGATATCATTAGGAAACATGGAATTAGCTTTCACTGTTATGCTGATGATACTCAGCTCTATATTTCTTCCAAACCTAATGAACCTCACCAATTCACAAAATTATCGGAATGCATAGTTGATATGAAAAATTGGATTACTAGTAATTTCCTACTACTAAATTCAGAAAAAACAGAGATTCTAATTATTGGACAAAAAGCTTCCACACGTAATAACCTAGAATACCGTCTAACACTTGATGGCTGCTCTGTTAAGTCCTCGTCGTCGGTTAGGAACCTGGGTGTGCTCTTGGATACCAATCTTTCATTTGAAAGTCACGTGTCTAGTGTCTGTAAAACCGCATTTTTCCATCTTAAAAATATATCTAAATTTCGCCATATGCTCTCATTGACAAATGCGGAACAATTAGTTCATGCGTTCATGACATCAAGGCTAGATTATTGTAATGCTCTGCTAGGTGGTTGCCCTGCACACTTAATAAACAAACTACAGCTAGTTCAAAACGCAGCCGCTAGACTTCTTACCAGAACCAGGAAGTACGACCATATTAGCCCCGTTCTGTCAACACTGCATTGGCTCCCTATTAAACATCGTATAAATTTTAAAATATTGCTGATTACTTACAAAGCACTAAATGGTTTAGCTCCGCCGTACTTGAGCGAGCTCTTAACGCATTATACTCCTTCACGTCTATTGTGATCTCAAAATTCTGGCCAGTTGATAATACCTAGAATATCTAAATCGACTGCTGGCGGTAGATCCTTTTCTTATTTAGCACCAAAACTTTGGAACAATCTTCCTAACATTGTCCGGGAAGCAGACACAGTCTGTCAGTTCAAAGCTAGACTAAAAACACATCTCTTTGACCTAGCATTCACATAACACTCTATAGACTTTTATAATTCAATATTAGGCTGCTTAGATTAGATCAGCCGGAACTGGGAACACTTCCCTTAAATCCTGATGTACTCGTTACATCATAAGAAGCATGGCATCTACGCTAATTTTAGTGTCTTTGTTTATCCCGAGGTTTTGCCGCAGCCTGGCGGATCCAGGCCGTTTCCAGATCTGACGAAGGACCTTCGCCTGGACCCGATGACAATGCAGTGCTGAAGTGCCAACTAGCCTCTCCCTATGGAGGATCCCTATACCACTCTACAGATAAAGCCTAGTGGAATTTTTCGGTTCGCGTACCTACCCCAAGTGATAAGATAAAATAAAATTCTGCATCAAAATTTATAGACAAGTAGTTTGTGTAGGCATGGTTTGTAAGGAATTCCAAACCTGCGCACATATATTCAAACGTACATAACTATAGAATCAATTCTTAATGCGCATGTGAACGCCATCAGCGTCTATCACAGGTTCACGTTTAAAGTCTGTTTAGAGAGAACGGTGTCGTCTTAGCGGCCCTTAATTTAATAACAAATGATAATTTAAGTGAATCAATCAAAACTAACTTTAGCTGGATAAAACATTATTCAAGAACCACTATTAAACTAAACCAATCTTTGTTACCTTAAATTATATGTTTATCTCTGTAAAGCTGCTTTGAAACAATCTGCGTTGTTAAAGGCGCTATATAAATGAGGATGACTTGACTTGACTTGATATACATATTATTGCACTTTTAGTATATATATATAAATATTTCATTTATTTCCATTTGTTCATTAAAATACCAAAATTATTGTATTTTTTTTATTGTATTTTATTGGCCGTATGGGTCACACAAGTTTGACCCATGCTTTTTTGCTTAAAGGTGAAGACCCAACTTTATGTATGTTTTGTAAAATTCCCTTATCTGTCAAACATATTTTATTAGATTGTCCTGGACTTAACACAAGCAGAATGCTCTTTTATGAAGTTACTTCATTGAAGGAGATATTTAATGAGATTATGCCTGAAAAGGTTTTGGATTTTTTATCATATGTTAATTTAAAAAAATATATTGTATAATATGACTTGTTGTTTATATTTGTTTTGTTTTTATTGTATTTATATGATATTTGTATTTTTGTAATTGAATTTTTGCCATGAAAATAACTTTGAACATGGCATTAAATAAAATAATCTGAATCTGTATTTTATTGTTTTTTAAAGTTAATTTATTGACTTGCATTGTTATTTTATCTTTCTCAGACTTAAAAAACACTAAATGTTAATTATTTTTACAATTAAACTCTGTACATAATTATTTAATTTAAAATAAAAATCTAGTTTTTTCCTGTGCTCTCCACAACTTTAGATTTTATTATAATTGTTGTTTACTAATTTCCATTTGTTCATTAAAATACTGTACCAAAAGTTTTGTCCTTGTTTACATTGTATTTTAATGTTTTTAAAGTTTATTTTATTGACTTGCATTATTTTATCTTGCTCAGATGTGTAAACACTAAATGTTAATAACTGTAACTTTTAAAACTTTACACATAATTATTTAATTTAAAATATTTTTCTTTTTTTTCCTGTGTTCTCCAAAACTTTAGATTTTATTATTTTTATTATTAATGTTGTTGTTGTTTAATCTATAAGTATTTAATACATTACCTTTTTCAGATTTATATAATATGTACTATAAATAAAATGAGAAACTTACTATTTGGTGTGTATTGGTTATATTTCATATATATTGGATTTCTGTACATGGTTGTACAAATATAATGTGAATATCTCTAAAAAATAAAGGTCTAAAACATTATCAAAATGTTCTTTTCAATTATTCACATTCAAATATTTTCTATATTAAAGATAGCTATACCCTATTATAATGTAAATGTTTATTAAGATAAATGCACATTTTGTACATCCTACACAAGAACAAATCTTACAAGTTTTATTTAAATTTTGTGCACAAAGTTTGTTTATTATATGTTAATCGTACTTAAAGTGTATCTAGATTAAAAAATTAATGGTATTTGTGGCCGAGACGGGAATCGAAGCTCTACTTTTGTGTATTATTTCTGGCCCGCCTCCATGTAATTTCCTCAGCTCCTATTGGCTAGCAGTGCTCTACACCTACGTGTGGCTGGCCAGCGAACCAGAGCATGTTGTAAGCACGGCAAGATACGCAGTACTCGTTCCCTCTTCTAGAGAGAACCGAGGTTACGTTAGTAACCGAGTACGTTCTCTTCGAGAGGTTCTCTCGTACTGCGTAATATCTTACGCTATGGGGAACACAGTGTAAAACGCCGTGCGTACTGGGATCCGACACCAAAGTCCCAAGGGCAGTAGCCCGGGGCTCATATAGTGCATAATCACCATGGACTCACAGAGAGTCAGGGAAGAGAGGCTAGAAGCGTCATTCCCTATAAATAGCATCCCACGGGAGCTAACCATATTAACAGTGCACCACGCAGTCAGGGTGAACAGCATTCAGCCTGAACTGGGTAGCAGTACGTGTCTTTCAATACCCATGGAGTTGTTCTATCGATCAGTGAGCGATGCACAAGCAAAACTCAGCATTCTGAGCCGGCGCAGCGGGGCAGTTAGTGCTGATTTCTAGACTGACAGAAGCTTAGCCTGTTAGGCGGGAACCTCTAGGTTATAAAACCTTATAAATGTAGAAGGCGAGGCCCAGCCTGCCGCCGTACAGATATCCTGCAAGGTAATCCCGCTAGACCACGCCCACGACGAGGCCACGCCTCTTGTGGAGTGCGCTCTGACACCCAAAGGCAGTGGCGCAGAAAGGATTTTTTAACTGGGGGGGACCAAGCTGTCAGCAAATGATTTAAACTCAATTCGTTATTTTGCGTAATTTGGGCTTTAACTAGTCCTCAAGTAGTTACTTTGCGTAATTTGGGCTAATGATTTGCACTAAAAAGCCATTGGGGGATTATTATTTGAAATCATGGATAAACAACAATGAACAAAGGCCTACCTCATCACCACTAGCAATGCATGATCAGACTGTTATTTAATAGTATGCCAATCACCCACCAAAACTTCATGTCTTCAGCAAAGTATTTTTTGTGGCTGCCCTCATGCAGATCCTCACTTGACTGACTAGGGCAGAGGTCTTCAGTCCTGCTCCTGGAGGGCCACTGTCCTGCAGAGTTTAGTTCCAACCCTAATCAAATACACCTGAAACACACAGCTCATCAAGCTCTTCAGGATCGCTTGAATATACAAAGGCAGGTGTGCTGAAGCAGGTTGGAACTAAACTCTGCAGGACAGTGGCCCTCCAGGAGCAGGATTGAAGACCTCTGGACTAGGGCCTGCCTTACTGACATCAGAGATTGCCTGCAGGCCAGGAGGACAACATTTTAAATCTTATAATTTCAGTTAACCCTCTATACCTCTATAGAATATCACAACAATGTGAAATACAACATATTCCTGAGAATTAACGGCTAAAACTACTATTTCAAAAATGTCTAAGAATAACTAAATTTTAAATTTAAGTGTTAATTGCACGTTTGTTGCAATTTATAGATTAGAAATATCTTTCAAATGATGTATGACATATTAAGAAATGTTTTTCATAGCCCATAATTTAAGAATCTATATCCTCCATTGCTCCAGTCCGTACAATAAAAAAACATGATTTCCTGTGTAGGATTACAAATTTTATTTAAATGTTTAATTGAGCTTCCAATACTATAGTATTTTAACTGAGAAAGTTGCACACTGTTTTGTCCATTTTGAGGTAATCAGGGTTTCGGACATTAACCTTTTGTCACATCTCAAAGGTCAGCTGGGCCTTTTGTTGATCTAATCAGGCTGATTGGATTAGCATCTCAAGACTCTTGATTCAGAGTCCCCTTCTCTATGAAATTAATCCCACCCCCTTGAAATGTATATAAACTGCAATGTAAAGTTCCCTTAGTTAGACTTGGGTAGGATTTTAGATGAAGCAGACTACAGCAAATAAACAATCCTGCTTAAAAGATACAATCCCAACGTCTCCTGGTCTTCGCTTCTAAGTAGAGGCTGACATTTTTTCGGGAATCCCACGGGTCACGGGATTCCCGTGGGATTCCTGCAGGATGGGAGTCATCTTTGCTATTAATCACGGGATTTGGACGGTACAGGATAAATGGTTAACGGAAGCAGACGGCAGCGGGAATCAACCAATAGCAAAGACGACAAAAAAAGAAAAAAGTAAATGCACCATTTTGTAGTTTCCTTTTAATACGCCTACAATGTAACGCAATTAAAAAAATAACTACACGACCCAGCCGTCCCAGAAGCCATCAGTGCTTTTTGTCACGGCTTACCGCCGGAATTCAAAGAGCAGTGATGGAGGGAGCTAATAGCCGCGGAGAAGTCGATGTGGCAAAAAATGATTTACAGCGCAAAGTCAGAAGTAATGACATGTCTATTAAGTTCACAGAACTGGTCGGAAAGTCTGAAATATTAATTAAGTTTATGAGAGTAGAATGTGACGGTGATAGCACGATGTACGCTGCTTGTGAGACATGCTTAGTCTTACTCAAGTACGCAAGTGATTCGAGCGGTCTGAAGAGGCACACTTGCAAGGCAAATTCGGGAAAGCTGGTCTAAAACAGGATGGAGAGCAGATTAAATCAAATTCTATGTATTAACTAAGCACTAATTGAAGAAAAAAATATATGGGAGCGGTACAGGAGCGGGAGTCAGTTTAAACAGGAGCAAGATGGGAGTGGGAGTCAATTTACCAGGAGCGGGATGGGATGGGATTATTTTTTCAACTTTGGTCTGGGAGTGGGACGGGACAAGATTTCTTTCTATGGGAGTGGGACGGGACAGGAGTGAAAATCCACTCCCGTGTCATCCTCTACTTCTAAGTCTCCTACACTTAAGAAGAACAAGGTTTACAACAGATAGTGCCGTGACCCGGATAGAGCTACTCACCAGAATCCAGATTGAATCAACAAAAGATCTCAACGAAGAATGAACTTTCTGACTGAGTTCCAGATGGAATCTTAAAAACCTCAAGCTCAACAAAGATCTCAACAAAGAATGAACTTTCTGACTGAGTTCCAGAACTGAATCTCAACTGGACCTCAACAAAGCTGACTGAGTTTTCCAGACTGAATCTTTTAATTCAAACAACGATTCGGTGAGTTTCACTCTATTCAAAGAACCAGACCAGTACGAATTTTGTGCCTCTGCGCCGTCAGTGAAAGAGTTATCAGACAACTGTAGTGTTTGATTACCTAAAGTTATCCTTTAAAAGTTGTCTTTTAAAGATGAAAATATATCCTCTGTTCAGGCAGGGACGTTTTTAACATCACATGTTAAAAAGATATCCTCTGTGTCAGGCAGGGAAGATTAGTATTATTTTGCTAATTATTTGTTTTGTTGTTTGTTACCTTGTGGTGTCACCCTCTAAAAAATGTATTTTAGAGAAGAGAGTTTGATCCTCTGTTCAGGCAGGGAAGTTTTTAACATCACGTGTTAAAAAGATATCCTCTGTTTGTCAGGCAGGGAAGATTAGTATTATTTTGCTAATTATTTGTTTTGTTATTTGTTACCTTGTGGTGTTACCCTCTAAAAAAATTCTTTTAGAGAAGAGAGTTTGATCCTCTGTTCAGGCAGGGAAGTTTTTTACCTCACGTGTTAAAAAGATATCCTCTGTTTGTCAGGCAGGGAAGATTAGTATAATTTGCTAATTATTTGTTGTTGTTTTTTTGTTATTTTGTGTTGTTACCCTCTAAAAAAATTATTTTAGAGAAGAAAAGTTTTACCCTCTGTTTCAGGCAGGGAAGATTAGAGTAACATGCTAATTGTTTGTGATGTGTTGGTAACAAGGAAGTTTAACAATAGTTGATTTGTGTTAACAAGCGTACCCTCTGTGATCAGAGAAGTTTAGTGTTTGTTTGTGTGGTAACAAAGAAATCCACAAAATGATTAAGAAAAGTGCTAGACTAATCTCCACAACTAAAAAAGGTGGTCTTGCTACTCCTTTGTGGTCAGATAGCGAATTTAAAACACTGTTAGGAGAACAGATGGATCTAATAGTCACTGAAAAAGTTAGACAAGAACTAACACAGAAATATGAGATTCATCCAGATAAGATTTGGTCTGCAGAAGAGTGTAAAAAAGTACTAGGAGCAAGTATTCGCAAGAACAATGTGAAAGCCATAATTTGTTGCCATAGAGAATTTCTTTTAGCAAAAGCTACAGAACAGTCTCAGCATAACTCAGAGCTAGAGAAAGAGAACAAAGAGTTTCCGCGTTGACCAAGAAATTGAACCGCAACAAAGATTCAGAAAAAACTGATGTGGAAGAAGTAAGTCAGCCTGATAACATTTACCCTGATTTACGAGCGTTCTTTGAAACAGATGTAGCCATCCAATCAGTCACTGATAAGCCTGTAAATTCAGTTTATGTGTGTGGAGCTAGAAAAAGATCACAGGGAATTGAGGAAAATGAAAGTGTTTCTACCCACCCTTCTGTAGTCCGAATACAAACTGTCGCAAAAGCCCTTGGACCTAAGGATATAGAACGACTCTCTGAGAGTTTACCCTCACCTCGTAAACAGTTTTCTGAATTTAGAAGGGCATTGATCAGCAAAATTCGTCTATATGACATGTCGGTAACAGAAGTCACACAGTTAATGTCACAAATTTTAACTGATTCTGAATTCAACTGTTTTGAATCTGCAGTGACTTCTGAACTACAACATGCCAGTTGAGGCGATATGAGAGAAGGTGTTTTGAAAATCCTAAAGACTATCTTAGGACCCAAAATAGACTGGTCTAGAGTTACTAGCTGTGTACAAAAGAAAGAAGAAACGGTAAATGAATATACTGAACGGTTTTGTCAGTCAGCCATAATTTACAGTGGAATAGTGGATGATTCTGAAAGTGTGCTCGATCACAAAGGACCACTAATTCGTATCTGGTCAGATGGCCTTGTAGCCGAATACAGAAGAGCTTTGCCATTCCTAGATCTAACTTGGTCTAACAGAACTCTCAGAAGTAACGTTGACAGGTTAGCTGCATGGGAAAGAGATGCTGATGTTAAAGCCAAAGTGAGAGTAGCAGCAGCAGCTACATTTAGCACAGCAAAACAAGAAAACAGGTGGCCTAAAAAAGAAGGCAGCTGCCACTATTGTGGAAGATTAGGACATTGGGAGAAAGAGTGAAGGAAGAAATTGCAAGATACAAAAAGAAATGCTATGCATAATTCTGCTCCTTCTCAGCCTGCTTACAACCCGGAAGCAGTTCCGCAAGTGTACACTGAAAATTTAGGACAGCTTGTTCAGGCTCTTTTAAGAGCACAAAAAGACCAGGAAAAAAAACTAATTGTTGGGGCTGTGAGTAGCTACCTTACCCCTGTAATCCATCATAATGACACAAGAATTTTTGTGAAAGGTAGCATACGAGAGAAAGAAATTGATTTTTTGCTTGATACAGGTGCAGAAATTACCATAACTCCTACAAAATTGGCTAAAGGTTTAGACATTCCGTACAAGTAAACCAAATTTACTTTAACTGGCGTAATAGGTGAAGATTCTGATTTGTATGAAACCCCGCCCATAGATGTACAATTTGGCCCGAAAACTCTGACTACAAAATTGTTATGTGCTCCATTAAATACAGGTGCAATTTTAGGCATGGATCTCCTGAGACAAATACATCTAACTTTAGACGTGTCCTCAGAATCTGCTAGCATTAAAATTTCCTCAGCACAAGTTTCTACCAATAATGTGATCCCTCCTGAGTATGCTTTCTTACAGAATCATCCAATTTGGGCTAAAGACAAGGATGATTGTGGTTTGTTGACAGGTGTAGAACCAATTAAATTGACGGGGACTTCACCCCCGGTCACCAAACAATATCCGATCAATAAGGAAGCTATACAGGGGATCAAACCTATTGTAGAAAAGTTGCTGATGATGGGAGTGCTAGTTAAAACCAATAGTACCTGTAACTTGCCCATATGGCCCATCAAGAAATCCAATGGGACATGGAGACTTACAATAGACTACAGAGTAGCCAATAAAAATATTGATAAAATCACCCCTCTAGTGGCAGATCCTTCCACAATTTGTAATGGCATACCATTAGAGAGCAAGATTTTTTCAGTAATTGATATGTCTAATGGATTCTTTTCTGTACCGTTGCACTCTGACAGCCAGCCATGGTTAGCTTTCACAGTTGACTATGAGCAATACCAGTGGACACGTTTGCCACAGGGATTTCAAAACTCCCCAACCATATACCATCAGGCTGTCAGACGTGATTTGTGTGACCCAGAATGTTCGGTAAAACAGTCCACTATGATCCAATATGTCGACGATATTTTGATTGCCTCAACAGATCACGAGGTACATCAAACTGAATTGGCATCATTGTTGGACTATTTGCATAAGAAAGGACACAAATGCAACTTTCACAAAGCTCAAATTGCTAAAAAGCAAGTCACATTTCTGGGTCAAACAATTGGTGCAGGAAATAGATCCATTACACAGGATCGAGCGGCTTCAGTCAAAGCCATACCCCCGCCTACTACCATTAAAACACTCCGATCATTTTTAGGAACAGCAGGTTACTGTAGACCTTGGATTGAAGACTATGCCTCAATTACACAGCCGCTCTATGACTTGTTGAAAGGCCATGGTAAAGATTCTGATACTGTTTGTATGGAAGAATGTCACCTCAAAGCGTTCAATGATTTGAAGAGAGCACTATGTCAAGCACCAGCATTAGGAATTGCCCAAACTGATAGACCATTTGTGCTTTATGTCCATGAACATTTAAGCTTCATGACTGCATGTCTAATGCAAGATCATGGGGGCAGTTTACGCCCAATTCATTACTATTCTGGTAAACTTGACATAGTAGCTCAAGGTATGGGCCCATGCCTCAGAGCAGTACAGGCAGTGCATCTAGCGCTTCAGGCTTCATCAGGAATGGTGTTAGGAAAGTCTGTAAACGTAAGATGTCCACACGCAGTGTCCGCATTAATGAATCAAGCAAAAGTCACTTCTGTCACTTCCTCTCGCTGGGGAAATTGGTTAGCAACTCTCAAAGCCCTGAATATTGTCTTACAGCGTGCACCTGTCACGAATCCGTCCTCATGTATGATGTCTGCTATGACTGAAGTTTTGTTAGAGGATGAAGGAGAAATGACACACGATTGTGTTACGCTTACATATACCCCTACGAGTGAAGTAAAAGAAAATCCCATAGAGAATTCAGAATTTAAGTTGTTCGTTGACGGTTCAGCTCAAGTAATTGAAGGTAACAGACGAGCAGGTTATGCAGTAACGTACACTACGGAAGTGTTAGCTTCAGGACGTCTTCCAGATCACTTTTCAGCTCAAGCTGCAGAACTAGTAGCCTTAACAATAGCATGCACGCTAGCTTCAGGATCAGTTGCTAATATCTACACAGATTCCAGATATGCTTTTGGGGTAATTCATGATTTTGGTGTCATTTGGCAAACCAGACAGTTTCTAACTTCTGCTGGATCCCCCATTAAGCATGCTGAATTAGTGGAAGATCTAATGTTTTCCATGAAACTTCCAAAGAAATTAGCAGTGATCAAAGTAAAAGCACATCTCACAACTAATACTACGGAAGCTAAAGGTAATGCTCTTGCCGATATGGCAGCTAAACAGGCTTGTTTCTATGCAACTGTACAAGTGTGTTCAGGTAGTGCAGCACAGAAGACAATTATGCCTCCTGAATCAATAATTGATCTGTACAAAGACGTTCCTCTGTATGAAGCATGGACATGGTTAGACAAAGGAGCCACCGTGGATTCATCCGGTTGCTGGACAAAAGGGGGAAAGTATGTTGCTCCCGAATTACTGTTGCCATATTTGGCTCAACAAATACACAATTTGGGTCACAGTGGTCCAGCAACGATGAATCACAGGTTCTCAAATCAGTGGTGGAATCCAAAATTCAGAAATGTAGCCACAGAAACAGCCAAGAGGTTTGTTACATGTCAGAAAAATAATGATGTACCAGCAGCCACTACACCAGCAACACATACCCCAGCCCAACCAGGACCATTTCGTCACCTTCAAGTTGATTATATATCATTGCCTCGTTGTAAGGGAAAAACTGATGTTTTGGTAGTAATAGATAAGTTCTCAAGATGGGTAGAAGCTTATCCAACAGGGCGTGCTACAGCTGCACATACTGCTAAATGTCTTGTCACTGATTTCATTCCCAGATGGGGATTACCAGATTGCATTGACTCAGATCAAGGTACACACTTCACAGGACAGGTAGTCAAGGAAGTGTCTAGAATTTTGAAGATTAAGTGGAATCTTCACTGCCCATACAGGCCACAAGCATCAGTACAGGTTGAACGATCGAACAGAACAATCAAAACCAGACTAAGCAAAATACATCAGGAAGGGGTACCATGGGTCGAAGCACTGCCAGCAGTACTGCGTAGTATGAGAGCATCACCTAACAGAACAGTAGGACTGAGCCCTCATGAGATTATTACTGGACGCCCCATGCAGATGCCAGGTGTGATTCATCTTAGAAATGCTGATGTACACAATGCCTCAGATGCCCTGATTGCTTACTGTGAAAACCTAACAAAGGCGGTACAGAGTGCCAGAGAGAGAGTTGAGTCATGTTGGCAGACTCCACCAGAAGGTGGACACACAATCATCCCAGGTCAATGGGTCATGATAAAGTCATTCAGAAAAAAGCCATTAGAGCCTAAGTGGCAGGGGCCACATCAAGTGATGTTGATTACAGCAGCTGCAGTATTGTGTCAGGGAAGGAAAACCTGGACTCACGTATCACACTGTAAAGTTGTTCCCCCTCCAACAGGGATAGGATAGGACACGAACCAGTGGGGAGCCGAGGAAAGAACCGATTGCAACAGGCTTCGGGGGCCAACCCTTCGGTGAAGAATCCCTCATAGGCCTTCCCATCCATTAATCCATCCTCACCTCACTGCGTTCTTTAGGTGTCACAATTAAGAAATAGGGAAAGAAGGAACAACAATAGCAGACTCGGAAAATTTACCACCCTAGTGTTTGAACCAATACTGCTCTACTGTTTAGCAGACTCAGAAAAAGTTTACAACCATAGTGTTTGAACAAATACTGCTCTACTGTCTAGCAGACTCGGAAAAGTTTACAACCCTAGTGTTTGAACAAATACTGCTCTCCTGTCTTTTGTTTTCTTTCTTATTCTGTGCAGACACCACTTGATGACTGTTCCGGGACCCATATGCACCGACCTCGTCATCTGCGTATGAAGCCACAAGAAAACCTCAAGAACACGACTAGACCCACTGCCGAACCAACTATCACGAAAGAAAAAAAAAAATACACAACGCAGAGACTCACATACGAAACCTTCAGTCATCCATCAACATGATCAAGATTGTCGTACCAGTAACATCACAGACACTCTCGCTTCGCACAAGATAATGATCTTACAGAACAGAGTGGCCTTGGATTACATTCTAGCAATGCAAGGAGGTGCCTGCACCATCATCGGACCTGAGTGCTGCACCGGGTTAATGGACCCAACAGAGAACTTGAACAAAATCCAACAAGACATTCTTGATCTTTCAGCAAAATTACACCAGATGACTGAAGATTATTATCCGTAAGAACTTCACGGACCCTAATTGCATGTTTGTTTCTGTGTCAGCATGCAATTACAGAAAAGCAAACACAGAACATGCGTTATGTGCCTGTAACGATCACAAGTTACAAGAATGAACTTTTAAGTGTTTAAATTTGTATTTTGTGAGAGTTATTTAGAACTCTCAAAGGGGGAAATGTAGGATTACAAATTTTATTTAAATGTTTAATTGAGCTTCCAATACTATAGTATTTTAACTTAGAAAGTTGCACACTGTTTTGTCCATTTTGAGGCAATCAGGGTTTCGGACATTAACCTCTTGTCACATCTCAAAGGTCAGCTGGGCCTTTTGTTGATCTAATCAGGCTGATTGGATTAGCATCTCAAGACTCTGAGTTACACTGTTACCTGATGAAATCAGGTAACCAGCTGAATCAAGAGTCCCCTCCTGTATGAAATTAATCCCACCCCCTTGAAATGTATATAAACTGCAATGTAAAGTTCCCTTAGTTAGACTTGGGTAAGATTTTGGATGAAGCAGACTACAGAAAATAAACAGTCCTGCTTAAAAGATACAATCCCAACGTCTCCTGGTCTTCGCTTCTAAGTCTCCTATACTTAAGAAGAACAAGGTTTACAACACCTGCTATAAGAGGATGTCAAAAGTTTATGTAGGCCTTTATTTGTTGTTTGCATAAACCTTGCACCACACAAATTTATTTATTATAATTATTTTATAGTGGCTTACACAACAGTGAACATACCTCAGTCAATTTATACAGTACAATGGGTTAAATGATAAGATAAAACATTATTTTCTGACGACGATAAATTGTTTGATTTATCCAACCATTCTTTTTGTGTTCATTCATTATTTGCCTCTGTCCTCTCACCTAAATGCATAGTTATGGTCTCCACATTTTGCTGTGTTTACTAAGTGCAAAAGCCTTCTTGCCATTATTGTCAGACTAGCTATTCCCCTTAACAAATCTAATCTGCCACATCTGGGAAAGTCAACAGGCATAGGATACTTACATTGTTTGGTTTTTGAAAAAACGAGGTGATTGTTTTTTGTCTCTTCGTTGCCTTTATGTGGCATTTATACAGTCGATTTTTTTCAGTTCAGAAAATCACCGACTCAGCTCAGTCATAGATTGTATTTGATCACTATGGTTACCGGTCCGCTCCTACAGGCACGATTGAGGCAGCTACCAGCTCCTCATAGGACCCCAGCGAGATCACTCACTCAGGAGTCGTAGCACACACACAGAGAGAGAGTGTGTAAACGTAGGTGGCATGATGGCATCGTGTGTTTATTGACAACAGAACAGCGTGTAGTGAGATCGTGGGTACAAACAAAATAATGGCGACCGGTGTAGATTATTATTGTGTGTCAGCCTGCGTCTGCCCCGACCCGATTCTGAAGCAGCGGCGGGCCGGGACACTACTTTGGCTAATGTACATAGCGAAAACACTGGTTAATCCTCTGTTTTACCGATTTTTGTCGCCTTTCGTAGGGATAGTGAGGGCGGGGGACGGATCGGGTCACTATGAATCTGGGGGGGTCATGTCCCCCCCGTCCCCAGTGCCATCTGCGCCCCTGCCCAAAGGACACTGCAGGCCCTTAGAAGTGTAAGCCAGCGCTATGGCATCGACTATCCACCTGGATAGGCTCTGTTTTGATGCGGCTAGTCCCTTAGAACGCCCGCTAAACAAAACAAAGAGCTGCTCGGTCTGTCTGAAAACAGACGAGCGGGACACATAAGTTCTCATAAGTTCTTTGCTCGATTGCTCCTGTCTGCCTTGCTGCTGGTTTGTGTCTGTAGCTTCGGATATCTTTCTGTTTTCAATCATTATTTACTACATTTCCCTGTTGTTTATACTGCTAAATACAACTTACTCAACATCACATATTAACCCGACATCGCTAGCTTCAATCTTAATCGTTGCTAGCACAACAAGTTACTAATTCGCTAGCCTGTTAGCGTGCCATCCGTGCGCTCTTTATTTATTTATTTAGCTCGCGCCTTTCACAAATCCATCAAAGCTGTGGTAAGTAGAATCCGTCAACAAACACGGTGAGTCATGTCATCTTCTCCTCTTATTGTCACTTGCACTTCATGTAACATGCATAGTATAGCCTTCTCCATCTGCATAGGATTTACATGTGATAAATGCAGGGAGATAGTCAGGCTGACGGAGAAGATTTCAGAGCTAGATACACGCATCCAAACTTTAATTGAGGTTAATTATAAGAGTGCAAGGGCTTTAGATACTACTTTGGATGCGAGAACACTGTACATTGTTCGGTTCCGGCTGAAGTAGAGCCTGTGCAGCAGGGCAATTGGGTGACTGTGAGGCGCTGTAGTCGCAGGACAAAACACCGCTCTTCCGTTCCGATTACAACATCAAACAGATTCTCCCCACTCAGTGAAACACCCACTGAGAATCCTGTTGAATGTGCCCTAGTTATTGGCGATTCTATTACACGGAACGTGAAAATAGAGAAACCAGCCACTATAGTCACATGTTTGCCGGGAGCCAGAGCGCCTGACATCAAAGCAAATTTAAAAGTGCTGGCTAATGCTAATCGTAAATTCTCTAAGATTATTATTCACGTCGGCACAAATGATGTTCGACTTCGCCAGTCGGAGATCACTAAAATTAATGTTAAAGAGGTGTGTGAACTCGCAAGTACGATGTCAGGCACTGTAATTTGCTCTGGCCCCCTTTCTGTTCGAAGGAGTGATGAGATAGTTAGCAGATTGTCATCACTAAATGGCTGGTTGTCTAAGTGGTGTCCGCAAAATAATATAGAATTCATAGACAATTGGAAAAGTTTTTGGGGCAGACCTGACCTGTTGAAAAGAGATGGTATTCATCCCTCCTGGGATGGTGCTGCTCTTCTCTCTAGTAATATGGCACATAGTCAGGAAGCAGACAAACTGGCTAAACCGACCGTCTGCCAGCTGTCTCACGTCACCAAGGTCAGATAAATCCCATCACATAGATGCTCTTTCACCTAGATATCATCATATAGAGACTGTGTCTGTTCCCCGAATTAGGAAATACAAAAAACTTCCAAACCCATCGAAGGGTAAAAATTTAATTGATGTTCAACAAATAAAAAACAGAAATAATACAAATGAACAAATGATAAAGCTTGGGTTGCTGAATATTCGATCCCTAACTTAAAAAGCACTTATTGTTAATGCTATGATTACAGACTACAACCTATAGGGATCTCCCAGTCACGTGACCCCTAGCCGCGTGTCAGCCATTTTGACGGAATTCATCCGTCAGCTACTCAATGGCAATGGATCTATTATTAGGGGTGGGCCACCCCTAATAATAGATCCATTGCCGTGGGTAATATATATTATTAGTGTATTATTATACTAATAATATAATTACATAAAAACGTTTTGACATTGGGGTATAGTGTGTTAGGTAAATGCATTTACCAGTAACGTTACTGACTCTGAAGCTTAAGTTACTGAGCAGTTCCACGGCTCTCTTCTCTACTCTTTACTACTATTAATACTGTTTCTAGCTAATGTTGGTATGTTTTTTTTTCACTGCTACAAAAAAACGTAGAAAAATGTAGTCAACCCATACACCGTTAGAACCGTGAAAAAATCATAAAGGGCGACAGCTAAACGTTTGATTAACAAATGATTTTCTGTTTAAAGCAATAAATAAATAAATAAATAAATAAATAAATATATATATTAGGGCTGGGCAAGTTAACGCGTTATTATCGCGTTAACGCATTTATTAATTAATGCCGACAATTTTTTTATCGCACGTTAACGCAGTTTTTTTTTTATTATTATTATTTTGAAAGTCCGTTGCTCACTGGCTCTGAATACACATAGGCCTACAGTCAAACCATGATCACAGGAGGGGTGGGATGTTGGTCAGCCAGCAAATAACCCACCCAAACAAGCAGTGGAGAGAGGCAGGTTCTCTCTGGTGAACAGTTAAAGGGTTGCGCTCCACGAGTGAATGACAGGCGCTCTATGGATATTACCTATAAAACCTATAGATAATAACTATTTAGATTCTGGAAACTCACTAACAGCGAGCCGAGGATCAGTCTCTCTTCTAATAATTTCTGCTGCGCGTCCTTTATAAAAAGTTATAGACAATTCAACTTCGGCAACGAGCGGGCGCGGGCGCGTGCTTGAGGCGAGCATGACCGCAAAGGTTTCACAGGAACGCACCCGCTGCACCTTGTGCTCGACCACTTCACCTCACTCTTGGCTGATTTATACTAATGCGTCGGACTTACGCCGAAGACAATACGCTATAGACTACGCGTTGGTTTTCATTTATATCTCTGCGTCGTTGTCCGCGTTGACGCGCAATTACACATGCAGAGGGAGCATGTGAAACCCGGGGAGCGGTTGTAGCAATCACAGCGCTTGCGGTACACGTAGAATTGACGTTACATTTTTGGAGAGGTGCACGTCAGGGTACGCCGAAGTGTACGCGCGCTACACAGCAACAGCGTAAGTATAAAGTATAAATTGTTTTTTTTTACTCTGTTTAATGTAATCTTACGTGGGAAACCATGGCATGACCAAACCTAAGCTACTATAAGTAACGTTGGTCGACTTATATCTGTAGTAGTGATCATGACCTCTGACTACTACATAGACTGTTTCTGCTGCTCCCTGATAAAAGATACCTGTTGAAACCTGTTCAGAAAAAAAACAAGAAAACTGGACTCGTTTTAACAAACTAGATAAAAGGTAATGCCCTGGCAGTGGCAAATAGCTTTGTTTAAATATTTGATTTGATTACATTAATGTTTAAGTTGAGATTTGAGATTACTGTGTAAAGGGAATTCTGCTGGTATAAAAGCACCTTATTTGTTTAAAGTTATTGCACTTTTGTGTATATAGCAGTACATTTAAATCAAAAGTGCGCAATACACTACTTTAGAAGTCATTATTCAATTTTGCGCATAACAATGCGATTAATCGCGATTAATCGCAAGAAAACCATGCGATTAATCGCGATTAAAAATTGTAATCGTTGCCCAGCACTAATATATATATATATATATATATGTATAAATATATATATATATATATATATATATCGAAAAATCGGGAGCCTGATGTGTCCGGCTAAGACAAGCTTATGTTATGCTGAATGGTAGTGCAAACAAACATTGCGGATTTCTATGGCAACAGTGGATTTATAACATTTGATCCCGAACTCCCGAACTCCGAGAAATCATTCATTAGCCTTTGAGGGGACAACTTACCTGATCCAAAATGCAGACTGCAAAGCTGTGCTGAGTTGGACTGTGTTGAGTTGGAAGCCAAACAGTAACACCGGCATCAGCGTTTTGCCTGTTTATTGCCGCCAACCACTTGTTTCTCCGTTTTGTTTGTTTTGGGATACGGTATAAAGATATTCCTTTTGTATGATCACGTATCTGATCGCATCCAACTGCACAGCATCGCTCGGGCATGATAGAAATATTTTGCGACGAGCTGGATTATCACTGGCGGTATAGCATTTTCTATTCCGTCAAAATGGCTGCTCCAAATGGCGTGACGTCACGCGAGACGTCCCTATATGTGCTGTGTATGACAGAAACCTGGCTAAAACCAAACAATTACATTATTTTAAATGAGTGCACCCCTTAAGATTACTGCTATAAACATGAACCTTGTCTGAAAGGCAAAGGGGGAGGTGTTGCTGTAATTTATAGTAATATTTTCAAAATTACTAAGTCTAGTTTCAAATATAATTCTTTTGAAGTGTTGGTGCTTAATGTAACAATATATAGTGCAAATGATAGATCACGTTTAAGATTTGTGCTGGCTACTCTTTACAGGCCACCAGGGCACCATACAGACTTTATCAAAGAATTTGCTGACTTTCTATCAGAGTTAGTACTGGCTACAGATAAAGTCCTAATTGTTGGTAATTTTAATATACATGTAGATAATGAGAAAGATGTATTGGGATTCGCATTTAAAGACATTCTTAACTCTATTGGAGTTAGACAACACGTGTCAGGACCTACTCATTGTCGTAATCATACTCTAGATCTAATTTTATCACATGGAATCAATGTCGATGCTGTTGAAATTCTGCAGCAGAGCGATGACATCTCAGATCACTATCTAGTCTTGTGTAAACTTCATTTAGCCAAGGCTACAAAGCCGACTCCGTGCTACAAATATGTTAGACCTATCACTTCTGCCACAAAAGAATGCTTTATTAATAATCTTCCTGATCAGTGTCATCATCTCAGCATCCCAGATAGCGTAGAAGAACTCGATATTGCGACAGAAACTTTTAACTCTCTCTTTTCTAGCACTTTAGACACAGTTGCTCCGTTGCGCTTAAAGAAGATTAAAGAAAATAGTCCAACGCCATGGTACAATGAGCACACCCGGGCCCTAAAGAGAGCAGCCAGAAAAATGGAGCGAAACTGGAAGAAAACAAAACTAGGGGTCTTTCGCATTTCATGGAAGGAGAGCTCGATTGCATACAGAGAGGCCTTAAAAACTGCTAGATCTGCTTATTTTTCAACCCTATTAGAAGAAAATAAACAAAACCCAAGTTAATTATTCGAAACAGTTGCTAAACTGACGAAAAGCAAATTTTCAAGACCAGAAGTTTGCAAGCAGCACAACAGTAATGACTTTATGACCTTCTTCACTTATAAGATTGATAATATCAGGGAGAAAATTATAACTATGCAACCGTCTACTACAGTATCGCATCAGACAGTGCAGTGTAGTCTCACTGACGAAAAATTTGATTCATTTATTGCTATAGGAGAGGAAGAATTTTCTAAACTCGTTAAATCATCTAAATCGACAACATGTATGTTAGACCCTATACCGACTAAACTATTAAAAGAGATCCTTCCAGAGGTCATAGATCCTCTTCTTAATATCATTAATTCATCTTTGTCATTAGGATACGTACCAAAAACTTTTAAGCTGGCTATGATTAAACCGCTTGTTAAAAAAACGCAACTTGATCCCACAGAATTAGTCAATTACAGGCCGATCTCGAATCTACCTTTTCTGTCAAAGATACTAGAAAAGGCAGTATCCTCACAACTATGTTCCTTTTTAGAAAGAAATGGTATCTGTGAGGATTTCATTAGAGATGCAACTTGATCCCACATAATTAGTCAATTTCAGGGCGATCTCGAATCTACCTTTTCTGTCAAATATACTAGAAAAGGCAGTATCCTCACAACTATGTTCCTTTTTAGAAAGAAATGGTATATGGTATTAGTGGAATTGCTCTAGCATGGTTTAAATCATACTTATCTGACCGTCATCAGTTTGTAGTAGTAAATGAAGAGATGTCTTATCGATCAAAAGTTCAGTATAGCGTACCACAAGGCTCAGTACTAGGACCGTTGCTGTTCACTCTGTACATGCTACCCTTAGGAGATATCATTAGGAAACATGGCATTAGTTTTCACTGTTATGCTGATGATACTCAGCTCTATATTTCTTCACGCCCTGACGAAACTTACCAATCCACAAAATTAACGGAATGCATAGCTGATATAAAAAACTGGATGACTAGTAATTTCCTACTACTTAATTCTGAAAAAACAGAGATTCTAATTACTGGACAAAAAACGTCCTCACGTAATAACCTAGAATACTGTCTAACACTTGATGGCTGCTCTGTCAAGTCCTCGTCGTCGGTTAGGAACCTGGGTGTGCTCTTTGATACCAATCTTTCATTTGAAAGTCACGTGTCTAGTATCTGTAAAACTTCATTTTTTCATCTTAAAAATATATCTAAATTACACCATATGCTCTCAATGAAAAATGCAGAACAATTGGTTCATGACATCAAGGCTAGATTATTGTAATGCTCTACTGGGTGGTTGCCCGGCATGTTTAATACATAAACTACAGTTGGTCCAAAATGCAGCTGCTAGAGTTCTTACCAGAACCAGGAAGTATGACCATATTAGCCCGGTTCTGTCAACACTGCATTGGCTACCTATTAAACATTGTATACATTTTAAATTATTGCTGATTACTTATAAAGCACTAAATGGTTTAGCTCCCCAGTACTTGAGCGAGCTCTTAACGCATTATACTCCTTCACGTCTATCGCGATCTCAAAATTCTGGCCAGTTGATAATACCTAGAATGTCTAAATCGACGGCTGGGGGTAGATCCTTTTCCTATTTAGCACCAAAACTTTGGAAAAATCTTCCTAACATTGTCCGGGAAGCAGACACAGTCTGTCAGTTCAAATCTAGACTAAAAACACATCTCTTTGGCTTAGCATACACATAACACATTATAGACTTCTATAATTCAATTTTAGGCTGCATAGTTTAGATCAGCCGGAACCGGGAACACTTCCCATAAATCCTGATGTACTTTGTACATCATAAGAAGGATGGCGTCTACGCTAATATTAGTCTCTCTGTTTATCCCGAGGTCTACCGCAAACTGCCGGATCCAGGCCATATCCAGATCTGATGAAGGACCTGCGCCTGGACACGACGACAACACATCCCTGAAGTGCCAGCTTCATCAACCCTGGGAAGGCCTCATTGACACCCATCAAATTCGTCTCCATACCGGCGTGATGACTCCGACCCCAACCAGATGAACTGGATAAATATTGTGAAAGTTCTGATCTCATCTGACTTCTGACCTGATTATGCCTGAATCATAATCATACACTGTTTGTTCATTGGCCAAAGGAGGACTGTCCCCCTGACTGAGCCTGGGTTCTCCCAAGGTTTTTTTCTCCATTCTGTCACCTGATGGAGTCTTGGTTCCTTGCCACTGTTGCCTTTTCGCCTTTCTTCGCCTTTGTCGCCATTGGCTTTCAGCTTGCTTAGTTGGGGACATTTCATTTTGTATTTAACAATACTATTACAACATTATTTTCCTGTTATCTCTGTAAAGCTGCTTTGAAACAATCTCTATTGTAAAAAGCGCTATATAAATAAAGGTGACTTGACTTGACTTGACTCAGTGCCCTGACAGGGCAAAGGAGACTCGCGTCCTTCTCCTCGTTGTGAACCGGAAGGGCGGACAGGGAAATAACCTGGGCCCTGAACGGTGTGTTGAGGGATTTAGGCACGTACCCATGCCTTGGTTTGAGTATGACTTTTGAGTCATTAGGCCCGAATTCCATACACATCGCGCTTACCGAAAGCGCTTGTAAATCCCCAATGCGCTTCACTGAAGCGAGAGCCATAAGAAACACTGTTTTGAAAGACAAATGTTTCATGTCTGACAAATGGATTGGCTCGAATGGGGCACCTTTCATGGCTTCCAAAACCGTAGAAAGGTCCCACACAGGGACTGAAGGGGGTCTGGGAGGATTCAGCCTCCTAGCTCCCTTGAGGAATCACACGACCAGGTCGTTCTTCCCCAGTGACTGGCCAGACGCCGGTTTAGTAAACGCCGCTATGGCCGCCATATAAACTTTGAGCGTGGATGGGGTTCTGCCCTTATCCAGTAGCTCTTGAAGGAAGGAGAGAACTTCCGTAACCCCACAGTCTAGGGGTGAAAAGCCCTGAGCTTGACACCAGCCAGAGAATACAGACCATTTTGAGGAATAGAGCCGTCTAGTAGACGGGGCCCTAGCCTGCGTGATCGTGTTTAACACTCCCTCCGGGAGGTTAGCGGATAACCGTTGATGGCCCATGCATGTAGGGACCATAGTTCCGGGCGAGGATGCCAAATCGAGCCCTTGTCCCTCATCGGTATAGGCCACGGGGCAGTGCTGGTCAGCTGCATCAGGACTGGGAACCAAGCCTGGTTCATCCAGAGCGGAGCCACAAGCAGCACTGAGCATCCGTTTTCCCTGATTCGTTCCAACACCTGAGGCAGGAGCGAGACGGGGGAAAGGCATAGAGAGGACAGCGGGGCCAGACGTGGGCCAGCGCATCCCTGCTTTTGGAGAAAAACTTCGGACAGTGAGTGTTTTCTTGGGACGTGAACAGGTCCACCTGTGCTCTGCCGAATGTCTCCCACAGCAGTCGGATCGTCTGCGGGTGCAACGACCATTCTCCTGCTGGAACATTGTTTCTGGACAGTCTGTCCGGTCCCAGATTCAGGTGACCAGGCACATGCGCTGCTTTCAGTGAAAGCAGGTTGTGCTGAGCCCAGACCAGGAGGCGTTCCGTCAGCCTGTAAAGGTTTTGGGACCTGATGCCACCCTGGTGATTTATGTATGCCACCACTGACATGTTTTCTGACCGGACCAAGACGTGGTGACCTTTTATCTGGGGACAGAAGCGCCTTAGCGCGTTGTCGACTGCCATCATTTCCAGACAGTTTATGTGTAGAAGCTTTTCCCGTTCTGACCACTGGCCAAAGAACGGTCTGCCCTCGAGCAGCGCTCCCCATCCCAAAGTGGAGGCGTCCGTGGACACCACCTTCACACTCGAGAAAGTCCCCAGGCTCACACCTGACTGATACCAGTCGGTTGCTTTCCAAGGTTCCAGAGCTGAGACGCATTTCAGATCGACCTTGAGGCGAAACAGACCGGAGGTCCATGCCCGGGGTGGAACTCGCGCTTTCAGCCATTACTGCAGTGGGCGCATGCGAAGCAGACCCAGCTGGAGTACCGAAGATGCTGAGGCCATGAGGCCCAGCATTTTCTGAAACCTTTTGAGCGGGACTATAGTGCCGCGGCGGAAGGATTTCACAGCGCGCTGAATGTCCAGTCCGCGCTCCGGCGACAGACGTGCTGTCATAGACAGCGAGTCCAGTACTGTGCCCAGAAAAGACATTTTCTGCCTGGGAGACAGCAAACTTTTCGCCCAATTGACTGTGAGACCCAGATTCTCGAGATGCTCGATTAATATGATAATCTGAGTGTGATCGAGCTAGAATCAGCCAATCGTCCAAGTAGTTCAAAACTCGCATGCCCCGAAGTCTCAGGGGTGCGAGAGCCGCGTCCATGCACATCGTAAATCTCAAGAATCGCCTGTGACGTGATGCTATTTGTATTTGGAAATAAGCGTCTTTCAGATCTATTGACATAAACCAGTCCTCTTGGCAAACTTGCGCGAGGATTTTCCTGGTTGTAAGCATTCTGAACTGGCGTTTCACAAGCACTCTGTTCAGCTGTCGCAGATCTAGAATGGGTCTGAGACCCCCGTCTTTTTTCGGTACCAGAAGATATCTGCTGTATAGACCCCCTTCGCTCTGAGGCTGAGATAAAGGTTCTATGGCCCCTTTGCTCAGCAGTTTCGCTATTTCGGCTCGAAGTAGATGAGCTACCTCGTTCTTTACCGTAGTTTCGACTCGCGCCGTGTAATGGCGGGGACGTCGAGCGAACTGCAGCGAATAGCCTCTTTTTATAGTGTTCAGCACCCATTCTGACACCCCGGGAAGCTTTGCCCACGCATTTTCATGAATAGCTAGAGGTAGAATGAAATCTGGGCTCTGGCCGCAACGTAGTGGCGACCGGAGAGCTCTGGTGTGCTGTAAAGTGAACACTGTGCTTGCAGCATCAGCATCTGAGGCGGGGAGCGCGCTGATCACAGCGGGCGGTCTGGCCGCGCTCGATTTCTCTATGGCAGTTTGCAAAGAGGAAATGAGTGGGGTGAAAACCGTGGGTTTTAACATGTCTGTGAGTGAATGTCGGCACGTGACAGCGGGCACATTTACTACACTCAAAACACCGTCTGCCTGAGCTGACTGAATGTGTGTTGGTTTCGTTTTTACAGAAACCGCGGGACATGCATAGTGTAGTGTTTGTGGGCACTGGGTTGTGGGCATATTCACTACATGTAATGCACAATCGACATGAGTCGCTGGCCGCTCTCGATTTCTCTAAGGCAGTTTGCAGAGAGAGAGCGAGCGGGACAAAACCCCGTGGGGTTCAACATGTCTGTGAGATAATGTGGGCGCGGGACAGCGGGCACATTTACTGCACTGAAAACACCGTCGGCCTGAGCTGACTGAATGTGTGTGTTGGTTTCGTTTTCACAGAAAACGTGGGACATGCATTATGTAGTGTTTGTGGGCACTGAGATGTGGGCACATACACTACATGTAATGCACAATCGACATGAGTCGCTGGCCGCGCTCGATGTCTCTATGGCAGTTTGCATAGAGAGAGTGAGCGGGACAAAACCCCGTGGGGTTCAACGTGTCTGTGAGAGAATGTGGGCGCAGGACAACGGGCACATTTACTGCACAGAAAACACCGTCAGCCTGAGCTCTGAATGTGTGTTGGTTTCGTTTTTACAGAAACCGTGGGACATGCATTGTGTAGCGTTTGTGGGCGCTGAGTTGTGGGCACATTCACTACATGTAATGCACAATTGACACCATCGGCCGTGGCCGGAATAGAGAAAATACACTTCATGTGATTTATCTGGGTCGCCGTGAAAGCGGCTTTTGTGTGCAGGCAAGCGGGCCGTGGTACCGGCTTGTTTACTGCAGAATACACTGGAACAGTCGCATTTTCTGGAACTGAACGAGCGAAAATTTTTCGGTGCATTTTTTTATTACACTCATAACACCATCGGCCATGGCTGGGATACCAGAAATTACATTCTTCATGAGATAATCCCTATCCCTTTGAGATAAAAGATAAAGTATTTAAGACAAACAATCTCATTTGTTGATGAAAAACAAATACTCCACAACTACCTGCCAAATGCTGGTTCAGTCACTTCACATTAACAGTCAGCACAATTTAAACCTGTTCACCAGACTGAGCCAAACCTGCTTTGAGACAATACTTACACAGTAATCAAAGATGAGCTCCTGTCCACTCTCTCCCATATACACAAAGAGGCATCTCAGAGTGACATCTCTCTTCTTCACTGCAGTGGCACTTGAGTCCTAGTTAATAGAACAATAATGAATAAATTATTTTGTTGGTAAATTCACTCCAACCCTGTAATGCCATCATTACTGTAGGTCTGTTTTAGTTTTTCTTTTTTATTCATTATAATATATTAATAGTAATGAGACTATTTAGAGAAAAAAAACGGTCTAATTAACAAAAAACACCCAGATAAGCAAGATAACCTAAAAACAAACTACCCAATTGATTAATATTGTACATTTTAACTTTGTAACCACTTTTGCACCACCTGTATCAGTTCCATCAACTGATCAAAGTTATTGATGCGTTGACCAGTTGCTCCTCCCTTGGCACTAAAGAGCTCTAGGAGCTTTGGGGTGTGCTTGTCTAGCTGTGACATAAACGATGCTTCCAAGGGAACCGCAGTACATCTTCGGAACTCCTCGTTTACCTGTAAGACAGCAAATGTTTGACCGTTATTTAAGGGGGTTTAAAGATTAGTCTACTATCTCATGTCCAAGTCACAATTTCCAAAAAGTTCTCAGAAGCGAGTAGTGTCAGCAAATACTGTATGATTAGTCACTTACCTGGAATGGTCCGAAGAGGGCAGGCCATCTTTCCTTAAATTCTGCCACGCCAGGAGACTTGGCAACCACTTCCTGTCTTCTCCAGCTGTATGTCCTGGCCATCATATCATTTGTGCTCCTGGCAGAGTCCTTTGTCTGATGGGCAGCAATTAGGTCAAGTCTCAGATTCTCAAGGGTGTCATCTGTTTCACCATGTGGGTGTGAGGGCAAGTAATTCACCTCTGCCCTCTTTGGTTTCTTGACATTTTTAGCAGCTTTTCGCTCATCATTTGACTTGTTTCTCAGTGAGTTTATCAGGAGTTCAGGGCTTCCAAGTGCTTTCCGTTTTGTCCGGTAGTTTCCACACTTATACTTTAGGCTTTGCTGCCACCCATAAATTCCATTAAAACATCCAGGCTCCTTTAAGCAGGGATGCTCTGCAACTAGTGCCTCTGCCACTGCACATCTCTGGGCATCATTGGGGTAAGCTGTGTAGGAAAACATGGCCTCTGCCAGGCGCTCCAAGATGTCTGATTTGACACTTGGTGATGTCATTGGGGTACCATCTCTTAAATAAATCTTGTTTCCTTGTCTTAAGGCCAGTTCAGTGTTGTGTGAGAGGGTTGGAATGGGAAACACAGCAGGCCATGGGCTCTGCCTTTCAGAGAGGGAGGGACTCAGAATGACGGTATCCACTGATTCTCACTGAGACTTGTACTCTCACATAAAGAGCTGACATCAGAGGCATCAGGGGTGCTTTCCTGGGGAACAACTGTCAGCGTCAAATTCAGCGGTGCATACACAACTTTAAGTGTGCATTTATCTTTCAGCTCATTGGTAGATGTTAGGGTAAAGAAGTCATGAATTCTTCATCTTTGTATTGAAGACTTCTAGCTGTGGGGATGAAAAAATGTTCTTTGACAGCTGCAACCAACTTGTCCACAGTTGAGTGTATGCCACTGCTGAGAGTGAGTTTCTTGATTTCATGATCGATGAGGACCCGGAATCTCACAGTTTGCTCCATGTCTAGGAAGACAAAAGACAGAGAGGTATGTTAATCAACACTGGAGAGAGAGGTACAATGATACTAAACACTGGAGTCAGAAGTGGCGCTTCAATGTCACCATTTGCTTTCCTGCAACAATATAGACAGACAGAGGACATACATCAGTAAGGCATTGTTGCTCAACAAGAGTTATGTGGTCTGTCTTCTCCAGATAATATCCACGATAGTGTTCATCAAACCAGTGTATCTGTGTTCTCACAATAAAATACACTCTTTCCCCGATAAGTGCAATTTGAAGAATCACTGCAAAATCAGGAAGACCTGCAGTAGAACCATAGGCCACAATCATGCCTTTTGAGTACCTCGTTCCCTGATAGGTGACTGTGTCAGCCAGATGAACTTGAGACTGAGAAGGAGATACATGCCTGATTGACTCCTGAACATTTACATGTAGGACATCCACTGGAACTGATGTTACTCTTACAACACTAAGAGCAGGCAAAACTGTTGTGGAATGCAGGTTGTGGCTTATCATAAGCTGGTGCTTTGTAGCCAGGGACAAGATAATGTTCTTGAAGTTGCCAGTATGCCTTACAATCCGTTTAAACTGGCTGTGCTTTGCTTCGAATCGCATCGTCCAGAAAGCGCTCACTGGTCCAAAAGCTTTTATCAATGCAGGATAGTGCTCTAAAAAGTGGTGCTTCGGGATTAAATCTTCATTAGGGAACACTTCCTGGAATCCGTGTCGGTGTTCAGAAATTTTTGAGTCAAGATATGCAATGCTTTCTTCATTATGGACTGGACCCACAACAAGTTCAATAATGTCCTTTAAAGACATTAACAGAAGCCAGGCTGGCTCATTCAAAGGTATTTTGTGTCCAATAATGAATGGCAACAGTCATATGAGGGCCCAATTTTCATGCACGTTTCCTCCAATCTTTTTTCTTGAGGAGAAGGTAGAAGGGACTGGCTGAGGAGAGTTCGTTTTGTCAGACCACTTATATGGAAACTGTGAAATAGCACTGTTAAGCTCATTAAATGTGAAATATTTCTTAGAAATGAAAAAACTGAAGCAGAGACCCAGTTCCAAGGGAACAATCCCTTCAAAAATGTCATGTAATATGTCAGGTGGATAGCCAGTGACACAGTGGAAGTAGCTCAGATTTTCAGTCAGTGGGCAAGCCTTTTTAACACCAAAACAATGTGTCAAGGTGTAACAGGGACAGAAAGTGTACTTAAAATGTATGTATTGTGTATAATTCACTCAAAATTGTTTATTTTCATATATATCTGGTATACTTGCCTGAGAAATTAGTGTTTTCCCCTTTAATTGCTGTGATGTCATCATGAGCCTACACAATTTCCTGTTTTGTCTCCTCCTCTTCCTCTTGGCTATTTATGGCTCCTGTCAATCTTAATTAATCTTTATTTTAATTGTTGCTTTTGAGTCAATATCTTTACTGCAATTTATGTGTATTAAGTTATTGTACTTATCTGTGTGGTAATTTTTATCATTTTATCCTATTTAAGTTATATTTTTGACTTTGGCCTATATGTGGAGAGAGGAAAGCACATGGTGATTGAATGTACATCTTATTTGTTTTAGAGAGCAATTTATGGGCGATTTACTCAGACTGCTGTCTTATGTTTTGTATATCAGGTATGTTTTCTCTGTATTTTTCCTCTTGGCATTGTTAATGCACTGAAGAGAGAGCAATTTATGGGCGATTTACTCAGACTGTTGTCTTATGTTTTGTATATCAGAGTAAATCCAGTGAAACCGCCGCCTGTTGTCCCGTGTCGTTCTCAACAACGCAGACATGTGCTTTTAAAACTGGTGTCGTGAGCCACCGGTTACAAAGGCAGGGTTTTCTTTGACAGTCAATACATGAGCTGCATGTGCTTCTTGGGTGCGAGCAGGAAATGCATCCGACCTCACCTCCTTTATCTGATATTTTGATCGCTGTCCAAGGCAAAATCTGCAAATGAATGGTCCACAAAAATTTTCCACTAATCCACAAATTGAGTGTGCCCCAAGATTGTCTGCAGCAATGCAAAACACACTTCCTTTCACATTTTGTCCAACCGAGGAAATGTAGATGCCATCACGCTCCAAGATAGCAATGTCTTTTAACAAAGGGGCAAGCACTTCCTCATAGCCAAATCTTTTGATGTCCACTGCTTTGCAAAAAAGGGCCAAGTACACAGAGCTCAGAGTTGACCGAGATGAGTGTGGGATGTTGCCAAACACCCAGTATACAGCTGTAATCTTATGCTTCTTGAAGTTCTCAGTGGATTGCAAATTTCGAAGTCTTAGTTCTTCAGAATAAAAATAATTATCTTTATATATTGTACCATCTTGATACGATTCATATTTAGTAGATGACTTGTCCTTTTCTTTACTCAGAACTTTTTCTCTAAGATTTTTATCCAAAATGTGAATCAAAGATTTAAGAATTTGGATATACTGGAAACTTCTCTTCTCATTTGGTTCAAGGATATACTCAACAGGCTCAACAACTTCAAATTTTTCTTTATAATACTTCTGTCTCTTGAATGATGAGGATAGAGGACCAGCACTACTGAGTGCTGCGCTTAGGGGATTGGAATTGCACAATTCTTCCACCAAAGATGTAACAATCGTGTCATCAGTGGTTTGGTTTTTTTCATAAAATGAGAAACAATTATACTTTTAACTGAAGATATGCATGCAGAATTTGCCATGAAGTGAAGATCATCAACCAATTCATCAATGCACCGAACTGAAACATTATGAACACTCTCTAATGTCACAGGCCGGGGCGAGCGCCAGCGGGCCGCCCACCCCTAACTTGAGTACCGCCCCTAAGGAGCTTACCGTGGACACGAGGGAGGCAGACACTGAATTTAAAATAAATATATGTTCTTTATTAAATAATAAACACAATATTAATAGTCTCTTGAACATTCTCTCTTTCGGGACACTCTTCTTCAGGGCTCAGACAGAAAGAGATCTGAACATAACTGAACGTAACTCAGCAGTTTCAGACAGAGAGAGGAATGAACAATTCACAGCTTCCGCGTTCTCTTCTTCGGGGCTCAGACAGAGAGAGATATGAACACAAATGAACGTAACTCAGCAGTTTCAGACAGAGAGAGGAATGAACATAATTCACAGCTTCCGCGTTCTCTTCTTCGGCGTTCTCTTCTTCGGGGCTCAGACAGAGGGAGATATGAACATAAATGAACGTAACTCAGCAGTTTCAGACAGAGAGAAGAATGAACATAATTCACAGCTTCCGCGTTCTCTTCTTCGGGGCTCAGACAGAGGGAGAATATGAACAGCTGGGACCGCGAGTGAACAGCAGCAACACCATTCCCACACTCGCACATTCACCAATACACTGTAAGATTTCACTTGTGCTCATTCCCACAATAGAACTGCAATTCAACAGACTCACTGTGCAATCAAGGCTTACACCCGCAATCCAGCCGAAATCTCCTCTCTCGTTCTCTCTCTCTCTCTCTCTCTCTCTCTCTCTCTCTCTCCTCCCCGCAGCCTCCCTCCGCTGCCTCGGCCCCTCGGCCTCTCACCTACTGCGTGCACCCTCTCTCCCCTTTCATGGCTGCCGCGTCTCCCTTTTATAATCCATTTTGGAAACCGCGTCCCAATGGCCACCCCAAACTCTCCTCCTCTCACACCTGTCAGCAATTCACCTCATCAATTGCCCCGATCGGCCATAACACACGGGGAAAACCGGAACCGGCCTGGTGTTGCACCGGAAGTGCTCCCCCGTAACAACAACTTCCGACCGTGCACAAGGTTCCGGCTGTCCCGTGAACCCGTGACACTAATTTCAACAAGAGGGATGCTATATATTCTACAACTACACTGCTTCCATCTTCCTCTTCATAGTGTGCATTAGTGCTACTGCCTTCATGATTTGCATCATTGTGGACCTCATCCTCTTCAGCGGATTCAAAATCAAGTGCTTCCTCTGGTAACCCACAGATAATCCCTGGTTTGAATTCTTGTGATGTATGTGGAGTATGCTTCTTGTGTTTGTGTTGCAAACGCCCCATACACATTTGTTTGGTGATCACATCCTATGAAAACACACTTAACAGTCTTGTTATTCTTGAGATGATGACCTATGTGTTCAAAAAAACAAACTTTCCATTGTGAAATTCAGGGTTTTGACACAAAGGGCAGGTAAATGAAAGACTTACTTGTGGTGAGTTAAAGGATTTAGCTTCTGGGTGGTATCTTGAGAGGTGAGAGTGGAAGGAACTCCAGGATTTAAATGAACATGGGCAATCTATATGAATACAAGGCAAGGCATGGCTGTGTCCAAAGGTCCCATGATGCAGTCTATAATGCTTTAAAATGTCGCTCTTTCCTGGTACCACAGTGCTGCACAATTTACAGGGCCATTCCATCTGTAAATGGGGAGAAAAAAAAAGTTAGTTACCTCTACACCTTTTGAATACAAGCCTGATGAAAGCCCTTTAAAAAATACACTTAAAATACAAGTTAAGATTATCCTGCTGAACAAGACAAATTATTAACTTTAGTTCATCGCAGAACTTTTTTAGAAAATAATCTGAAACATCATGTAAAAACCCCACTGACTTTTTGTGATGATATCATATTACAGCACCTAAAGGCAGTTAACTAATTACAATATTGGGAGGAGGGATGTTAATACAAATATATTATTCAAAAATCTTCTCACTTAAACAAATGGTTTTAAAATGCATCATCAAAATTCATATAAATATATCAAGACACAGGGGTTAGACATCTGCACCCAATAATTACAGAGCAATAAAAATATTAAATTTGGGTTACGAGTTATGCATAGAGTACATAGTGAGCGTACACTTTTGTGAAAGAGGAACTATGCTTTAACATAATTAAACAACTTTGGACTAATTGTGATGGTTAGATAAATGACTTGTAACTTGTTACGACCGATGTGGCCTCTCTTACCGAAATATTAGTGGAACAACTGGAATGACTGCAAAGTGTGTAGGTCCGAGATGTGTGAATGTGCCACAGTGTGACTGACAAATACAAAGCTTCATGTTAGGACAAGCACGCTGTGAAGCACGCTGGATGAGGAGAAATGTGCCTGTACCTGGAGTACCACCGTTGAGGTGTAGGTGTATGTCGGGCTATGTGCTGATCCACACAAGCTAACAGTGCCCACACTCGTGGCAAATGTTAATATATAATAATAATAATAAACTTTATTTTCTATAGCGCCTTTAAAAGTAGCATCTCAAAGCGCTTCACAAGAATAAAAACATGATAAAACACAATAATACAGACAATGCATTAATGACAGTGAAAAATAAAATATAAAATAAAAACATATTATGAAATGTTCGTATAATAATAATATGACAATTATGAAAAAGCTACCCTAAACAAATATTTTATTTTAAATATTTTTAAATATTTTATATTTTAAATATTTTAAATTTAAAAACACTAAGGGATTCAGCTTGCCTAATCTCAGCTGGCAGGGAATTCCAAAGTTTCGGAGCATTCAAAGAAAAAGCCCTATCACCCACGGATTTTAAAAGAGTATGCGGAACAATTAAAAGGCCAGATTCCGAGGAGCGGAGATCACGTGCTGGAGTGTAAGGGTTTAAAAGGTCAGTGAGATAATGAGGTGAGAGTCCATGCAAAGCCTTATAGGTAAGCATAAGGATTTTAAAATCAACACGGAATCTGACAGGGAGCCAGTGTAAAGATTTCAATACGGGATTGATATGATCCCTTTTCCTGTTGCCCCGACAGGATTCGAGCGGCAGAATTTTGAACCAGCTGTAGTTTGTTAAGGGTAGCTTTTGAGACCACGGCCAGCAAGGCATTGCAGTAATCAATGCAAGAAAATACAAAGATGTTAATTTACTTTTCAGCCACTGGAAGTGACAACATGGGACGCAATCTGGCTATATTTTTTAGATGAAAAAAAAAGGATGTCTTGGCTGTGCTCTGAACATGAGGAACAAATGTTAAATTAGTATCAAATATCACCCCCAAATTTTTAATTTTGTTTGAAATTGAAGTGTAGAACCATCTACACTTAAAGTTGGAGACCCAGCCTTACGTAGCTGGTGTGGTGAACCAATGAGCATTACCTCCGTCTTGTCACTGTTTAGACATAGGAAATTTCCAGACATCCATTTTTTAATCTCAGAAATACATATAGAAAGAAAGGACACAGCCACATTAACATCAGGTTTTGAATGTATATAAACCTGGGTGTCATCAGCATGAAAGTGAAAAATGAGACCAAGTGATCTTAAAAGTTGACCAAGAGGATAAACATAGATGTTAAAAAGTATAGGGCCCAAGATTGAACCTTAAGGAACACCAGATTGCACTACACCAATATTAGACCTGCAACCACCCACAGCGACAAACTGCTTTCTATCAGAAAAAAAGGACTTAAAGGGTTAGTTCACCCAAAAATGAAAATTCTGTCAGTATTTACTCCCCCTCATGTTGTTCCAACCTCGTAAGACCTTCGTTCATCTTCGGAACACGAATTAAGATATTTTTGATGAAATCTGAGATCTGATTCACTCCTCCATTGGCTTCTAAGGGATTGAAACTTGCCAGCCCCGAAAAGTTAGTAAAGATATCGTTAAAATAGTCCAAGTGATTACAGTGGCTCAATCTTAAGTTTATTAAGCGACGAGAATACTTTTTGTGTGCAAAAAACCCCAAAAATAACGACTTTATTTAAAAAAAATGTCAAAAATTCTAGAAAAACTATTTTCCAATAGATTAGACAAATTCTTAGATAAATATAAAATACTTTCTGACAATCAATATGGATTTAGATCAAATAGTTCAACATCTCTGGCATTAATTGATTCAATTGAGGAAATCACAAACGCTTTAGAACATAAACAGTATACAGTTGGAGTTTTCATCGATCTCAAAAAAGCTTTTGACACAATCAATCATAATATATTAATTAATAAATTGGAACGGTATGGGATCAGGGGTGTAATGTTGCACTGGGTGAAAAGTTATTTAAGTGGTAGGAAACAATTTGTGAAGTTGGGGGAGGGTTGTGGCGTCCCCCAGGGGTCAGTTCTGGGTCCAAAATTGTTTTTGTTATATATAAATGATATATGCAAAGTTACAAAGACAGTTAAACTAGTGCTATTTGCGGATGACACAAATATTTTTGGGTCTGGGGGGAATTTACAGGAACTAGAGGAGATTACTACTTCAGCAATGTATAAATTAAAAAGATGGTTTAATAAAAATAAATTATCATTAAACATTAATAAAACTAACTTCATGTTATTTGGTAACTGTAAAAAGAGTATACAAATTGGGATACAGGTAGATGGGGTGGACATAGAACGGGTTAATGAAAATAAGTTTCTTGGAGTGATAATAGATGACAAAATATGTTGGAAATCTCACATAAAACATGTACACAATAAACTTTCAAGAAGTATTTCAATATTGAACAAAGTGAAACATGTTCTGAACTACAAATCACTCCACATTCTTTACTGTGCACTGATATTACCATATCTAAACTATTGTGCGGAGGTTTGGGGTAATACTTACGGATGCAGACTATTATCTGTATTTATGTTGCAAAAAAGAGCCATAAGGATGATTCATGGTGCTGGTTATAGAGATCACACAAATGTATTATTTTTAAAATCCAAGACATTGAAATTTACTGATCTGGTTTATGTTCAAACAGCACAAATAATGTATAAAGCAAAAAATAATCTACTCCCTGGTAATATTCAACAACTGTTTTTTAATAGAGAAGGGAGATATAATATTAGGGGTGAGAGCAACTTTAAACAATTATGTGTCCGCACAACGCAACGCACAAGTTTTTGTGTTTCGATATGTGGAGTGAAGTTGTGGAACAAATTAAGTTCAGTACTTAAACAATGCCCAAGTATGACTCAGTTTAAAAAGCATTGTAAAAATATGATATTTGCAAGCTATAGAGAGGATGAAGGTTATTAGTTAGGTGATAGTTTATTTATATTTTTTCTTTTTTTCTTTTATTATTATTTTTTATTTATTTTCTTATGTAATTTTTTATTGAAGATGTATATAAACATAGGTAAATATGTATGTTAGTTTTGTTTTTTTTGGTGTGTAGATACAAATAGATCAAAATGTTCGGTCAACCGGCTAATTAGCTAATTAATTGTTAAAAAGTAGTGGAGATGGGGTAGGATTGAATAAGCTTATGCTTCTTCCTACTCCTTTTCGGACATGTATAAGTTAAAATTGTTTTTTGTTATTAATTGTTTTTTGTTATTAATCGTTAGTATGTTTGTTTGTTTTTTTGTTGTTTTTTTGTTTGTTTGTTTTTTTTTCTACATGTTCGAAATAAAAACTTTTCATTCATTCATATTTCAACTATTCATTTCCTTCTCTGTGGGCCTCTAGTCAGTTAACTTAGTGTGATAGCGTAGAGCTAAGTCACACGTAGGCTCACTATTGGCAGACGCTGGTCATGTGTGTGATGCGTGTGATGTACAACAACAGAAGAACTGCGCTATATCACTAGTGAACTGACTCGAGGCCCACAGAGAAGGAAAGGAATAGTTGAAATAAAGTTGTTATTTATTAATTTTTTGCGCACAAAAAGTATTCTTGTCATTTGATAAACTTAAGATTGAGTCACTGTAGTCACTTGGACTATTTTAACGATATCTTTAATAACTTTTAGTGGCTGGCAAGCTTCAATCCCTTAAGAAGCCTATGGAGGAGTGATCCAGCTCTCAGATTTAATCAAAAATATCATAATTCGTGTTCCGAAGATGAACAAAGGTCTTACGAGGTTGGAACAACATGAGGGTGAGTAAATACTGACAGAATTTTCATTTTTGGGTGAACTATCCCTTTAAACCAGCTTAGTGCAGTATCAGAAACACCAAATATAGATTCTAACCAAGTAAGTAAAATATTATGATCCACAGTGTCGAAAGCGGCACTAAGATCAAGAAGAATCAAAATAGAAAGACATCCAGAATCAGAAGCGATTAACAAGTCATTAGTGACCTTAACTAATGCTGTTTCAGTGCTATGGAGTTTACGGAATCCTGACTCGTGGCAAATGTTTGCGCCATCAATGTGGTTGGGTTAGATTGTGTGGATTGTGACAAAGTAACTGCTGCTCTGGCACATTAATTTCCAACCGACGATAATCACTCAGCTAGCTGTGGTTTCGTGGGTGTCTGTGAGTCCACTGCCAAACTATGTCTAAAGGCCATTGCACACTGAGTCCGAAATTCGCATCCGAAACTTTCGTCCGTCATAAAAATATCGGATCAGGTTAGATTTTCTGCGTTTTTCGCATCCGTAGCAACCAGTTTGAATGGTGTTTTGACAATTCAGAGCCACCGAATCATGAATACAAAAAAACGCATTCGAAAAAGTGCAAAGGCCTTAAGCCATGTGTTTTTGAAGAAGTTACAAACACCTCTGAGACATTAAACTATCACACAAAGACAACATTAATTATACAACGCACAAACGTAGATTTATACAGTATGTGGCTCAAGTTAACAAACTGTTTGAGATGGAGCACATTCGAAGTTGGCGGGCGTAAAAGTTTGCAGGAAACAGAGCGATGCCTTTGCAGATTGCACAACACAAACACGTTAATTAGGCTAAATCTAACTTTTAACAATACAAAGATTTACTTACATGAGGTACGTGAAGTATAAATGATCCGTCTCCGTGGAAAACCCAGTTCGACTTCGAATAAACTTCTGGAACAGACTAGAGTGAAGGATTTGCCCGGGCTTGTTCTTCCGTTGCTGCAGGTGTGCGGGTCGTGTCTTTTTACGTCTGACACGTCCAATATAAACTTTTAAAATAAGTTTTGTAAAATCTATTTATGGTGAAGTCCAATGAAATTAATTTTATTATTGAAAATATTAAGTAACGAAAATATTCACACTTTTTACTTTTTGATAACTCAAAAATCAAAGAAAGAAAAATAAATAAATTTATTGGAATAAATATAGTTTTTAAAATTAAGTCATATGGACAATAGCACTGAATGACTTTTTACAGTGTAATGTTGTTAACTCAATGGAATGCTAGAAGTTTGTTAGCAAATGGACATGAGTTTAAGGGGTATATTGGGTATGATTAAGAGAATGTCAGGCAATAAAAAAGATTATGGTTATCCTATAATGAAAGATGGAGAGAAAGTAATAATAGAGAGCAAAGGTAAAGCAGAGTTGTTGGCAAGGACATTTGTTAACATACGTAGTAATGGTAATCTGAGTAATGAGGAAAAGATACAGAGGGAGAAAACAATAAGAGAAAATGTAAGAAAGTAATAATAGAGAGCAAAGGTAAAGCAGAGTTGTTGGCAAGGACATTTGTTAAAATACATAGTAATGGTAATCTGAGTAATGAGGAAAAGATACAGAGGGAGAAAACAATAAGAGAAAATGTAAGAAAGTAATAATAGAGAGCAAAGGTAAAGCAGAGTTGTTGGCAAGGACATTTGTTAAAATACATAGTAATGGTAATCTGAGTAATGAGGAAAAGATACAGAGGGAGAAAACAATAAGAGAAAATGTAGAGGCAATATATGATGATAGGGACAGTGAAAGTGCCATAAATATGATGTTTACAATAGACGAATTGAATAATGTTAAAAATCAGGAAAAACAACGCCAGGGAATGATCAAATAAGTTATTGTATGATAAAAAATTTAAATGATACGAGTTAAGAAATATTATTACAATTATATAATAAGGTATGGGAAGTGGGGTGTTTGCCAAAACAGTGGAAAGAATCAATTATTGTCCCCATATGTAAACCAGGTAAGGATCCGAATTTGGCAGAAAGTTATAGACCAATTGCTTTGACTTCACATGTAGGGAAAATTATGGAAAAAATGATAAACGAAAGATTAAAGTATTATTTAGAGAAAAAGGAACAATTAAAGGATTACCAGAGCAGATTTAGAAAGGGACGAAGCACAATAGATCCGGCTATATGTTTAGAGAGTGAAATTAGAAAAGCTCAAATTAATAAAGAAAGTATAGTATAGTAAGTATAGTATTGCGATATGTTCTGGAAACAAGGACTAATGATTAAGATTTTTCAGATGGGAATAAGAGGGAGAATGTATAATTGGATTAAAAACTTTTTAACGGATAGGTGGATCGCAATAAGAATAGGGAGTGAATTTAGTACAAAGTGTTTAGTGGAAAATGGAACACCTCAAGGGAGTATAGTTAGTCCAGTTTTGTTTTCTATTATGATGAATGAAGTGTTTAGTAAAGTTGATAGATCTATAAGTGTTGCATTATTTGCAGATGACGGCGTTATGTGGAAAAACGGAAGAAATATAGAATATATAGTGAGGAAAATGCAAGAGGCAATAGGGAAAGTAGAGTGTTGGGGAATGGAATGGGGTTTTAGGTTTTCAGTGGCAAAGACCAAAGTAATCTGTTTTTCACAAAGGAAAATACAGGATGAGATTCAACTTAAACTTTATGAAAGAAATTTAGAGAGAGTGGACTGTTTTAAGTATCTCGGGATATGGTTTGACAAAAAACTTAAATGGAAAATGCATATTGAGAATGTTGTTGAAAAATGTAAAAGAATAATAAATGTAGTAAGATGTTTGAGAGGTAGAGAAAACAGTATCTCGGGATATGGTTTGACAAAAAACTTAAATGAAAAATGCATATTGAGAATGTTGTTGAAAAATGTAAAAGAATAATAAATGTAGTAAGATGTTTGAGAGGTAGAGAGTGGGGAACAAGTAGGATATCATTGAAAGCAGTATATATTGGATTAATTAGGGCAGTTCTTGATTATGGATGTATAATTTATCAGTCTGCTTCGAGAACATTACTAAAAAAATTGGATGTAATTCAATATCAGGCGTTAAGACTCTGTTGTGGTGCTTTTAAAACAACACCAGTAGCAGCATTAGAAATGAATCAAATGCCATTGGATATTAGAAGAAATCAGATAGCATTAACGTATTGGGTAAATTTAAAAGGGCATAAGTAAAATCATCCAACTCAGAAGGTGTTACAACCTTGTCAAGAAAAGGAAAGACGACAGATTAAGAGCTTTGGTTGGATAATAGGAGATGCAGTCAATGAGATATAAAGGTAAGCCCCACTGTGCCATTATCCATTGTCCCACCTTGGATATTAGGGGAATTAGGAGTAGATTTGCACCTTTTGGAGTGGAAAAAAGAGAAGTATTGACAGGATTCAGGTTAGTAGATATTTAGAGAAAAATTATTCAATGTTTATTAAGATATATACTGATGCATCAAAAACAGATGACAATAGAGTAGGAGCTGCGTTCATTATACCAGAAACAAAATGTTATGTTAAATAAAGAGTTAATGATAAATTGTCAGTGTTTACAGGAGAAATGTTGGCCATTCTTTTGGCACTTGAGTGGGTAGAAAATAGTAAGCCAAATAAAGTGTTAATACGGTCAGATTCAAGTAGTGCGCTAACCAGTTTCAAGAACTGCTATGTAGATGAAGGATGAACCCAATCGCAGACAGCAAATAATACAAACAGGGGTTTATTAATGACAAAAACAGAAAACAAAACCCACAATGGGGCAAAACAAGACAGGATAGATTAGGACTCAGACAATAAACTAACAAGACAGGAACACACTTCTCTTAGACAAAACTTCCAACAAGTAACTCACGGCTTGATTCACACAAAGTATGTCACAACATCAAATAATGAACCGGCACAAGACAGCAAACACAAGGGGATTAAATAGGGAACACTAATGACGAGGACATGTGAAACTGACTAGACAATGACAAGACGAGGGTAACAAGGGGGCGGAGTTACATAACGACACAACACAAGCACATGGCCCAAACAACAGACCATGCGCTTGTACACAAAACATGGGTCTGTCATGATCCTGCCACAAGATTAGGAAAAATCAAGGACATGGCAGAATCATGACAGAACCCTCACCTTAAGGAGCGGCTTCCAGACGCTCCTCAAGGAGACAAACACAGGACAAGACTGACTGAGACATGAACCAACAAAACATGACAAATAACAACAAGGGCATACAAGAATACACTATGACAGGGTTAGGGTGAAACATCAGAAATAATAAAGGAAGCGGAGGCGGAGAACACAGAGTTCATGGGGGGAGGTCCAGGGTGGATGGGAGTGCTGGGGGTCTTAGGTCCACGGGATGAGGGCTGGGGACGGGGAATCCAGGCAGGCTTGGACGAAGACACACGAGGTGAAGAAAAAGTCTGGGTCTTGCGGAGACAGGGGCGATCGGGGAAACAGTCCGGGGCTTAGCCATGACAGGGGAGACAAACGGAAGACCGGGGACAGTGGGGACTGTAGTACCAGGCAACGGAGCGGAGACAAGGGGATTGACAGGCGGGAAGGAAGCGGGAACGGGAACAGAGTTCTTAGAGGCCGTATCAGAGTCAAAGCTTCCCCAAGAAGAAGCGACACTCATCACCTCAGACTCTGGAGAGGCGTTGAATGTTGCAGGCTCGGGAACAGCACCAACTGCGGCTGGCGTGGGTGCTGCGCTCTCAGCGGCTGGCGTGGGTGCTGCGCTCTCACGGTAACTGGACTGGGAACGGTGCTCTCTGGAGCATCTGGAACAGGGACTGGGGACAAGGCAGGACTGACTGGGACATCTAGAATTCTGACAAGACGGGATAGATATTCGGACAGGGTTCTGGCAGCGATGACGATTGGCATCTCCTGATGGGCTGATACGGACTGTATCACAGCCTTTGCAGCGGAATCGGCCGCTGCTTTCACTTCAGCTGAAATGACTGAAGACTCAGAGACGACATTCGCGGTAGTAGTCTCTGGAATGGATCTCTCCAACGCCGACTGGGAAATGACGCTTTCTGCAGCAGGTTCAAGAACTGTGTCTCCTGTTGTAAAGACAGGAACCGCGCTAATAGCAGCGGGGCCAGGAACAGCGCTTTTGACTTCAGCGGCGGGTTGGCGTGCCATCGCGGACTCAGGGGGAGGTAGAGATGGAGAACCAGAAGCTCCCTTCTTCCTCTTCTTCCTGGGTCACGGAGCAAAGATTGTGGCCAGACTGGGGACCGGAGAGGGAGGTGAAGCAGGAACCATTACAGGAACTGGGAAACTCACAGCAAGCGAGGAGGATTCCGGGCAGGAAGACTCCGATGCTGACTCCCACGACGGGTGCCTTCCACGCTTACCATGAAGCTTGATGGACGTGGAAGGTGTCTCAGGAGTCGCGGCGAGACTGGGTTGGTCCCCAAGTGTAGCAACGGCTAGCAGACGACCCTCAGGGATCACAGGAAGTGTAGCGGGAGATGAAGACCTTGTAGCACCCTGCAGCTCCCTCCGAGACAGACTGTCCACCATACTGTGGAACGGGCGGCTGACCAGTCTCTCGTTCAGCGAGAGGAGGGACGTTGAGACCCGCGATGAGGTAGCGATTGACCAGGATCTCCTGCAAGAAAAACCTCCTCTCCTCCATGACCTGGGCGTACTTCCTCAGGGTCAACTTACCCTGAGGAGGGAAAGGAAGCTTGCCTTCCAGGCTGTCGGCGATGGCCGACTGCCACCATCGTTCGGGGTCTGACGGCTGCAGAGTAGGGAAAATAGGCGCGCTGTCTGCTGGGTTCTTTCTTGGCCGGTTCATTCTGTTATGTAGATGAAGGATGAACCCAATCACAGACAGCAAATACAAACAGGGGTTTATTAATGACAAAAACAGAAAACAAAACCCACGATGGGGCAAAACGAGACAGGATAGACTAGACTAGGACTCAGACAATAGACTAACAACTAAGACAGGAACACACACTTCTCTTAGACAAAACTTCCAACAAGTAACTCACAGCTTGATTCACACAAAGTATGTCACAACATCAAACAATGAACCGGCACAAGACAGTAAACACAAGGGGATTAAATAGGGAACACTGACGAGGACAGGTGAAACTGACTAGACAATAATGACAAGACAAGGGTAACAAGGGGGCGGAGTTACATAACGAGACAACACAAGCACATGGCCCAAACAACAGACCATGCGCTTGTACACAAAACATGGGTCTGTCATGATCCTGCCACAAGATTAGGAAAAATCAAGGACATGATGGCAGAATCATGACAAGAACATGCAGTCAGAAGCAAGACAGGATATTATGTTGGAAATAGCCCAAACTGTTTATAGGATCAATAAAGCCGGAGTAATAGTAAAATTTATCTGGATTCCAGCCCATATAGGAGTAGTAGGAAACTAATTGGCAGACAAATATGCAAAAAATGCTACAAAAAAACAGAGGTAGATATGACAGTAAGTTATAGTAAGGCGGAAGTTAAAAGCTTAATCAAAGCAGAAATGAAAAAGAAGTGGCAGGAGGAGTGGAATATGAAACTAAAGAAAGACTGTTCTACAGTATCCAGAAGAAGGTAGGAGAAATTAGAGAAAATAATAGAAATAAAAAGGAAGAGGACATTATTTCGAGAATGAGATTTGGGCATACTGGATTAAATAGTATGCTTAAAATAATAGGGAAACATGAAACTGGGTTGTGTGAGCAGTGTAATAGTAGTGAAACATTAGAACATGTAATTATTAATTGTCGTAGGTATAAGCAGGAAGGGATGTTTCTGAAAGATAGGCTAAGTAAAGAAAAAATTAGATTTTAAATAAAGGAAATATTATTACTGAATTCAGGGCATGTGGGGTATAGAGCAATTTTTAGTTTTTTGGAAAAAACTGGGCTCATTAGAAGGATATGAGTTTAGTAGTTATTAAAAGTGTATTAATTATGGTGTGAATGATAATGTATTTATATCAATAATTTGTATTAGATATTTATGTATTTATTTATTTAATTAGTAGTGAATTAAGAAGGCTATTTTGATCCACACTCCATTTCAGAAGGTGGCGGTAATGCACACTATAAGTTGTTTGCTAACCGCCATTAAAAAATCAGAAGAAGAAGAAGAAGGACATGCCAAACACAAACAAGGACAGTGGGTGCTTCTCAATATCCCTCCTCGTCTCCTCGCTCCTCTGTCCTCCATCCTATGACCCGGAAACCAATCAAGCACAGCCATCTTGAAGGACATCTCAATTCTCTAATTGCACCGCGAGGAGTCGAGGATCGAGGAGTGAGGAGGCTTTCAGAGGAGTTATGAGCGAGGATACACAGGTGTATCCTATGCGGAAGTGTTTTATTGACTAAACGTGACGCACGTATACATTCTCCTCCCCCTTCACATCGGTCACAATCTTTTTAATTTATAGTTTACCTTTGCAGTTTATATAATCCACACATCTCACATATTTCAACAGGGTATCTTGCTTTATTATTATTCATTATGAATTTCTTAAATAAACAAACTTCAACAACATAAGGGCAGATCCTTTGAGCGCTGCTGATGACGCTGTGAAGTGACACTCGAGTGATCAAGTATTCCAATGTATAAAAAAAGCTTTCATTCGATTCCTCCGTCCTCATTTTCTTTCCTTGCGTCCTTCCCTCACAACCTACAGGGGGAGGAGCTGAGGCGCTAGGAAAGGAAGCGAGGAAAGGAAACGAGGATGCACAAATAAGAAATGAGAAGCACCCAAAGCCATGTGCTGACACACAAAACAAACATAGAGACATGAAACCAAGACAACACAGGGCAGAACCCTGACAGGCCCTAACATCACAAGTAATCTTGTCGGTGTAAGTACAAGATCCAGACAGGAAAGTATCGCTATTATGGAAGATGTGGAAGCTGTTTCACCAGGTTCGCGTCCATGAATAGAATTCAAATCTTTTAAGGTTCTTGTGGTGGCCTCAAGGAGATTATAATGGAGACTTGGTGGAACACAAAATGATTGTCCACTTGTTTGGCGCTACTTTTTCGCCCAGCTGCGCCTGCTTTGTGTAGGGTCTGGACCATTCAGACACACACTAATTATTCATATTCACTATATTTAATCAATATAAAGGTCTATGAAACTCTCCCCCAAAACTAACCTCACAAATGAAGTTACTTTGTCAGCCGGGTGTCCGGTTACAAAACACTTTAAGACTGATAACAGACTTTTACGACCTCAAAGGAATGTGGCCACATGCGCCACATGCTCAAGAGAGAGAGACAATCTTTAATTAAATAAACTTTGCGTTATTACTCTGTTCTATGAAGGAACATGCCTCACAGAAACCGTGATGATTTACTATCTCGTGTACTATTAGGTATAACAACATGGTATGTTTGATTGGGGTGTATGTGGTTGCACAACCACCCAACGGTCAATATAACTTCACCTGTATCATTCTTCCTACCTAATTAATCCTCATTTAATGACACATACTTTGATGTACATCACCTTCTCTTAGAATGCAATTTGAATTTGTTATGTCTATTTGAGCTTGAATGAACAGTCTAAGCACGCTGGGGACAAAGACCATAAATCAACTAAGAGCCGCTTCCCCTCTTGGACATGTCACCTTACTCATAGGTCCATTCAAACCTTAGGGGGGGTTCTTTTTCAGACTATATCAGAGACAGGCAATAGTGACCGCCCTCTCTTGGTTTTCCATCCTGCCGCAAACACTGTCTCAGGTGATACGGGGAAACCCCCCCTCCCCCCTCCATGGGGGCCAAGAGGCCTTCCAGCAGGCCTGGATCCCAACCAGATCCGGCCTCATGGAAAAGAGAGGAGACTCTCTCACAAAGAACCAAAGACAATCTCAGGAGTTTTGGAACAAAGACTCCAACCAACAACGACTCCAATCACCCATCCTTCCGACTTCCTCACTTCTCCTGGGTACTCGGCGTGGCCTCAACAGAGTCCCAGGCCTTGACCAAACCAATCATGCGTTCCTAGAGAAAGAGAACGCTCAACCAACTTCCACTTGACACTGCCGGAACCATCAACGACTTCAATTTTCAACAACTTCAAGAATTGTTCCCATTACAAATGCAAGTGTTCAATTCAATGAAATGTGAAAATGAAATTCTGATGGTTCTTCTCATAGACCCTCTTCCGGTTTCCAATTTCATCCTATCACTAACCTATTTATGTATTCATGTGTGTATGTTGTTTAGTTTATTTATATTCATATAAATATCTATATTTAGTTAATAAAACTTGTACATAATATGTATTTGGTTCTGCTTTGTTTGCAATACAATGTCACTTTATGATCACGGTTTTTGCTACTGGCTCAACGTGCGGTATATGCGAAGAAATAATTATTCTTCTGTGGCCATGGAAGATACCCTTTTCTTAGAATAAATTAATAATCAAAAGAGTTCGTTGGACGAACTGATTAATGGATTGTAATATTAATTCAGCCACATCAAGTTAATCAAATTAACTGACCCAAATATTTATAATTAATAATAACAAGATATTATTGATTATTAATATTTCCAAAAAGCTGAGTTCCTTACATTTGCTTTGAGGAAGTGTGATGAAGATCATATCACATTATTCAAAGCTGACGTTGCTGATGCTGTTCTACGAAATTTTTACGTAGATGACTGTTTAAAGTCCACAGCCACTGAGACACAAGCCATAGAGCTGTATCATGGTCTACGAGCAATATGTTCCAAAGGAGGTTTCCGCTTGGTTAAGTGGACAAGCAACAGTCGTGCTGTTTTAACAGCTATCCCTGAGAATGAACGGGCTGATGGAGTGAAAAACTTGGATATTGACCAAGAAGCACTGCCAATGGAAAGAGCATTGGGCATCCATTGGAATGTTGAGTCAGACACATTTCAATTCAAAATAGTCATTAAAGATCGTCCATTCACTCGAAGAGGATTACCCTCAATTGTCAGTTCTATCCATGACCCATTAGGGTTTCTTGCACCTGTAGTTTTACCAGCAAAGATGATCCTGCAGGACTTATGCAGACTGAAAATAGGATGGGATGATGATCTTCCAGAGCAAGTAAAACAAGGTTGGACAGACTGGCTCAATGAGATTCATCAACTTGAAGAGTTCAAGGTGAATAGATGCATTAGACCAGTAGGGTTTGGAGAAGCTGTTGAGGCACAGCTATATCACTTCGCAGATGCGAGTCAGGATGCATATGGTACAGCAAGTTATCTTCTTCTACGTAATCAACAGGATCGAGTGCACTGTGCATTGATAATGGGGAAGGCTAGGGTTGCCCCTCTAAAAAGACCTACAATTCCACGAATGGAACTGACAGCTGCGACAGTTGCCACAAAAATGGATCTGATGTTACAAAGAGAACTACAACTGAAACTTAAACCTTCAGTCTACTGGACGGACAGGACAGTTGTGCTTAAATATCTCAGAAACTAGAGCACAAGATTCAGAACATTCGTGGCAAACAGAGTCACAAATATTGTATATTGAAATATTGAATACAAATATTCAAATATGTCAAAGATTGAACAATGGAACCATGTTGATACTCCATAAAATCCAGCAGATTGCGCCTCGAGAGGGCAAAGGGTTAGCACTTTCTTGCAAAATGAAAAATGGATCTCAGGCCCAGAATTTCTTTACGAATTCACAGATGAGTGGCCAAAGAACATGGACCAAATGATGATATCTGCAGATGATCCAGAGCTCAAGAGGTCAGTGTTGGTCGTTTACATTCATCAACAGGAAAACAAATAATGGCAGACTTACCATCAGACAAAGTGTTGCCAGATGATCCACCTTTTACCAGAGTAGGTGTAGATTACTTTGGGCCATTCATGGTTAAACGTGGAAGAACCCTTGTCAAGAAATATGGGGTCATATTCACTTGCTTAGCAATTCGTGCAGTGCACATCGAAGTTGCTTCTTCACTAGACACTGATTCCTGTCTAAATGCTATACACCGATTTATAGCCAGAAGAGGACAAGTGAAAGTTCTCAGGTCAGACAATGGGACTAATTATGTGGGTGCTGAGCGTGAGTTAAGGCAAGTCCATTGAAAAATGGAACAACCAGAGGATTCAAGAGTGCGATGCGCACTCAACAATTACAATCAAATTGTAGTTTAATTTTTTTAACTTTATGTGCAAACATATTGGCAAACACTTGTTTTTAGAACAAGCCAACAGAACATGTAAAGACAAAAAATAATTATGTAAACCTGAGCCATCAGTGCAAACGTAGTGTCACGGTTCATGATGTTCACGTCTGCGCTTCACGAGGCACTCACGCGCATTTGCACACACACGCAAGGTCTCTCGCTCTCTCCCTCTCTGCCGTGTCCGCGCTACACGGTTTGGAGCTCGCGAGCTCTAGATTCCGGGAGATTTGAACTAATTTGCGGGCATCAGGGAGCCGCTATCAATATGCGGGAGACTCCCGGAACTTCCGGGAGACTTGGGATGTCTGTATTCATTTATTTCTCCTCCCTGAGGATATGCTCCATTGAGCAACTGTGAGTAGCTTGATTATGGAGGGGGCTGTTGGTAAGGAGAAACCTGAAAGAGCAGCTGATGTGGAGCTGCACGCTCCACAAAGTGGGAATATGTAGACTTGAGTAGGAAGGCCAGGAGGATAAGGTACTTGCTCCTTACACTGTGCAGACATGAACCTATCTTGTGCTTCATATAAAACTCTCATTATTGCTTGCCTAGCCAGTATTTTTAATAAGATGCATTTCGCTGGCAACTTGTTTGCCAAAAATGTCATCCGAATCTTCAGTGTTGCCAAAGACACCACTAGCAACTTGCTTAAGGATGTCCACCTTCTTTCCTCTCCAACTTGTCATCTCTCAGCTTTGGCTTTTGACGCTGCTTGTACCAGGTTGTGGAGCCTCTTGGCTGAGATGTATCAAGTGACAAGGACTCTGATGCAGCTGTATCTGATTCCTCTATTTCCTCGTTTTTTAGCACTTGCTCGTCTCCGCTGTCATTCATTACATCCAACTAGATGCAGAACAAAGAGTAACAATGGGAAATGTACTATTGTAATCACAAAATATAGTGACTATAAGATTATGTAATATATCAATGTATGAGTGCTCCTTTTTAATAAAATAATTGTTAATATTAATATGAATACCAACTAATTGTTGACTGGTTCTCTGTGGTTTTCCTCTCACTAATGTGCATGTATGCATCACAAACCAAATACTACAATTACAGAATATTTGAGCTTTTAAAAGTTTGATTTACAAATGATGAACATAATAATCTAATAATAAAAACAACTTCATACATGCTACCAATTACGCTAATAATAAGGACGATATATTTATAAAATGCAGATTACTCTTGACTTACATTAAGTGTACTGAAACCTTGGCGAGACTGCACGTGAGACCTGAGAAAATCTAAATGCCTGAGAATCCAGTTCTGTCTAGACGTGAGCTCTTTTGTCCCGCTTTCACTTGGTTTGCGGTGCAACAATTTGGAGAACTGTGTGTGCAGCGATGATGCACTTGTTTGTACTTCCAATGCTACAAAAGAAAGTAAATTATTAATTTTGATTAAAGGATATACAAAATCTATTACAATTTGAAAAACAAATTAGTGGTAGTTAAATTAAACGGTCATGTTTAAGAAGGAAATAGCTCACCTGAAAATTGTATTTCCAGAGCTATCTCTCTCCATGTCACTTCCTTTTTAACCCTGTCATGATACAGCGGCGATGACACGTCATATAAACACTCCTTTTCCTTCCATAACTCAATACGTTTCTCTTCTTGCTGTACCATCCACCTCACTCTTTTCGACATATTCCCTGTGGTGGTTTGATGTTGTCGCACGAATTGCGTCATCAGGTTCTGCCCTCCTATTGGTTCTTGATTTGACAGTCACCGTAGAAGAAGTCAGACGGCAGGACTTTGAGTCAAATCTTCTGACATTGCCAGAATTGCTTTGGAGAAACTTTGATTGCAGCGGCAATTAATCTGCTGTTGGGGAACATGTCAAACTAGCGATCAAAGATTACAGATTTTAGCCTAGAAATATAGAAATCTTTAAGGATTCTCAAAATTTGTCTCAGACAGCCAAATCGTTACCAAAATAGCACAGTGTGCACCAGGCTTAAAAAGAACTAATCAACAAGAAAAACTACAAAGGACTACAAAACATGGCACTAGGACAGGAAATACAACAAAATCCAGACAAGCCGTGGGGAATATATGACAATATTTTTGATATAATGAGAAATTTGTTATTTTCAGGAAAAAAAAAATTTGGTAAATTCTAGTTGCGATTTTTTACATCCTATACACCCCTAGATAATGTTTTGCCATGATAACCCTTGCCAACTGGCAGCTTAGTAGTGGTTATGACCGCTTGAAATGACTGACCCCTGTCAGCAGAAAAAATGGCAAAAGTACCTTCCATGGAAATAATCTGGTTCATCCAGTTGATAATTCATCAAGTGGTTCATTCATCACGAATAAAGTAGGTTCCAAATTAGTGAAATAATGAGATAAAGGGAATAATTCCAAAATATATGGCTAAAAATGGCACAATTTGGGGGGTATTAGCATGTGAAACCGCAATACCATAATATCAACAATATATATATATATATATATATATATATATATATATATATATATATATATATATATATACACATTACGCAGTACTACAACATCCAATAGGAAATTTCAACTGCAGTAGCCACCGTTCAGCCTGAAGACTGAAGAGCAGCACTCGTTTTTACACCATATATTGTAGAATTAAAACACTTTATACTCAAATGTCAAAAAATTTACTCGAATCAATGAACAGCATTAATAAAGCCCCAGTCTTACAGATCATTAACTAAAAAAAGTTGTTTTAGGGTTTAGTTACCCTGAACAGTTACCGAACTGGAGGTAAATATTAGATCATTATATCCTGTAAAGTAAAATAATAATGATGAATTTCTATTTCAAAAAATGATAGAGCTTTCTGTGAATTTCATCAGGGGTTAATTGTATCTGTGACACTCATTAGTGAGCGATTTGAATTGCAGCAACACACATGACATTGAAGACTTGATTTACTATTAATTTTCATTAAAAATCTTTGAAATACTCCCTTTTAATTAGACTGAGCCTTTATATCAATACTTTTTTGTATCAAATGAATCACATTTGTACTTGATATTTATTTTCTACTGATTCTTGGAAGATCATCAATTTTAGACAAATTATAAATTTTTTAGTTTCCAACTAAAAAAAGAAGACTTTTTTATGTGTTTTGGCCATTCAGTTACACAACAACGGCATTTTGGTGGCCTGAAAATGCAAACTTTTGAAAACGGGTTTCAAAGTGTACGTTTTTGTAAACGACACCCTTATCATCTCAGTGTAAACTACAAAAACACGAATTTGTGAAAATGGTGGGGTCATGCGTAGGCTTATTACATGTTTAGTCTATATGGCTTTTTTTAAATTAAAGGTTTCCTTACAACAGACTCAAGGATGATATGTTTTCAAAGCCTTTGTGTTCAAATGTTTTGACATTTTATTAAAGGAAGTATAAAGGGACTTTATCAGAGGAGAACATTAAATTGCGATAACAGTGAATGGTTCGGGCTTTGTAAAGATGAAATTTACCCAGAAGACAAAGTAATAATACTGTATTACAAAAATTAACATCCTTAGACTGAAAATTGTACAAAAATATGATACATTATGTAATTTGTGTCTAGGCATGTACGTTCAGCTTGAGTGCTTTGTAGTAAAAGAATTCATGTGTGCACAGGCATGTAGTCTTTTTTACAAAATGACATCATCAACTACTTGTCTGGTATACATAATACAGCGTTATTAGTCGTTTTCACGGATTGTCATCTGTACAAAGGAAAAAACGTTTCCTTTTTTAGCATATCGTTGTCATGTAAACGACAGATTCATATTATCCACATTTTAATATTAGATAAAAGCACTGACTTTTATGTGTGATTTTAAAACAAGGCACCCCCTCTCCCCTCCTTAAATAGTAGTTTCTAATAATATTTTAAGCACATCATTGTTCACGTCTGGACAGGACTTTTATTTTGATGTTGTGATATGACGGCATAAGGTTGCGTCGTGCCTCTGCTATTGTGACTCTGCTGAAGAAAGGTTTGTGTTTTTAGCCATTTAAGTGTTTTAATCGATACAAACTGTTGAATCCGCTTTAAAGCTTTTACAAGCCATTTGAAATGAATAATTTATTATCAAATGTAACATTGCAATGCCATATCTAACATTAATGAACGTTTTTTATTGTCAGCAAAGTGCATCCACACGAGTAACAGAAAAGATGCGTCTCATTTCACTCCTTATCGTGAATTGATTAATCGTAAACGCGATTCAGTTACTACCAAGTAGTGATGGAAAAACGGCTTTTTTGAAACTCCGAGTTAAATTAAGCAAATATTTTCCATAACATTCAGTGATTCAAATACACTTTAATCACCACCGCACGCTGACGTCACATGCTGGTCAAAACAGTGTAACTTACTGTAAATGCAACGAGAACACAAACATTTGTAATGACAACTTTTACAAACCAACAGCAAATATTTATTTGTTTATTCTACTAAATTGAATTTACAAATCAGTTAATGTAAAGCATGAATGTGTAATTGTGAACCTATATAATTGGTGAAATTGATTTACTTGTAGTACCAGTTTTGAGTGTTTTATGAGTGATTAAGTTTCACTCTGACTGACTTCCTTATTAGAGACAGACCCAGAGAATTAATTGTAAATCCTGTTAATATGACTGTTAACTATTCTAATCTTAATTTATGTCAGAGTGGCCAAAAACACAGAAAAACTCCTGGTGAAGCGACTGAGATCCACAAGACACACTATTATAAAGATGACGTTTATTAAAGAGGAGAGTGAAGACATGAAGATTGAAGAAGCATTCAGTGTGAAACAAGAAGAAACTGAGGAACAAACAGGTTGGTTTCATTCTCAAAGCTGAATTCAGTCTTTCGATCCTTATTAAAATGTCCAGCTCTACAGAAATTAATGTTAATTTTGAAGAATATCGTATGAGTGTCCTGATTAAAACTTTTTTTTTTTTTAACGTAAAGCAGGTTGTTTCATGTGGACAGTAGCGATGCTCATAATTAACCGGTTAACCGACAGTTAGACTTTTGACTGATTAATACTATCGGTTAAACGGTTTAAAAAGTAATTTTGAAAATGTTTGCTACATGGCTTAAAAATATGCTACACATAAATTAGTGCTGGGCGGTTTGACCCAAAATTTATAGCACGTTTTTTTTTTCAAAATTATGCCGGTTTTCCGGTTTATGACATTTTTTTTTTTTCAGGTGTTCAAATAATTTTCTACTGGTTGAGAGAGGAATTACTGCAGTAAATTGACTTAGGATGGTCTATTTTACTGTCATTAGTGAATATTGTAGAATAGAATAGTGCCCAGTATAACCTAAAATTGTTATTTCTTAACGTGCTAATTATGTTCTCATAACCAGGAAATAATGTTAATACAACGTTTATATAATGGGAGAATTGAACGTTCTAATGACGTTTCAATTATGTTCTTATAACCAAGCAAGAACGTTAATACAACGTTTATATAACGGGAGAATTGAACGTTCTTATAACGTTTTGAATAAAGTTCTTATAACCAAGAAATAACGTTAATACAACGTCTAAAAAAACTGGACGTTTTCAATGTTCCTAGAACATTCAGAAATAACGTTTTTATAACTTAATGGGAACGTTATGAAAACTTTCTTATAACCTAAAATTGTTAGCTGGGGAAGAGGAGAGAGTCGCGATTGCACTGAACACGTTTTAAGTGCAGGATTCTCTGAGCGAGCCCAGAGAAAATAGACCTATTCTAACAAGAGCAGCGTGTATCTGAGAGCGCGGCACATTATATTCCGCGCGCGAGCAGAGAGATTCGCGCTCGCGCATTATATTAATGTACTTTCGCGCTACAATAATGCGCTCTTGACATTTGACAGGAAAATAACGCCATAGTTCTGCAGCATCCATCTTCCCTGTAATGTAACACATGTGCTGCGTTCCAGTCCACTTTTAGACATGCACTTGCTAACTTCCCTAAGCACTTCCCCTCGGGGGAATCCCTGTCGCCATTTTGAAGTGCGTTCCACTTCGTAAAGTGGACGAGGGAAGTTTATATGGACAGACACTCGTTCCCTTGATTTTGACCGAGGGAGCGAGTCTACTTCATATGTACACTTCAGGCAGTTCCATATACCACAATGCAACACGATTGTGACGTCACCGCCGATCTTGTCTAATCACCACCACCACAAACAACTCTATGATATATTAATTAGATTTTTTTTATATAAAACAACCCAAACACACCTATATATATTTGGATGCTGCATTAAACAAATTCTTAAAGGGAAAAAAATTGTAAATAATAAATCAACTCCATAGCTGATTCAAAGTGATCAAGGGCTTAAGACGTTCCAGTTCAGCCCATTGCAGTTTCCGCCAGAAGTGGGCACTCGTGCAACGTAAGCAATGACTCACATCCGAGTGAACGAGACGGAGGGAAGTTAGCGAGTGAAGGGCATGTCAATTTTGGACTGGAACGCAGCCCAGAGCACTGCTGTTTACCCTCACCTCGCAGTTGCTGCTTAGAAGTGCAACATTGTAAAGGGTCCGTCTGAAACAGTGTCACGCGGCGCAGCGTAACGTTCGTTCCGAACGTTGTGTAATTAAATACATCGGTATGGCGGTATATTAAAAATTAATATCATAACAAAAATATACACTGGTTTTCGGTATGAACCGGTATACCGCCCAGCACTAACATAAATGTCCTCTTGAGAACAGTATTTCCCTTTCTCACAAATAGGAACGTAAGAGTAACTTCCAGTCTTGTTACCACTTAAGTCTCTTTATGTGTAGGGGAGAGCCGGAACAGTTGAAACACTTTTCAGATAAACGTCGGTTTCTAAGATAAGGTTACAGATAGAATTTTTTTTTTTTTGTGATCAACAACTCACATATGTGTTCTCTTAGTATCATGTGTTATTCGGTACAAATATAGAATGATTATGTAAAAATTGACATTGAACGGTAGTTGTGCTTTGTTGCAATCGTCCCGCTGATGAAACATAACAGTTTAAACAGTAACTATTCATCTAATGCTTGTTTTTATGAACAATACCTGACAAGTAACTTATGTACATATTGTTAAAAACATATTTTTTTTATTTAAAGGTTCATATTAACACTTTGTTCTGTCGCCCAATAAACAATAGGCGATAAGCCTATGCACATTTTGCGTAATCTTTCTAATATGCTATTTTGAAGAAGACAGACAAATCCGTTTACAATTCATTTTCTTACATTTCTTCCTTGAGTCATATTGAGTGTTTGCTAGTTGAATAGCCTGTTATTATGAAGAAAATTAGGTCAACCGGAAGACGATAAAAGATTGAACAATTGATGATTATTAAAGAGATAAGTCAAGTCAAGTCAAGTCAAATATATTTCTTTAGCGCTTTTCACAATACAGATTGTATCAAAGCTGCTTCACAGTATCAATCAAAACAACTTAACAATGTTTGTTTATTACTGGAAAAAAGACATCCAAGTTTGGTAGAGCTGATCAATGGTATGATTGGTTAATTAATTTGAATATCCCCAACTGAGCAAGCCAAAGGCAACAGTGGCAAGGAACCGAAAAACACCATCCAGTGACCTAATGGTGTCCTAACACCCCATCAGATGACCCAATGGAGAAAAAAAAACCTTGGGAGAACCCAGGCTCAGATAACATGGAAGAGTATATGAATCTATGAACCGAATAGGCTAAATAAACATTTATGAACAGTAGCTTATAGGCTAAACAACAAATATATATATATATATATATATATATATATATATATATATATATATATATATATATATATATATATGTATATACAGTATATATATAACAAATATATAAACTAATATATATATATATGTTTATATATTTGTTATTATAGATAGATAGATTGATAGTAGGGTCTCAGCTCAAATGGGGGGAATGTATAATCAATAATTAATAATTCACAATTAATAAATGTTCATACGGGTTATGAGTTATCACATACAATTTTAAATCGCCCAAAAAGGGAATATAGTCCATGTAACTGTATCTATATACACTGCCGTTCAAAAGTTTGGGGTCAGTAAGACCCAGTAATATTGTGAAATATTATTTCAATGTAAAACATTACTCCAGTCTTCAGTGTCACATGAACCTTCAGAAATCAGTATTAATTGATGATTTGATGCTCAAGAAACATTTATGATTATTATCAATGTTGAAAACAGTTGTGTACCTTTTTTTTTAGAATTCTTTGATGAACATAAAGTTAAAAACAACAGCATTTATTTGAAATAGAATCTTTTGTAACATTATAAATGTCTTTACTGTCACTTTTTTATCAATTTAATTCCTCCTTGATGAATAAAAGTATTGATCCATTTTATTTATTTCCACCAAAAAATAAAATAAAAATTCTTACTGACCCCAAAGTTTTGAACGGTAGTGTTTAATGTTACAAAAGATTATTTTTCAGATAAATGCTGTTCTTTTGAACTTTCTATTCATCAAAGAATCCTGAAATAAAAATGTAAATAACTGTTTTCAACATTGATGATAATGAAAAATGTTTCTTGAGCATCAAATCATCATATTATACTGATTTCTGAAGGATCATGTGACACTGAAGACTGGAGGGAGTAATGATGCTGAAAATTCAGCTTTGATCACAGGAATAAATTACACTTTACTATATATTTACATAGAAAACAGCTGATATACATTGAAATATTATTTCACAATATTACTGGGTTTGTTTTGTATTTTTAATCAAATAAATGCAGCCTTTGTGAGCATAAGTGACTTCTTTTAAAAAACATTAAGAATCATACCGACCCCAAACTTTTGAACGGCAGTGTATATATATAGACAATTGACCACAATGAATTATAATCAATTATGAATACATATAATATACAGATAGAATATTTTTTAGAATATCCTTTAAACAGAATTAGTGCGCCTCGCCATCTGTTCGTCCACCGAACCTACCGGCGATTCTCTGATCAATTTCGCAAAAAGGATTGTTCTGATCAGGAGAAGCTATCCCTCTGTTTGTGAGGAATAACTTTCTGATAATATTACTAATTAAAGTATTTATCAAGCTTTGTAGCTTAAGATCACACATTTAAGAGGCTTTGTTTGGTGAGCAACAGTCAGAGACAATAAAGAGTATAATGGGGTTTAATAAATGAAGCTATAGCACAAATTACATTTAACAACTAATATATACAGAATAACAAATAACGGAAGTAAGGAAAGGAAGAGAGAGAAAGCAGATCACAGAAATAGCACTTCACAAACAGTTAACCCGTGAGAGCCAGCAAAGAATCATAACGCCTTAAGACAGGGCTTTTAATGCATTTGAATTACGATGAAACAATACTTGCATATGGATCTCTGTGTCACTGAATAAGGCTGCTTGGACGCGCGTTTCGGTCCTCGTTGAGTCCTGGAGCTGGAAGCGTTCTGGAGCGCGTTTCGAAGCGCGTGTATCTCGCGGGAAGTTCAAAACGTTACGTGTAGGTGAGTTGCTGGAAATCAGGCTAAGTCCGTTTCACCCGGAGGTCAAAATGACTACGGTACAAAGTTTAAAACAAAGAAAAGAACTAGAACGAAAATAAGAAAAGCTAGAACTCGAACACAAAGGAAGAGAGAAGTGGAGTCGTCCAAGGATCACGAAGAGATCCGAACGAGGAGTTCGGGCCATCATCTTTTCGAGGAGGACGGTCCACGCCTCCTCAGGAGCAAACTGACCAATGACATTCGTCAATCTTTGGCGCGAAGAGATTCCTTTGTTTCTTCTAACAACCTAATTTGCATGGTTTATGAGGCAGTCACTGATTTGGGTCATTTCCCTTCCAAGATGGTAAAACATAGTAAAATACATTTTATCATAACCTAATATATATTCCTAGCTAAAGCAGACCGAGAGGATTAATTCGGTACCAAGAAATGTATGTTTTGCATATATGAAGGTGGGTTTATACTCTTAGAGTTTGATATGAGCACTTAGAGTTTAGCTACATGATTATAAAATCATAACTAGGCTTGGTACAAAAGCAGAAACACAAAGGCGTACATGAATATATTGTATACTTTTCAGAATTACACATATTTTAGGTTTCACTACAAGAAAGTTTGGTTGTGTGCGTTGTTAAGTCTTTACCCCGGAATTCTTTCCTGTCGTAAAGGTGTTGGGGCGATAGGAGTTTGTTTGAAGCTCACGCATTCTGGTTTATTGCTGTTTGTGTGAACACTCTCATGCCATAAAAGTGTCAATGGGTAATTTGGACCCAGACCCTTTGGCGCGATATTTGTGAGTTACCGGGCCTCAGACAGAGGTTAAAAGGTTTTTGGCATGTTGGAATGAGTGAGTCATCATGACATTGTCCAGATACGCTACAATATATATATATATATATATATATATATATATATATAATTTGTAGAGTATTTCTGGTCAATTTGGGGAATATGTATTCAATAATTAATAATTATTCATACGGGTTTGAACCAGATAAACTTTACATTATTAAATCTCCCAAAAAGGGATAATATGTTCCCTGCATCTGCATTCATACATGTACCTAGACAATAGGCCTTTATCACAGTGCTCGTGTCGTCACTTCCAATGGCGGATAGTAGCGTAAAGCGACTTCCGGTTTAGTCTGTAGCAATGGCGGCGAGCACAGCGAGGAATTGTTGTTGCTTTCCTAAATGTTCTAATAGTTCTACTAAACAGCCGTATCTCAGTTTCCATTCTTTTCCAACCGACGAAAAAGCGAAGAAATTGTGGATTCATGCTATTCGGCGGGATGAAGGCAGAAGTTTTGCAGTTTTAAAGGGGAGTACGTACGTATGCGGGAAACACTTCACAGAATCTGACTACTCGTCAACAGCCGATCGTAAACGCTTGAAACGTGGAGTTATACCGTCCAGGTTCGAATGGAACAACTGGGGGAGTGTTCGCCAAAAACGATCCGATGTGCTAGATAAGGTAACGTTAAAGCGCCAACATTGCAGTGAACCAGAGATCAGTGACGAACAGCCTGTAGTCTATTATGGTCCCGTCGCACCCACAGACCATGACTACTCAACACCTCCGTGTCCAGGTCTTTTGGATGCCGCAGCAGAGAGAATTAGAGAGCTGGGGGCTGAAGTGCGAGCTTTGACTGTCTCCCGCATTCAAATAAATAGACTTTGTCTCTCGGATGACGACTTCCGATTTTACACGCGCTTTCCCTCAGAGAAGATTTTCCGGATTTTCTGGGCATCAATAGAACCATCAGCATCGACCCTTGTGTATTGGTCTAAGGCACAGAGACATGGTCTAGAGACGGTTCCAGGACCAAGCCCTAACAGAAAGCTTCAGCTTATTGATGAGTTTTTTCTTTATTGCTGTCGCGTGTCTGCAGGTCTACGAGAGAAGGTCTTGGCAGATATATTTAATGTGAGTACGACAACGGTGAGTCGAGTAATCATAACTTGGGCAAATTTTCTGTACCTTGTTTTGGGGTCTTTGCCTATTTGGATGACCAAAGAGCAAGTCAGAGCAACCATGCCAGCAAGATTTAAGGAGTACTGCCCAGATGTCCGTGTTATTTTGGACTGTACTGAGATCAGATGTGAAAATCCCACAGCACTTACACTACAGTCAGGGATGTTTTCACATTACAAAAACTACCCTACCTTCAAAGGCTTGGTTGGTGTTGCTCCATGTGGGGCCATAACCTTTGTGTCACAGCTGTTCACTGGATCCATCTCAGACAGGGAGATAACAAAACAGTCTGGACTTTTAGAACTGCTCGAGCCTGGAGACTGTTGTATGGCAGATAAAGGCTTTACCATAGAGCCACTGCTTGAAAATGTGGGAGCCAGACTTGTTATCCCTCCATTCAAAAGAGCAGCCCAATTTACAAAAGAGGAGACAAAACGTACACAATCCATAGCCCGTCTAAGGATTGTGGTGGAAAGAGTAATTCGACGAATTAAAGGAAACCACATCTGGGACTCTACCATTCCGCTCACACTGACAGGCACAGTGAACCAAATATGGGCAAACTGCTGTTTAATGGCTAATTACCAAGGCCCACTTGATGTAAATGATGCTGTTGTATAAAATGTATATACAGAAAAGAAACATGATTTAAGTTGACATCAATCAAATGTCTGTTATTTCATAACTTTAAGTTTAGTGTTTAATTTGTACAAAAATATTGAATTGTGAAAACTTGCATTTAATGTTGCAACATTTTTTTAGTAAATGAGCCTAAAAGTTGCAAACTTAAAAATTATAATTTTTTTTATTGCACCACTTTTATACATATGTACAAGTATTGATTACATTGATATGTACAAGTATTGACTGCATTGTGACAATTAAAAAGTTAAGTTACAATTTCTCATTTATTCATTGACAATTTACAGTGAACTTAGTTATGAATAGGCAATATAAAAAAATTAAGACAAAAAGATGCTCAACCAAAATAGACATTTGAAGAATCTTTAAGAGTTGTTTACCCAAAAATGGAATGTATGCCATAATTTGTTGCATAAATATCATTTTTGGGTAAACTATTCATGTAACAGAAAACAAAATCAACATCAGCACTAGTTTAAGCACATCAGCACTCTTAAGAGTTAGTATGTATATATATATATATATATATAATACATACATATGTACATATATGAGGGAAGGAGAGAAAGTGCATTATGTACATCTAGGATAGCGCAAAGGTGAGTAAATTGCATACATTTCATTTTTGGTTGACCTATTCCTTTAACAAAAAACAAACAAACAATCAATCGACACCAGTATTAGTTTAACAACTCCTAGAGTTAGAAAACGCATTTATGTATGTATTAGAGAAAAAAATGTCTACTTTGTCCCTCATCAAGACAATTAAACTCTCATCTCTCCAGATGCGCTGAATGGTTATATCTGTTTTGGTATTTGTTATAAAATCACACCAACTCAGTCCTGTTACTGCAAGCTGTCCCTGAACTTCCCAGTAGTATTTGTGGCTTTCCTTTAGCTTTGCTTGACCGTTGACAACTTTTGTGTGTGTCACCTGAGAAATGTCATCAACATCAGGGCATTTTACCTCTGCAAGTCCAAAGGGAGGGTTCTCAGTAGGGTCATAGACTCTGCCATCAGGGCTTGTGCCAAGGTGTGGCGCATCAGGATGTACAACGAACCCACACTGTAAAACATTCACATTCATCATACCAGAGTACTGAAATAGAACTTCAGGCTCAAGATCCAGTCCACGCTTCATTGCAGAAGTCTGACGAACCCCTTTGATTATTCGGGCAGCTAGTGCCTGGCTGGTCGACTCTCCTCTGACATGACACACCTCACGGAATCTACTCGATGTAATGCGTGGTGTACGCATTTGGTTCCATAGAGCAGACTGTGACTGATCCCGTGTGTCTTTTTCAATTATTGTGCTTAATTCTTGAGTGACTGCCAAGCTTTCTAAGAACAACATATCATGGAAATGCGTGACTAATTGAAATCTTCCTTCAAATTTGTACCCATCCAGAGGAAGCTTAGGGAAAGGAGGGGCTTCTGCATGTTTGACAGCATCCCTTGATGACTGAGCAGGGCACTGATAGGACAGCAAAGAACCTTTGGGTACCAGGCCAAACTTAGACTCCACAAGATTCATCTCTGACAAGCCATGCAGAACCTTGCAGATAAGTGGCTGAGGCCTGACACTTTTTAAAGACTCCACAGAAGAGAGCACCAAATTATTTGGAATAGGACCTAAAAACAAAGCAAAAAAATAAATAAATTGAAATACTTTTCAAAGCACTTTAATTTGTACATCTTTTTGCTAGACATAAAATAATATAAATGTAATCACCTGTGTAGGCCCTGTAAAGAGTGGACTTAATACCACTTCTGCTAGAGGTTTTTGGCTTCCTCACAAGTAATCGATCCACTGCTTCAGGATGGATTCCCTGTAAAAAGTAAAAAATTATGTAAATTATGTTTCTGCTGTCAGAAAGTCAAAACTGTTTTCTTCATGTCCTTGGAGCATTGAAAACACATAGGACAAAAATACTGTATGAGGTTGTCATAATTCATGCATTAAATAGTTAATAGCTGTTTACTATACCCGAGTCCTGGGCCTGTGCCAAGTCTGTAGAGTGCTTGTGCTGGGTATAGTGGGTGGTACCGTCTTAAGTTTCATCATGCTGTAGTGTGCACTCTGAAACAGCAAGCCAACCAAATGGTTGCATAGCTCTTTCCCAGCCACACAGGAACAGCAGAAAGTACTGATGACAGGAGGATTCTCGTCGACTTTAAATGAAATCTAAATAAATAAAACATTATATAGGGTTTAAAATTAGAATACAAATGAAACATTAACATAAATTGACTGCAACAGCAGTCTAACATTTTTCATTTGAACACCTTTTCAAACAAACTGCAACCGCAGTCTAACACAATACAACCGTAGCAACTATAAACACAAACAAATTTGTGTCCTCGAACTGGACCTAACTATAGTTCATCCTGAACAGGTAACCTGAAGAGAGTGTGGCAAACTCGGTCCTGGAGGGTCACTGTCCTGCAGAGTTTAGCTCCAACCCCAATTAAACACACCTGAAACAGCTAATCAAGGTCTTGATTAGCTGTTGAAGGTCATTAGGCATGCTAAAAACTTACAAGCGGGTGTGTTGAGGCAAGTTGGAACTACACTCTGCAGGACAGTGGCCCTCCAGGACCGAGTTTGGACACCCCTGATCTACAACATCAGATACTATTGCACAAAAACAGCATTATAATCACAACACCATAACACATCAAAATAAAAATCATTTTTTAATTGTTTTATTTCGTATTCGCAAGTTTAATACGTTACGGATTTAATCAAAGACAATAACTTAATGGTTTAGCCAGCTAAGTTAGGTAGCATGTTAGCTACTTCGAGAGAATAAACAAACGTTCAAATTAAACTTACCTTCATAATTGAAGATGTAGTGTTCATAGAAGAATTTATATCCCTTCTCAAGTTTGGATATTTTCGTTTGTGAATGATTTTCCACAATCGCGTAAACGTCGGTGATATGGGGAAGATCCCGTAGTGATATTGAAAACCTTCGCGCCGCCATTGCTACAGACTAAACCGGAAGTCGCTTTACGCTACTATCCGCCAATCGGAAGTGACGACACGAGCACTGTGATAAAGGCCTATTAACCACAAAGGATTATAATTAATTGCATATTTAGACTATATTTTACAGACAGGTTAAAATTAGCTCAATTGTATATCAATACTTAATCAAAACGGATTATAATTAAATATTAATATATCAATTAGGTCTGTCATATATCAACTCTAAGGATAGTCCCTGTGGAATTAATTTGTGATCTGATAATCCGTTTGTCCAGCAAACTGATCATGCGATCTTTATCAATTCTCACACCGAAATCATCTCAGAGATTCGCAGGAAAGGCAATTTCTGGCCATGAATACAACCTTCCTGTTTTACAAAGATAGCCTGCTAGTTAAAGTAATTTCATACTTTTAAAGCACGTAGCTTTGGATCGTACGTAAAAGGGACTTGTATATGAGCAAGAGACAGAATCAATAAATTAATATAATGTATTTTAATAAATGAAAACTACGTTACAGTTACTAACGTTACATGGGATAGATGTATATACAAACAGATAATGGACAAAACACGGAAAGAGATTGAAAGTGAAAGAAACAGGGAGTGGGTGAGTGAGAGGGAGAGAGAGAGAGCGAGATCCGTAAGGATCACAGTTTGGCAAAATTCACCTGGACAGTTAAACCTTTAAGAGACAACACGGAAAAACACAATCTTAATGCTCTGAAAGCTCGATAAACGGATACTTGCACAGTTGCTCGTTGTGTGGCTGCTTCGAAGGCATGTGGATGTGTTCCGTGGGAGCGTCACGTGGCCTGCGGATGGGTCCGGAGCACGCACTTTCAAACGAAGGTTTAAAGGTCTCGGACGTAAATTACCAAAAAAACAATTCAGGCTAAGTTCATTTACCCGTCTGGGGAAATGAACAAAGTCGAAAGGAAAAACAAAACTTAAACAAACGAAAGAAAAAGATCCCCGGAGGAGGATCACGAAGGAGTTACATGGTGATGTGAGGAAGAGATAAGAGAGTAAGAGAGAGGAGACTATGAAGAATCTGGTCTAGACTTTAAAGAGAGTTTGAGTTTCCGCCCTTAGGGTTGAACTGGCCAATCGACTTGGAGTTCTGTGAGCGGGAAAACTTTTCTTTGTCTTGTCGACGCATCTCATTTGCATAATTTACGATGGGTGTTAAAATATGCATTTCCTAAGCAGAAAGCTGTTGCACATAGAATAATACATTTTACTGTTTTCTCCTGTACGTGACCAACTCAGTTCGGTGGAGGGCATCACAACGGTATCAAATAAGGCATACACACATAATAGGAATACAAAGATATATCTAAATGCATAATTACAAGCACTTATAGTTCATTTAATACTACGAATGGAAAATCATGGTTATCTCAATATGACGTGGGCAAATAGGCAAGCATAAAAACATATAGAATATATCTTGGTAAAGTCTTATATGAGGAAAATAATGAAAGGTTCGCGTGTGTGTGTGTGGTAGAAGGAGCTTTCTTGCGGCCGCCTGGAATTCCTTTCTCCGCAGAAAGTAGGTGTGAAGATACACTGATCTCTCTGAGGCTCGGGGTCCGACTTTATGGCTGTTGTTTTTTTTCTCTCTCGTATGCCATAAAGTGTCAGTGGGGCAATTAGGGCCCAGACTCTGTGGTGCCAGGCCGGAGTTATGGACCAGAGTCAGAGAGGTTAGAAGCATTTTTACATGTATAAGTGAATGAGTCATCCTGACACAGCCCAGATACGCTACAATATAAACAAATATATAAATAAAAGGTTTAATTCATGTCACAATGGTCACAGATGTAATGCTCTGCACCATCGGTGACCAGATTTAACTGGCAGGAGGCGCTGTCGGGACGGTTGAAACACGCCAGTTAAAACGCCTCCTGCCAGTTAAACCTGTTTTGCCCTTAAACTAAATACTCTGATATTACACACTTAAGGATGTTGTAGTACTAATACATCTTCCGTATTATCATTACAATGGCACATGAAAACATAAATACAACTTGTCAGTCAAAAAAAAGTACCGAACAAAGGAATTCACTAACTGCACTCATAAACAGTTTTCCAGCTCTAAATTTAAAATGGCATGACGTAAAGAAGAAATCAGGTTTTTTCCTGGCTCAAAATGAGGCGGAGGTGGTAAAATTGTAACACTAGGGGGGTCCGGGGGCATGCCCCCCCGGGAGAAAATTTTGTACATTTTAAAGATCACTCGATCTTTACTCAGTCACTCGGATCTGTTGTTAAAAATAAATAATAATCCACCCGCCAACCACCCATATTCTTTGATTTAGATATCTGCATCTGATCATCACATTACAATTATTCAATTAAGCATGATAATATGGTAACATATCACACAATTAACATTTATTTAAATTAAAAGTTCTTCTTTTGGGAAAATTACATTTTCTTTATAGCCTAAACAGAGGCTTTACTCCCTTTAAACTTATTGTCAGTGTTTCATTTTTGAAAACACTCTTATCGGAACAATTTTTTGTACCTTTATAAAGGGCATTTTCCCCCTAATTTTATTTAATGTATGCTCTAAATTTCATTTAAAATTCTTACATTTTATCAATACATTCAATTAAAATAAGACACTAGGCTGTTACCAATCAAATTAAATAATTTACATTGAAAAATTATAACTGTATTAAATGAGATTATTTTGAATATTTTTTGAATATACAAGGAATGTTGAAAAGAATGATACTTTGAAAGTAAACCGCCAGTAGGAGGCGGCAGGCGGCCGTCTTAATGAGCGAGTCATTGAGTCATTAATGTAAACGATTCGTTCAAACGGCTGATTGATTCAGAATGAGGCGGTTTAATAATGGGCAATTGAATCTTTGACTCAAGCGATTAGTTCAAAATGCTGAATGATTCAGTAATGAATCATGGATGAGTGTTGCTGTGAGACGCGATATGGTTCTGTTGTTTGGAAGTATTTTCGCTGCTAAAACAGAACAAAAACAGTCTAAAAATGTAAGTAACTTAATTTTAACTATTTGTTTATTGATCTGTTATGAAATTAATATCTCGGTTTCAATCGTGATGGCATTCAGGAAAACAGCACTCTGGTTATGTGTAGCCTATATATAGTTTCTTAACTACAATTAATGTTATAAATAACTGTGCGAGACTCAACAGCGCAATTTTGTTACCGTCCGTACATTAGGTACCATGATGGGAGTTCCGTGTCTTTATTACACTCATTTAGCTGTCATCCACCCTCGATTGAATGGAATGTTTTTATTACTCGGCCCGCTCGACCCGCTGATTATGATCCGTGCAGCACTATCGGCAAACTACACGGTTAGAGAATGGATGGATTGATGTGAGTGGTTTTCAAGGAAATCTCAATGTTTCATCCGTTCCGCGTTTCAATTGTCCCGGCTCTCCCCTACTGTATACGTTCAGTCATCTCAAATTTTGATTTGCATTCTTTGAACTTGTGGAGACCTAAAAAGTCTTGAGGCCTCTGAAAAAAGTCAGGGGACTGTAGCACTTCTTAAAGTTCTGGACATGCAACAAGATCAAATACATTTTCTTTTATTTAGATGATGTGCAAGAAATGCATCATAATTGTCCTTGGAAAAAAACTAAACAAGAAACTTGCATCATTATAAATTTCTGTTATATCATTCTCTCAGTAAACAATGGTTAATCCTGAACAAATGATAAACAAACCTTTAGCAAATGATCAGTATATTATTTATTGATGTATCGTGAAGTTCTAAGCTGCAAAAGGTGCAATAAAGCAGTATTTTTAAGAAGTTTTTTTTTTTAAGTGAATAAACATTTATAAATGACTTGCAGTCAGGGGATTCCAGTGGGTTATGTTAAATCCTTTCACGCGATTGTTCGAGCTTCCGTGTTTAGCATATTTGATGCAAATGTTTGTAACAAATCACTCAAAAGTAGTTTTTTTTACTGTTATCTTTCGTCGGACTATCTTGGACGTTGTTAGGTCTTTGCTTATTGCTTGACTGACAGACTGGAATTCTGACACTGCAAGCTTCATGCTTTCTAACCTTATTTTTTTTTTCATTTTGTTGCAAATATTCTGCTAATTGTACATATAAAATACAAGTTTATATCAGTAGTCTCATATTCATAATTGTGACCACACAGTCTGTTTGCATATAATATCTTATTATTTGAATAACTTTAATGTAATTGAAGTGTGCACCTAGCACTAGAAAAATACAAGCATCGGATCAAGAACAATATTAAACCGTTTGAGGGCACAAAAAATTAGTTTGAAACATCCCTATGAATTATTACATTAATTAACAAACAATACACTAACTAAAACACTAACTTTTAAATCTAGTGTTAGTGTTAATCTTTCTACTTGCGTACAGCTGTCTGCCGGAAGCTAGTAATTTTGTTCGATAAAGTTCTAAATATGGATATTTTTCTTACACATTTGTCCCCCGTCCCCCCCCCACCCATTTGTCACAGATAGATGCGCTTTGATGGACTTGCAAAAAAATATACCCATTGACTCCCATTATAAAGCTAGGAAGAGCCAGGACATTTTTTTTAATATAACTATTCGTCTGAAAGAAGAATGTCATATACACCTAGAATGGCTTCAGTGTGAGTAAATCATGGGCTAATTTCCATTTTTGGGTGAACTATCCCTTTAATGTCGTTGTTTCCTTCCACTGTTGTACAAATCGATGGAGTTTTGCTTGCTTTTTAGATTATCCCTCTGAGGAAGGAAACCATTAACTCTGTCAGACCAACATCAACACACTCTCCAACCACGTGATTGTACTTTTCCTCATCTCTTTTATATTATAGACAATTTAATTACCCATCAAAGAGAACAGTGGTTACCAAACTTTTTGAAAGCATGGCACCCTTTTGTAGCATTTTTTCCCCACGGCACCCCAACCCAAATAAACTAAACGTACATGTGTACATATACATATGTTTAATATTATTATGAAAATAGTATATAAATGATCTAATTGACTTGTTTTATCAAACAACTCGAGAAAAATAGTGTCAGTTTTGTGTAATTTAACCACTTTTTACACTCACTGAATTTAGCTGAGCAGCATGTGGGACATGTTAAAGTCACATACATCCAATCATAGAAAATGGTATAAAATGAGAAACATTTCTAGAGATTTATCATTGTGTTTATCATGTTTGTTGATTTATCATAAAACGACAACAGAAAGTATGATAATCTCAGGTACTATTTATGTGCTTTATTTAATGTTAAAAGCGTCTGTGTAAGTTTGATTATCATTGTTTGTGTTTTTTATAGCCGGAAAGCCACAATTAATCTGAGATCTTTAAAATAAATAAAAGTGAACAAGAACATTCAAACTGTCAACTCATTGTTAACAGACAAGTGTATTTTATGACAATGATTGTTTCAGTAAGTGATTTGAACCAATTAATGGTGGTGGTGATGGCGCAGCGGATAAGACACATGCCTTTGGTGTGAGAGACCCGGGTTCGAATCCACTGTGAGACACCAATGTGTCCCTGAGCAAGACACTTAACCCCTAGTTGCTCCAGAGGCGTGCGACCTCTGACATATATAGCAATTGTAAGTCGCTTTGGATAAAAGCGTCAGCTAAATGAATAAAAATAAAAATACTTTATATGGGAATCATTGGAACAAAACACATTTAAAGATTGACACTTAACTCTTTAGATAATATGGATATTTGTGATTGAGAGTACGCTGTGCGCGAAATGGCTGCCGCTTCTTATCGCAAATCGTTGTTTTGTTATTGTAAATCTTTGTTACGTTTCCTTTATTATCATCGTGTTGCTTGCCTCTGGGCGACACTGCTGGAACGGAGAATCTGGACTTGTTTGTTACGTTTCATCCTCAACATCATGTTGTTTGCTTCTTTGCTTCTACTGCTGAACGGAGAATCTGGATGTCTTCTTTTCCCGGGACACGAAATTTGGATTTATACTCGGGATATACTTTGGATAAACCTGCTGTCGGCTTCTGATGTGCTTTCTTGGGACATAAAATCTTAATGGAACAGTGTTGGATGTTTGAGCTAAGCATCTGTTGCATGGATGTTACATTTTTCTGAAGTCCCTGACACACCCTGGACAATTTGGACAATCTCTGCTAATTTCTGCTTAGCGTCTCACTTTGTGAAATCCCTGCGAGCCCTCTGTCCACTGTTTCGGCTTTACCATTTTGCACTCTTGGTGGGTAAGTTTTCCCTTATTCATTGTGTAGTGTTTTATTGTGGTTCTGCCCTCTTTGGTCTAGCTAACGTGGTGGCCTCGCATTACTCTACCCGCGAGCCCTCTACCGCTGTATATCTGTGAGTCCCATGACATCTAATGCAGCAGGTAGGCATGTTTTAACTTGTTTAGCGAGCTGCTTGGGTTAGTTTTGTGGATTCACTTAATATCAGTTGGGTTCTGGCTAACATAGTGTTGTAGTAACGTGGGTGGCCATTTTGGTTTTCCGTGAGTGCTGTCTTAAATTGCAAAGAGATGTACTTTACATTAATAAATCTCCGGCATTGAGATTGCTGGCCCTGGGTTGCTGGCCTTGTTCCGCTTCTCATTCATGGAATGGATTTAAACTATACTTCATTGCAACTGCATAAACTAAATAGTCAAATCCGTCTGGAATCCTCCACGATTGATTCGTGTACTACTCTCGGAATTGCACGTCGTACACGTTATATCCATCGGTCTGCTAAACGTAGATGGCTTTATAACTATGACTCCTCTCTCTCAATACCTGTGATACTGTCGCCGAGATCGGAGCGTTACCATAGTAACGATGTTACTCTCCACCGCGCTAGGACTCTCATACCCCTAACCAAAGATGTGACCTACTCGTCGCATTTTCTCCATCGATACAATTGCACACTTTTGAACACTCGTTCCCTGACTGGCAAGGGTACACTACTGAATGAAGTTACAACTGAGAGAGATCTGGATTTACTCTTTCTGACTGAAACCTGGCAAACACCTGATGATTTCACTGAGCTGAACCTTTTAACCCCTGCTGTATATAGTTATTTGACAAAACCTCGACTTAGTGGTAGAGGTGGTGGTCTGGCAGTGATCTTTAAGAACAATTACAAAGTGACTAAATATGATATTCTTGATGTTCCAAGTTTTGAATGTCTCTCACTTAAACTGGCTGGCCCCTCTTCTGATTCTATTGATTTATAGACCCCCTAGAAACAACCCAAACTTCTGTTCTGATCTGACTGAACTTCTCACTCTCGCTTTTGCCCGGCATGATAGAATAATGATGCTTGGTGACTTCAACATACATGTTGATTCTGATTGTTCTGCTGCAAAAGACTTTTTGTCTGTTCTGGATTATTTTGAAGTATCTCAGCACATCGATTTTCCAACACATTCTCACTCTCATACTCTCGATCTGCTCTGTACGGTTGGTATTGACAATGTGAATGTCCAGGGTCATAATCTGGGCATCTGGGCGATTCCACAGTTTAGGTCTAACTGCAAGGACAACAGCCTGCTAAATCAATCTTCATGGAGAAAGCCATTGTCCTCAGGTTAACATCCTGAGAAATCCTGGGGTACAGCTGTGTGAAAGGCAGGATAAATCTGGCAATGGTAAACTAGTAAACTTTGATCAAAGTTGAGTTGATGTCAAATTTAACGTATGTAACATGGACGGAAAAACAGTGTAAGTTCAAGCAGAAAGTGTACTTAATCGAATTCAGTTTAATAAAATTCTGGTTGAATCCCAGTTCATGTTTTGCTTTGTTCCTAATTTGGTATAGTTATGAGTCATGCGTTGTGTATGGTTCACAAAACTGTTAATAGGACATCCATTGTGGCAGGGTGGCCATCTAATATTATCTGTTCTATAAACTTAAAGGTGCATTTTGAGTCTGGTATGTTCATTAACTGAAAGCCAGCAAAATAACTAACAAATACCACAGGTATATTTTTCAAATTTATTTGCCAAATGTAGAAGACAAAGGAACTCCTACAAGTGTGCTAAGTTATAACGTGTGTAACGTGGACGGAAAAAATTAAACAATCCTGCAAGATTGCCTCTGTAACACAAAATAATACCATTTCATGAAAACTGGCAAAGAATAGAACAAGTTCATAACACATTAAAATAACCTGTTATCAAACTATCAAATTTAAAGATCGTACAGATTGTGTTAACGCACTATTAACGTGTTAACTTCGTCAGCCTAAGCTATATTCTTATGAACATTGGACAGAAAAAAAATTTATAAAAAAAAAACAAAAACAGAAAAATGTCAATGACGATGTTGAATTTCATGAACAGCTTATTGAGTCAAAAATACGCCGAAAACAACGTTGGAAGTTGGACAGACTGAAAATTTCCGTCTAATTTACGAACAAGATGTGCAGAATCTGTCAAAATATATAAAACCACCATTCATGCATGATCTTTCACGGAGAACGACGCTTTCGATCCGAAACCACTCGCAATCATCCGACTTGCTCACTCTTTTATCCTTTCTCACCACAATGATCCTATTTAATGTTTACTTAACAAAAGTTTACCACGTTCGTAACATTTTAACGTTCGTAAACTTTTGGACAGAATCCACAAACTTACCCACATTCGTCGAAATCCGTGAAATCCTTTTAACTCTTCCTCCTGGCTGAGCGACCGTGACCTAGACAATCTTATTTCTGACATGAGAACCGTTGAGACATTAGGAGATGGAAATTCAGTGTCAGAATAAAATGTTCGAGCGTTATGATTTTTTGACAGAAAATCTCGGCCCCTGTTTCGTCCCGATTTATTAACAGTTTATCATGTAGCAACGCATATGAGAATTTAACCCACACAAGATGTTTTTATCGTTATGCTACTGATAGAATTACATGGAAAATGTATATCTCCGCTTCCTTTAGAATCATATTTTAACGTGCGTAACTGCTTGGACAGAAAGTGTAACGAACGTTAGTAAATGTTTCCGTTGCATCGTGGTAGATTAAGGGAATTATACTTTCAGTGTTAGTAGTAGTATTTTGTAGAAGACGCACCAAAATAAATGTTATGCGCCAAAATTCAGGATTTTATTAAAGGAAATGAAAGAAATGACTTAGGAAAAATCCAGATGCACTGAATGTCCCACCCTGACATCCGCAATTTCTGGGGACGGAAATAAAATAAAGTCTCATTACACGATAATGCCAAGGCTTAGTGGGATAAAAGTAACTTTATTATTTCTTACATTTATCTTTAACAAAATGGTGAACTAAAAATAAAAAAATGACAACAACTGGGTATTATTCAATATATATTGTTCATCACACACCTTGTGGACAGAAACTGTGGAATCGCCCATCTCTGATCACAAACTAATTCTCTTTGATTTCTTACTACCCATTGTAAAACCTATAACTAACACTATTATATCCTACCGAAATCTGAAAACCATAACTGTTGAAAATTTCTCCACTGCCATTGCTGTTTCTGCTTTTCCTTCCTCACTCAATCAGCTGTGTCCTGATGAGATAATTTCTACCTATGATAAATCGCTTGGTGATGTTCTGAATGAGCTTGCTCCTTTAATAACTAGAACTGTTCCGTCTACTCACTCCTCTCCTTGGTTCACCTCTGAGCTCAGAGTTCTGAAAACTCAATGTAGGAAGACTCCACAACAAATCCTCCCTTCTTGTTCATGCAATAGCCTTTTCTGACTCAGTAGTGAAATACAAAGAAGCACTTAACATTGCACGCTCTAACTATCTCTCTACTGTTATTAACAAAGCTAAATGCAAACCTAAAGCACTTTTTACAGAAATAAATAAACTGGTCAAACCATCCACCTTAGCTCTTACTGGTTCTGCTGATCTTTGTGAAGGTTTTCAGTCTTTTTTCCTACAAAAAATTGACAACATCTATCAGTCATTTTCCTCTACTGCCACTACCCCCTCAACTCCATATTTGATTGGTTGTCCGTTAGACACTTTCTCACTTACAAATACATCTGTGGTTGCAAATTTGATTAACAAATCAAATTCCACTTCCTGTACACTTGATCCTATTCCAACATACCTTCTAAAAACTCATTTTTCTTTACTCATTCAACCTATTACTCACCTTATTAACCCTCTGGGGTCTAAAGGATTTTTGGGGTCCTCGAGATGTTCTGACATGCCCTGACATTTGTGCTTTTTTCAGTTCTTTATAAACATATTAATGGCAAAGGTGTAATTACACTCTATTTAGCACAAACAGGGCTACCATAATATGTGAGCAACATGTATGTACATGTTTGTATTTTTGAGGGAATATCGTTTATGCATGGTTATTGAAAAAAAAAAAAAAGTTTCTGAAATAAGGCCACAAAACACATACTAAATATGTGTCCACAAGACTTTTGACTAATGGATGTCGTTGCCTAGAGTTTTTTCTTCAAAATGATGTGAAAATCATCCTGCCTAATCATTCACATAAAACAATACATTGATTTAAATTTTGTAAGACACTTTTTGTTTGGAAAGGCAATATGCGCAAGGGGCGTCAACGATTTCAACACCATCATGCATATTTAGTGGTTCACACCTGAGGAGACAATGGGGCCCGCATACTTAATGAGCCATTCATTCAGGTGTGTCACTGAGCCACAAGAAAGAATGCAAGAGCAATATATATGTGTGTGTGTGTGTGTGTGTATATATATATATATATATATATATATATATATTTCTACCAAATTGGTTCACAGTTGGAAGTATCTCATTTTTTTAAATATTTTTCCATGTCTAGTAATTGTGCAGTTAATTCTCATACTGTATTTTCAGTTTTGGAATATGTATCCTCTCCCCAAATTTGTCACTAATACAACTCAATAAAAATTATTTAAAGAAAAGGCTTATATTTACTTTTTAATAGTTTGTTTACATCTACCTTGTAAATATTTTTTTTTATTAAAAATGTTACAATTACAACAACAATTCAAGTGCAATCTTTCTTTGTAAAAACTAAAGTATACATTTTATCATACATATTTCAAAGTTAAGGATTCATTACTTTGGATATAGCCTAGGCTACATTGGAACAAACACATAATAACATATTATTTGATTACTTTATTTTTGACAAAACATACTATAGGCTATTTAACATATGAGCAAAAATTGGCAAACAAAAGCTTATTTGAGGTGGCAAATATTTTAGAGGAAAAATGTATAATCTATCCAAAACTAGAAAACGAAATGTTGTCTTTCATATGTCTGTAACATAGGTCTTTCGTTTATATAAGAAATATAAATGTTAATTTGCAGTTTAATACGTTGCTTATACAAATACATTTTATTTCAACATATTTCAGTCGATTTTTACTCATCTCAGTATAGCAATATAGTTTGCTAAAAGCGGATCATTCATTCACACACAGAAATGCGATTCAAATTTAAACTGTCTTTTTGCGAGTTGTGGTAAACAGCGCATCTCTGCCTTTCATTCATTCACACACAGAAACGCGATTTTTTTACTCATCTTAGTAGGCTATAGCAATATAGTTTGGATGTGTTCATGTAAATTTAATAACATGTTTACTAATGTAGATGCGAGAGTGAATGAACGGCACAGACACGCGCTGTATAACTGTAGTAAACAAAGCGCGCGCGCCTGTGCCGTTCATTCATCATTTAGCCTACACACAGACACGCAATTCATATTTAAACAGTCTTTTTGCGGTTTACAGACACTATCCAGTATCGTGATTAGAACAAAGCACTTAAGAATAAATGACTTACTACATCAGCTGGATCCGTGCTCCTTGAAATGAAACAACCAGCACTTCTGGTACATTTTCCAGGGTTATTAGATAGTATTATTCCTCACAGGGTAGGGATACGCTGTGTTCACAGCGGTAGTAAGAAACTTACTAAACACGATGTGTTTTATAATACAGCTGGTGGGCGTTGGCATGTCTGCATGGCTTGCCTTAGATCATTTGCACGCGCGCTCTCCGTGGGCGTGGCACATTAACGCGTAATGAGGTATAATGAGCTGGAAAGAAAAATACTGACATCTCTCTCTTTTCATACAGATTACATAAACTGAGAATATTTGTTTTTTTATATAAATTACTTCATTTAAAAGAAGAGAATTTCAGCTTCATAAAGAGAAATCTCTCGTAAGGTAAAAGAAGGTAAAACGCGCATCATGTTTATTTTTCTTTATTTGACGAAAAGCACAACACTTTGTTTTTATTGTGAGTACCCACAAAAAAAATAGACACTTAAAAGGATGTAATGATGTACAGCACTTATATGTAAGATCAAAATCAACAGAGTAATTTGAGTCTCTTTTGCACTGATAAGGAAAAAAGTGAGCTGGTATCGCCGGCGATACCGCCGACCCCAGAGGGTTAACAGGTCTCTTGCCACTGCCACTGTTCCGCTTAATCTGAAAGTAGCGGCCATTACCCCAATCCTTAAGAAGCCCCGCCTCGACAACGCCACTTACAGCAATTATAGACCAATATCAAATCTCGCTTTCGTTGACAAGCTACTTGAGAAGGTAGTTGTGGCACAACTGCAATCACACTTAGAGAAACATAATCTCTTTGAACCCCTTCAATCTGGTTTCCGGACATATCACAGCACAGAAACAGCTCTTCTAAAAGTACTAAATGACCTCCTTCTGGCTTCTGATTCAGGTGCACATAGTATCCTGGTTCTCCTTGACCTCAGTGCAGCATTTGACACTGTGTGCCACTCTACACTTATCTCACGATTGTCTGCAATAGGCATTACGGGTGCGGCACTTCAGTGGCTGACCTCCTATCTATGTGATAGACAACAATTTGTTAAGATAGGTAACAATCGCTCACGCTCTGTTCCTGTTTCTCATGGTGTGCCCCAAGGCTCTGTACTTGGCCCGCTTCTATTTCTAATATACTTGCTACCGTTAGGCCAGATCATCAGACAGCATGGTCTCAATTTTCATAGCTATGCTGATGATATTCAAATGTACTTCACGATTGATCCAAATTCATCTTTTCCACCCTCTTCAGTTATCTCCTGCCTTCACGAACTTAAAACATGGATGACCTCTAACTTCTTACAGCTTAATGCTGGTAAAACCGAAATCCTGTTGATTAACCCTAGATCACAGAGCTCACCCAGACATGACATTTTTATTGATATAGATGGTACTGAGATTAGGCCTTCAAAAACTGTACGGAATCTGGGAGTTCTGTTCGACCCCACGCTCTGCTTTCACTCACACATTAGTCAGACTGTCAAATCATGCTTTTTTCACCTGCGGAATATTGTTCGTATTCGCCCCTCTCTTACCTTTATAGATGCGGAAACTGTTATTCATGCTTGTATCACTTCCAGATTGGACTTCTGTAATTCATTATACAGCGGACTACCCACCAAATCAATACACCGCCTTCAAATGGTTCAAAACTCTGCTGCACGTGCCCTGACATATAATAAAAAATCTGCCCACATCACTCCTATCCTTCACCAACTGCACTGGCTTCCTGTCATAAACCTCATCCAATTTAAACTGTTAATTCTAGTATTTAAAGCTGTACATGGCACGGCACCCAAATACCTTGTTGATTTGGTACAGCCATATGTTCCAACTCGGGCCCTTAGGTCTAGCACTGAAAACCTACTCGTGGTACCCCGGGTCAGACTCTCCACGGTGGGCGGTAGGGCTTTTAGTGTTGTTGGCCCTAAGCTGTGGGATAAGCTGCCCCCTAATCTTCGTGCAACCGACAACATCCGAACCTTCCAAAAACAACTTAAAACTCATATCTTCAAGCTTGCCCAATAAATCAGTATCCTCATCACTGCTTTCTCTGTTCTTCACTTTTCCAGCTCTATTTGCTACATACTTCGTCGTAATTGTATATTTTGATCAATAATACAATATGTCTTTGTTTGATTCATGTCAATCAGTGTATGCTTGTTTCCATCTGTTTTGTCTCTCATAAGCAGATGGCCTTTGTATTTGTTTGCTTGTTGTTTGTTTGCTATTTGTATTACATTGTGAAGCGACCTTGGGTTCTTGAAAGGCGCTATAGAAAATAAACATATTATTATTATTATTATAATAACCAACTCCAATTCAAGTCTTTCTTTAGTTTCTCATTTGCTTTGTTCAAACCTGACCTTATAAGTCAATAAATTAAACTAAAATATCTGTGCTTGGAATTGTCGTGGGCTTTTTAATGGGATACATGTGCATGCTTTAGTGAGCACAGGCTCTTGATACGGGGGTAGATTGAGGATAGTGCAACCTGTAGATCGTGCTCCACTGATAGGCACTGCCTTTTTTTGTTTTTCACGTATCCCAGGGATGAGAACGCTAGCTCCATCTTTGCCCTATCCTATCAATATGCGTGAAATATAAAATTGAGAGCGCACCAGTACAGAGCGTGGAGCTGAGCAGAGCAGGCGATTTAAACTTTAAATATATTTGAAATAGCCTATATCATTGTTGTTTCGCTTATTTATATTCTTGTGGACATGCTCATATGTTGGTGTTTTGATATATTTTTTAAAATATATGCTATAAAATTTATTATATGTTAGGATAGTTATTTTAGGCTGTTCAAGTTGCTGAGATTCTGCACCAGTTGTCAGGACATCCACTTTGAGAACTAGTGAAATAGAAGCATGCACTAAACCAGTTCTTTTTTTCTTAAACGGCTGATTTTACATTTAAAAAAAAAAAATTTGGTTGACATAAGTCCAAATAGAAGCCTCAATTAACCATCAATGATTTAACGGGACACAGCTTCAGCATCACAGTGGGCTGCCTACAAAGTAAATTGCATGCTGTTCTTAAACCAAAACATGAATATACTCCAAATGGTTTGTCTAGGCCCTTACCAAAGAAGGCCACTTGGAGACTCTAAATGACCCTTTGTAATAGGGATGTTAACAATTAATCGGCGATCGTTTAATTGTCGATAATACATTTAATTGTTCGTCGATTAAGCAGGTTCATGTGCATGCGTGCTTCTTAACCGCGAAACACGTAAAGCAGACACGAGGAAAAATGAAGCGAGCGTGCCGGAGTTGTGTGGGACCATTTTACAGCTAGAGTTACACCTTCATCATGACTATAAGTTTGCGTGTGCACTTGCAGCCTTTTGTTTTGTGCAAATGTAAGTTGTAATATTGTGTTTATTTTGTCTTGGCCTATCTATATCTGATTGATCTCATATAGGATGCATTTGGTTAAGAATCAACGCTGTTTTAAAGCGCGCGGGGGATCAGCTTCAGCACATGCAGCTCTAAAGGCGGGCGTACACGGTGCGATTTTTGCTGTTTTACGAGCTCGCAGATGATTGCGTGGACATCGGTGATACTCGCATGGTCGCGGCTCGCAGCGTGTGAGAGGAATTACGAGCACCTCCCGATAATTTTTAAACATGTTTAAAAAATTCGGGGAGTCGGCCCGATTTTTCACCAGCGTATAGGCTTTCCCCTATTGCCAAATCATACACAACCACGTCACAGGCTAGATCGATGAGGCTATAGCTCAGTGGCAGCAACCATACAGTGTGCGCATACACTGTCACACACACTCTCACTCTCTCTCTCTCTGTTGTTTATGTTGAAAGGAATGGCTACTGTTCTCTGCTTTTCAACAAATCATTTGCACACACATTTCTGTCATTTTTTTATCTGTAGCTATAGTTGCTTGCAACATAGTAAGCTCCGGTCTCTGTGTTTAGCGCGAAAGCTCACGTGATTGCCGCCGGCTCGGGATAAAATTTGTGCAGGACAGTCGTGCCGTGTACCAGCTGCTTTGACCCGATTATCGGGTTAACTGACTCGTAACGTGTGCAATATCTCACAACCTCCCGAGTGTCCGAACTCGCACCGTGTACGCCCACCTTAACAGCAATAATGACTACGATTGGGACAGTCATATTAAATAACATTATAAAGAGAATAATATTGTAATAAAACATTGTGTATTATTTGGGTTTTGTTGCCGTGTTTGATTTCGTTGCTCCAGGAAGACAACATGAGTCACACATTCTGCCTAGCATGTAACTTAGTTGAAGTTGTACACATTTTGTGCTGATATAAGTCGTAATATTATGTTTATTTTGTATCTAATTAATCTCATATAGGATGCGTTTCTTTGAGCAAAGTGCTCCAGTTTACCGGTGTTCATTCAGCGTGCGCAGCTCAAACAGCAATGCATGACTAATACTAGTTGAAATGTAAAATAGTAAAAATGACACGTTGTACTAGTCTATATATTTGATTATTAAATATGTAATTTAATAAATGATCAATCACATTAATTTATTTTATAATCCTACTAGCCCTTTATTTAGATTAAAAACCCTTCTCATTCATTTGGTGGGGAACATGGCGTTTTAACCAGCATTTGCACACCTTGTCATGCTGTTTGTGTAAATTTACATCCCTACTTTGTAACTATCGACAAGTAAAATTATGCTATTCTTGACTGCTTTAATGTACAGTCATAATTTTGGGCTCTTATGAAAGGTTACACTTAAGAGCTATTCTATCCCAGATTCACTGTCAATAATAGCTGACGCATAGTAACTGAAGCATAAACACATTATAGTGCTTTTTTCAATTTTTGAAATCAAACTTTGTTTTAATACCATAGCACTTGTTTTGTCTCTTTATTTGCACACTTTAATATTAGAACTTGCACTATATACTGTGTGTGTGTATGTGTATATATATATATATATATATATATATATATATATATATATATATATATATATATATACATATATATATATATATATATATATATATATATATACACTCACCTAAAGGATTATTAGGAACACCATACTAATACTGTCTTTGACCCGCTTTCGCCTTCAGAACTGCCTTAATTCTACGTGGCGTTGATTCAACAAGGTGCTGAAAGCATTCTTTAGAAATGTTGGCCCATATTGATAGGACAGCATCTTGCAGTTGATGGAGATTTGTGGGATGCACATCCAGGGCACGAAGCTCCTGTTCCACCACATCCCAAAGATGCTCTATTGGGTTGAGATCTGGTGACTGTGGGGGCCATTTTAGTACAGTGAACTCATTGTCATGTTCAAGAAACCAATTTGAAATGATTCGAGCTTTGTGACATGGTGCATTATCCTGCTGGAAGTAGCCATCAGAGGATGGGTACATGGTGGCCATAAAGGGATGGACATGAAACAATGCTTAGGTAGGCCGTGGCATTTAAACGATGCCCAATTGGCACTAAGGGGCCTAAAGTGTGCCAAGAAAACATCCCCCACACCATTACACCACCACCACCAGCCTGCACAGTCGTAACAAGGCATGATGGATCCATGTTCTTATTCTGTTTACGCCAAATTCTGACTCTACCATCTGAATGTCTCAACAGAAATCGAGACTCATCAGACCAGGCAACATTTTTCCAGTCTTCAACTGTCCAATTTTGGTGAGCTCTTGCAAATTGTAGCCTCTTTTTCCTATTTGTAGTGGAGATGAGTGGTACCCGGTGGGGTCTTCTGCTGCTGTAGTCCATCCGCCTCAAGGTTGTGCGTGTTGTGGCTTCACAAATGCTTTGCTGCATACCTCGGTTGTAACGAGTGGTTATTTCAGTCAAAGTTGCTTTTCTATCAGCTTGAATCAGTCTGCCCATTCTCCTCTGACCTCTAGCATCAACAAGGCATTTTCGCCCACAGGACTGCCGCATACTGGATGTTTTTCCCTTTTCACGCCATTCTTTGTAAACCCTAGAAATGGTTGTGCGTGAAAATCCCAGTAACTGAGCAGATTGTGAAATACTCAGACCGGCCCGTCTGGCACCAACAACCATGCCACGCTCAAAATTGCTTAAATCACCTTTCTTTCCCATTCTGACATTCAGTTTGGAGTACAGGCGATTGTCTTGACCAGGACCACACCCCTAATTGAATTGAAGCAACTGTCATGTGATTGGTTGATTAGATAATTGCATTAATGAGAAACTGAACAGGTGTTCCTAATAATCCTTTAGGTGAGTGTGTGTGTATATATATATATATATATATATATATATATATATATATATATATATATATATACACACCAAACTATTGACAATGTTACGATGATATTTTTAGAGGTTATTGGCAACATACCAGTCATAATAACTATCCCGATTTGGCACAAAGCACCAGATGACCTGTGGTGCTGTCTACTGATATGCACAGATGTGCTTTGTGTGGAGTGAGCGATGGAGCAGGTTTGTCAGACAAAAAAACAACAATTATTAAAAATGTTTAATTTACTCAATTCATTAACGTATTAGGTTTAGCAATAATATCGGTCTTATTTCACTGGCAGGAGACATGATGGTGGAGTATATATTATTCTACATATAATCTTATAAAAGATATTTTAAATGACATTTATTGTAATTTTAATTGTGGCTGCACGATTAATCGCAATTTCCATGTAACGCATTTAAATCGATTTAGCTTATCGTGATTTTGAAATCGCAAATCGTTTATTTTTTTTATGTGCAGCTTGTCATTGATGTTAGGCTCTGTAAATGCTGCTCCATCTGAAAGCACTGAGTTTGAGTCATGTGCATTTGGAAAAAGCAACACGCGTCAAACATCTTTCCAAACATGAGAAGCATGTGTGAACCTCTTGTCCAACAAAAGACAGCTGTCTTTGTCAGCTGTCACTGTCTCCCTGAATGCCTCTGGTGCATGGGTACCTCTCCTTTACCTTTTGCGATACATTTGTAAAGCAAGAAGGCATTCAAAATGACAATGTCCATAAAGTGGTGATGAATGCCTCATACAACTTCTGGTCCTCTTGGTCTGCTCGCAGGAAGGTGGCAGATGGGGTTCCTCTCCTGATGAAGTGCTGTCATCATGTCCCTCAGTATATGGCTTTTTGCTGACTGTCTCCCAGTCTTCACCTGATTCAATGTCAGATGATTGTCTATGATATAAAAAACAAAGAAATATATAATTTACAAAACATTTAAATCTTTTCTGTATTGTACTTTTTTTTTTTTTACATGCTCACACGCATATAAACAGAAACGCAGGCACACAAACAACCAGACAAACCAGTGCATGTACACACACAAACATACATATACACCTGTACATGAGCACACATAAACACCAAACACACACATACATTCCTGCATGAGCACATGCTTAGGTTTTTTTTTTTGTTTTGTTTTTTGAGTTGTTGAATGTCTCAAAGTTAACCCTATAAAACACAGTGCACTGCGAGCGGCACAGTGGAACACTAAAAATACTTCTTTGCATTTCTTTTGGGTGTTCAAGTGGACTTTTACAATCGAAAACTGTTAAGTCTTATCTATATCAATATTATCTTTCTGTCACCAAGTGTGTTTGTAACAAGTAAATATGCGTATAGCTTGTGTGCTGTCCATTTTAATTAATTGTTTATCACTTCTTTTGCTGTTTGGTATCTCGTCTCAACACAACACAAAATGGCTGTGTATAATCTGAGCGAGAGCATTGGGCAACTCTTGTGCAGCCGCGGCCTTATAACAATGTCGTCGCACAGCGGTGAAAAAATGGTCTTGAAATGTAAAAGGTTTGATAATCACTTATTACAATGGTTGGCCCTGCAAGTATACAATGTTGGCCATAGTTGTTCGGTATCGGCAGATATGTGTTCAGTTTTAATGTTATCGGCCCAATAAGAAAATTTGTAATGCAAGTCTGTCAAATCAGCTACATAAAATTATAATGAAAACTTCATTATAATTGTGTGCTTGGGACATGGCTTTTTATGGTGATACTTTTGTTTTTGTAATCAGGCTCTCAAATTATATAAAAATTGATTTAGATTTATCGGCTATTGTAACGCATATCGGCTTTGAAATATAAAGAGTTATCGGTATTGGCCAAAATTTTCATATTGGTGCATCCCTAGTTGTTGTTATTATAGCAAAAAAGTATGAGAGGAATATATGAATATAGTTATGGATAAAGGAGAACACAGAAAATTCCTTGAGAGAACCCCTCAATTTTCTTAAGACTTTTCAACATGTGACCACATAAGGGGCTTTCCCACCGGAGGAACCTCTTCATAGTTCCTAGAACTATTGGCGGAAGTACCCGGATGCCGGCGTGTTCGCACCGCAGGAACCAGGAACAATTTTAGTTCTAGGAACTCTTTTGGAGGAACTAAAGTAGCTCCTCCTTCATAGTCGGGTCTAAACCAGCACAATAGGAACTACCAGTGACGTTAGTGTTCGCTGATAGGCTGAACGCTCGCAAAACACCAGCACCCGCCATTTTAAAAAAGCTATGCAAACACACAGATTATAGCCTATATATTTAGTCCAGAAACTAACTATACGAACATGGAAAACAGTGATAGGTGGGCCTCTTAACCTTTACACTGGACATCAACCACACTGCATACGCTTATAACTTTTCATGTACTGTCTACTTTCTATGTTTAATCTAATAACGTATTAGACAGGAGTCAGGACTGTTAGACAGATCGTAACCTAATGAACACAGAGAATGCGAGCACTGTTCGTGTGCTCAGGCTCTGGCGTTCTGAGCGCCATTAAAATAAAGGTCACAACAACAATCTTACTGTCGGTGCAAATGCAAAAGGGAACCGTTAGTTCTCGGGGAACCACCCTGGTGATTAGTTCCTAGAACTACCTGGTGCGAAAGCCCCTATACTTGCTCTGACTTTATTAAGTGAGCTGTAGACATTTTCCCCAACTCCATTCTGAAGGCTCTTCCCAAAGCAGTCAGTAACAGACACCAGCCAGTCTGACAAGTTCTTTTCACAGGCTTAAAGCAGGGGAACACCGAGTTAGACAAAATCAACAGACCATGGCTTCACATGTGTAAAATAAGAATATATATTATCCCGCATTTTCAGTGGCGCAGATAGGATTTTTTAACTGGGGGGGGACCAAGCTTTCAGCAAATGATTTAAACTCAATTCGTTATTTTGCGTAATTTGGGCTAATGATTTGCACTAAAAAGCCATTGGGGGATTCTTATTTGAAATCATGGATAAACAACAATGAACAAAGGTAAACAAAGGCCTACCTGATCACCACTAGCAATGCATGATCAGACTGTTATTTGACTAGTATGCCAATCACCCACCAAAACTTCATGACTTCAGCAAACTCTACTGTCTCTCCTTCCTCATGCTGTCTTTTTCTACTGTGGCTGCCCTCCTGCAGATCCTCACTTGACTGACTAGGGCCTGCCTTACTGTCATCAGAAATTGCCTGCAGGCCAGGAGGACAACATTTTAAATCTAATAATTTCAGTTAACCCAATATACCTCTATAGAATTTCACAACAATGTGAAATACAACATATTCCTGAGAATTAATGGCTAAAACTACTATTTCAAAAATGTCTAAGAATAACTCAATTTTAAATTGAAGTGTTAATTACAAGTTTGTTGCAATTTATAGATTAGAAATATCTTTCAAAGGATGTATGACATATTAAGAAATGTTTTTCATAGCCCATAATTTAAGAATCTATATCCTCCGTTGCTCCAGTCCATACAATAAAAAAACATGATTTCCTGCTTATAAGAGGATGTCAAAAGAGGATGTCCGTCCTTAGTGCCATCTGCACCCTTGCGCATTTTCCTGAGAAATGTGTACTCCAATGTGTACTTTGTCAGAACAGGCCCACATATTCACTTGCTTTAGAACCAAACGACTCAAGCCAAGCGGGGAATTTTCTTAAAGCGACAACAACCATAACGTCTGCATAAGCAATAAATTGAGGCTTCAACACATGGTTGAAATAAATCGTTGCCACTCCTCATCGTCTTCTTTCCAAAATTTAATTAGTGTCTTTTTTTTTTCTTTAAAGAATAGTTTTCGATTCAATGGTCAAAAGTTATAATTAATAAAAATGCATTTGATTAGTTAAAAAATAAAAAATACATTACAACAAAAACAACAATTATTAAAAATGTTTAATTTACTCAATTCATTAACGTATTAGGTTTAGCAGTAATATCGGTCTTATTTCACTGGCAGGAGACATGATGGTGGAGTATATATTATTCTACATATAATCTTATACAATATATTTTAAATTACATTTATTGTAATTTGAATTGTGGCTGCACGATTAATCGCAATTTCCATGTAACGCATTTTAAATCGATTTAGCTTATCGCGATTTTGAAATCGCAAATCGATTATTTTTTATGTGCAGCTTGTCATTGATGTTAGGCTCTGTAAACGCTGCTCCATCTGAAAGCACTGAGTTTGAGTCATGTGCATTTGGAAAAAGCAACACGCGTCAAACATCTTTCCAAACATGAAGTATGTGTGAACCTCTTGTCCAACAAAAGACAACATTTAATAACATGTTTTTACTACAAACTCACTTCATAACTACAGTTGAGCATCCTTCCTTGAGATGTGGCTTCTTATACAGAATCCAGGCAGTTGTGTGTTTATTAGTTTTTTTTTTCTGTTTTTTTTCTTTCTTTATTTAGAGAAACGGGGACAGCGTACAATAAACATTAACCTCAAGGGGAGAGATGCATAGTACCAGGTTTTAGCTCAAGAGCTAATTTCCACCCGTAGTCCCTGGGCAGGCTGATGTTATAATAAAATGCATAATACATCATACATACATGAATAATGAAATTTACAGTGACCAAATAAATAATTGCCAACTTGCCACATTAAAAAATCAAGTCTTCACATGCACAACATTGGTCACATGTGGGTGCAAATTTGATTTGACAAAAGCCATTTCTTTGCCAGACGTGAGAACGTATAAGAATTTGTGCTGCTTATCAGCTCTATAGGCAACATATTCCACTGACGAGCAGCCACACAAGAAAAAGCATAGTTTCCAAATGCGGTCCTGCGTTTAGAGATCCTGCATTCGCCTCGCACTGTAGATCTAGTGGCTCGAGCTATTTTTTTCAGAGCCCAGAGATATGAACTGTTTTAGTGGAGGAGCAGCATTTTCATGGAGGATCATATACATCAAACACAGGTTTGTATGGATTATCAGGTTTTCAAAACTGAGAAATTTGTATTTTACAAGAATATGACAATGATGGAATCGTCTGGCTTTCTTATCATGAATATTTAGAGAACTTTTGTATAATGACTCAAGTGGCCTGAGGGCAGATTTACAAGCCTGTGACCAACTTGTCATACAATAAAGAAAATGTGGAACAATCATTGCATTTAGATAGGCTCCGGAGGCCTCGATTGTAAGGGAATTTCGAATGCGAATAAACTGTGCCATATTAAATTAGATTGTATTTGATCATTTTTTAATGTGCTTTTTAAAGCCTAAATTTGATTCCAATATGACACCTAAATATTTTACCTGATCTGAATTTGAAATGATTTGTCCATCAATTAAAATCTTAGGACAATTTTGTATTTTATAACGATTTGTAAAAAACATCGAAACAGTCTTATCTAGATTTAAGGTGAGGCATGAATTTTTCAGCCACAGAGAAACTTTCTTCATCTCTTTGGTCAGTTTTTGAGCGACTTCATCCGCAGTTTTTCCATGTGCATATAGCACCGTATCATCAGCATACATAATTTTACTCTTACACACAGCTGGCAGGTCATTTATGTATAATGTAAACAGCAGGAGGCCCAGAATGGAACCTTGTGGCACTCCCATGCTGCATGGTCTTAAGGATGATTTTGTATTGTTAACCGCAACCCATTGTTGTCTGTCATTAAAGTAAGATTGGATCCATGCTATTGTGTTTGTGTCAAGAGAAAAACCAGATAGTTTGCTGATGAGAAGCTGGTGATTAACTGTGTCGAAGGCCTTTCTCAAATCCAGAAAGATCGCCCCTACCACCCCTCCACCATCAAGACTGGATTTGATGTCTTCTAGTAAGTAGCAGCACGCAGACTCTGTTGAGTATCTTTTCCTAAACCCAAACTGGCAGGGATGTAATGCATCAATGTTGTCGAAATGCTCTACTAGCTGAGATGCTCTACTAGATGCTCTGCCACCACGTTCTCAAAGATCTTGGAGATGAATGGTAGGATACGATAGTTTGACACACAGAGCTTGTCTCCTGACATGAAAATCGGCTTAACTACTGCTTTTTTCAACGCCAAAGGAAAATTGTTTTCATTTATAGATTGATTCACAGCTATTGTCAGTACAGGAGTTAGAGTAATTTTGTGTTCTTTTAGAAGGGATGTATCAAGTCCAAATATATCCTTTGCTTTACTATTTTTTAAATTTGCTATTATTTTGGAAATTTTGTCTTCATCTATATTCTGCAACCTACAGTAAGACGCATTGCCATCCCCATGATCATCTCTGCAGCAGTTCTCTTTAGGGAAAGTCTCCGCCAGGTCTAACACAGAATCCAAGAAATAATCATTGTAATATTGAGCCAGAATAGAGCCCTCATTTTGAACTATACCATTAATTTTGAGCTGTAAATGCTCCTGATATATTTTTTCCCTTCCCAATAATTTATCCATGCTCCTCCACATTAGATTTAGGAAAAAAATTGCTTTTGCTTTTCAAAGCAGCATGGTAAATTTATTTCTCAAAGATTTATAAATATAATAATCAGTGGTTAATTTAGTTTTAAGTGAAACCTTGATAGCTTTATCTCTCTGTTTCATTGTGTCCCAAAAAGATTCATTAACCCACGGGAGCCTCTTTTTATTTGATTTTCTATGTTTAAGCTGTGTATATTTATCAATTTTATTCTTTATAGCAGTTATTATATTGTTACATGTATGTACACAGCTTTCTCTATCAATTTTGGAGGCCCAATCAATTTCATTTAAATCATTTTTAAGGAGCTCTTGATTTCTTTTAGGAATATGAGGAACTTTGCATTGTTTGTTTGATAGTTCTTTGTTTATGTATCTTGATTTATTTAATTTCCTGGCTATTAGAACAAAATTATGATCAGACAGTCTAGTTACTAGGTTGTATGTTTTAATTATCCTGTCTGGTTTATTGGTGAATATTAAATCTATCAAAGTTTGAGACGTTTTTGTTATTCTCGTAGGCTTTTTAATCAGTTTTTAATCAGTCTTTTAGGTGTTTCCTCTTGCCTTTATCAAGCCAATTTATGTTGAGGTCGCCCATAAGCAATATTTCCTTTTGTTCATATGTTTTTAAAAATTTTTGTTAAACCAGTATAGAAATCGCTCATTGCATTGGGTGGTCTATACACAAAGTACAATAAATGACATTTGGGGCGATAGTTTAATTGTAACACCAACACACTCTATAGTTTGATCTGGAATGTCTATTTGGTGAATGTCAATACTCTCTTTTACATAGATCAAGACCCCGCCCCCTTTTCCCTTTCCTCTGTCCCATCCGTATACTTTGTATCCAGGAATCATAAATGCCAATACAGGAGTTTTAGCTATAATCCAAGTCTCAGAAAGACACAGGTAATGTAGATTTGATCCCAACAGTAGATGTTCCAACTGCTCCGTTTTAGACATTACGCTACGTATGTTACAGTTTTTTTTATTCGCTTTGGTACTATTTTCACAAGTAAGGTGTACATTTTCAAAACTCTTAGTGCTAATATCACAACAGATCATCAAAAGTGCACTTTTTTCAAACATTTCATCATGTTTTCAATTGTGTTAGTACAATTCACAAAATCACAAAGTATACTTTTCACAACACAAAATAAGTGTTTCATCTACATAAATGTTTCATTCACAGTAACTGCCTTTCATAAAGCTCTTCCTTTCAAACTTTTGATTTGCATCTCTTTTTGTTCAGTTTAATACATTTGTCTATTATTTAATCCAACTGATCTTAATGGTTAATCAATGAATCATTTGGTACACCTATAGATTTCTATACAAGTGAAACTCGAAAAATTAGAATATTAAGTTTATGTATTTCAGTAATTCAAATAAAAAGGTGAAACTACAGTAATACATTTAGTATATAGAACTATATACACATGCATGATTATACTTTTCAGAGGGATGACATTTCTGTATTTACAGTACAGTAAAATTATTTTCTTATTGATTTCATGTAATATTTTAATTTTCAGAGATTTTGAATTTGTTTTTTCATAATGCATAAGCATTTTTCATCAAAATGATAACTTTTGAACGATATTCTAATTTTTCGAGTTTCACCTGTAGATATTGATTCTATATACAGTTTCTATAGAACTTGTTTGCAATTTCCGATATGGATAACCAAATGTAATGAATTATTTTTACATAAGTGATTTATAGATAATAACCACCACTATGTTCAAAGTGTGTGCACTCGCATGTGTGTGTGTGTGAGAGGTAGATACAGAGAAATTTGCCATTTGTGAAAACACTAAAGCAGAATAGAGTATAAGGGAGAGGAAACGGTCAGTGACTGTAAAACGTTAGATTGATCAGAAATGCATCAGTAGAAGGGAGACAGATGGCATCAAATACAGCATTTTACATTACAGTATGTATGTCATACATACAGTGATACTGTAAACAGATGACCATGGACAGCCACATTACTGTAACTCAACCTAAAGTGTAAAGGTCCACTACAGTATAGATTCAGTCAAATGGTTTAGAGTGAAATCATTTACTGTATTGCCAGCAAACTCTGTTCTAGCACAGAACCTCATGGCTGTGTCATACTTCATCACAGCTTTTGATAACTCACTGCAGATACTATTACAAACATTATGGATTCAATTACATAGGTTAGGTAATGCACATGTTTTTTCTTATGTGGCAACTGTAGCCATTACTGTAATTATTTCAGCAACAAGAGTGATTTGAAACATGTGTCTTGCATTGTTTGCTTTTGAATGAACTGATTGTTAAAAGTAATAAATTGAAAGAAGATCATACTGTTGTGTTTCTGTGATTAAACCAAACGTTCTCATTACATATTACAATAATCTTGTGTTTGAAACAATGATTATGTGGACTGAAAAATGTATAACTGTAATGAAAGCATGGGATCATGTTTTGAAAGAATGACTAGCTGTGTTACAAGTGTGATCAGTTTGGATTTTTGTACTAAGAGTTTTGAAAATGTACACCTTACTTGTGAAAATGGTACCAAAGCAAATAAAAAAAACTGTAATATGTCCTCCGAATATTCCTTTCGGCTTTGTCAATGGGTTCCATAGGATCGACGCATGGTTGACTGTCTGAAATAGTTTCATCTGGCTTTGGTTTGAAACAACTTTATTCTGCGTAGCGTTTAATTTACCACTTTCATTTGCTGGCTTAAGTGCGTGTAGTGCCAGGAGGTTACCTTGTTGCAATGTATTGGTAAACGCAGATGCTCGTGGATGCCCACTATTAGCAATGGTAGGCCTACCCGATAGCATCTGCACTGTGTTGGAAGCATGCGGCGTGTGGATCAGCGCGGTCTCCGCCACCTGCAGTGGTTGTTGTAGATCCATCGGCCCACGGTTCACTTGAATATCCCCGCATAGAAGTAGAATAATGCAGAAAAAAGTTGTACTGCCCCGGTAGACTGTTGTTTGATGAGCCATTCTCCGTGCTCTCGGCTTGCGTTGCTCATTTATAGCATTCACACGCCCATCATCAAGAACTTTGGAGAAGATGACATACTGGCTCCACGAGTCGAGGGGTATAGCAGGCCTAGGTGTGCCACTTGCTTGTGAGATTGATCGTTCACTGGCAGCAGTCCAACTCCCATACATTTGCATACTGATGATCATCGTCAGGTAGAGCGATACAATAAGCACATTTAACGCCTTGGCTTTGATTGCCAAGATATCCAGATTTTAAAGGCAGATGTTAGATCAGGCGGTTTTCCAGATGTCTTTAATTCAATTCAATTCAAATTTATTTGTATAGCGCTTTTCACAATACATATTGTTTCAAAGCAGCTTTACAGAAAGTGCATTTCAGAAATGTACGTAAAAAATACAGTTAGTTAATCATCATGTATTAATTTAGGGCATAACATATCGCCGGCGTTGAGTCGTCTCTTCACAGGCGTCGAGTCGCAGGTGTTGGGGACTCTGAAGTCTCCGTGAGAGGCTGGATACAGACTGTAGCTGAAGAACGCTATTTACCTCGGGACTAGCGTCCCGAGATAACAGCAGAAAAGCAGATGGGAAATAATTAGCGTAGCTGCTGTTCATAATATTAATGCATTCGATCTGATTCAACAGTAGTATAAGAGGCAAGCATTATGTGAATGCTTGGCTGAAGAGATGCGTCTTTAATCTAGTTTTGAACTGGGAGAGCGAGTCTGAGCAACGAACAGTATCAGGAAGGCTATTCCAGAGTTTAGGAGCGAAATGCGAGAACGCCCTCCCTCCTTTAGTGGATCTGGATATCCTAGGAATGACCAGAAGCCTCGAATTTAGGGATCTTAAAGAACGCGATGGATTGTAGGGCGATAGAAGGTCCATTAAATATACAGGAGCTAGACCATTTAGGGCTTTATAGGTCAGTAATAGTACTTTGTAATTGATACGGAACTTAATAGGTAACCAGTGCAGAGATGATAAAATTGGTGTTATATGATCATATTTTCTTGACCTAGTGAGAACTCTAGCAGCTGCATTTTGCACTAACTGTAGCTTGTTTATTGAGGATGTAGGACAACCAGCTAATAAAGCGTTACAGTAATCTAGTCTTGAGGTCATGAATGCATGAACTAACTTTTCTGCATCAGAAACAGATAGCATGTTACGTAGCTTAGCAATATTTCTAAGGTGGAAAAAGGCTGTTCTTGTAACATATGAAATATGATTTTCGAAAGACAAGTTGCGGTCTAGTATAACACCCAGGTCTTTTACTGTAGTGGATAAAGTAACTGGACATCCTTCTAAATTAAAGTTGTATTGTACGAGGTTTTGTGGGTAGTTTTTTGGACCAATAAGTAATACCTCCGTTTTATCTGAATTTAATAGCAGGAAATTACACGTCATCCAGCATTTTATATCTTTAAGACACTCTGTCAATTTAGATAAGTTAGTGTTTTCATCTGGTCTTGATGAAATATATAATTGAGTGTCATCAGCATAATAGTGGAAATTAATTCCATGTTTTCTTATAATATTACCCAGTGGCAGCATATATATTGAGAATAGCAGAGGGCCTAACACCGATCCTTGCGCCACTCCATAGTCTACTGACGTTATCTTCGATTTTTCACCATTTAAACAGACAAAATGGTAACGGTCTGATAAGTACGATCTAAACCAGCTTAATGCCTGTCCCTGAACACCAGTGTAGTTTTGTAGTCGATCCAAGAGTATTTTATGATCTATAGTGTCGAACGCAGCGCTAAGATCGAGTAGAACTAGTATTGAGATACAGCCTTGGTCAGAAGCTAAAAGTAAATCATTTGTAATTTTAACTAGCGCAGTTTCTGTGCTATGATGCGGTCTGAATCCTGACTGAAATTTTTCATAGATATCATTTTCTTGCAAGAAAGAGCACAATTGAGCGGACACAATTTTTTCTAGTATTTTAGATATAAATGGAAGATTTGAAATGGGTCTGTAATTTGCTAAGTTATTTTGATCTAATTGCGGTTTCTTAATAATAGGTTTTATTACTGCCGGCTTAAATATTTTTGGAACATGACCTAAAGATAAAGACGAGTTAATAATATTGAGAAGAGGCTCTTCCACTACAGGTAACACTTCTTTCAGTAGTTTAGTGGGTATTGGATCTAATAAACATGTTGTTGGTTTCGCTGCAAAGATAAGTTTATTTAGCTCTTCCTGTCCTATAGTTGTAAAGCGGTGTAGTTGTTCTTGAGGGGCGATAATTGTGGCTGAATCATAAGACACCATAGAGGATTGTACATTTACAATTGTATTTCGGATGCTTTCTATTTTCTCATTGAAGTAATTCATAAAATCATTACAACTATACTGTAACGGAATATTTTGCTCTGGTGATGTCTGTTTATTTGTTAGTCTAGCCACGGTGTTAAATAAAAACCTTGGATTATTTTGGTTATTTTCTTTTAGTTTGCGGAGATGCTCAGCCCTGGCTGCTTTTAGAGCCTTTTTATAACGTGACATACTGTCTTTCCACGCGATTCTAAAGACCTCTAAATTAGTTTGTTTCCATTTACGCTCTAAGTTACGAGTTTCTCTCTTGATAACATGTAGTTTTCTATGGTGTTTTCTATGGTGCTTTAGTTTTCTCTCTAACCTTTTTTAATCTAATTGGTGCAACAATATCTAATGTACTAGAGAAAATGGTGCTCAAACTGCTAGTCATTTCCTCTAGTTCATCTGTTTGTTGGGGTTCACTGAGCAGCTGAGATAGATCAGGTAAGCTATTTGTGAATCTATCTATAGTGGTTGGAACGATTGTTCTGCCTGGTCGATAACGTGGCGCAACATGGCAAATTTCAGCAGTACGTAATATGCACGTTACCATACAATGATCAGTGAGATCGTCACTTTGCGCTATAATATCTATATCGGTTGGATTGGTTCCATATGATATAATTAAATCTAGTGTATGATTTAGACGATGAGTGGGACCACTGACGTTTTGCTTGACCCCAAATGAGTTTAATAAATCTGTAAACGCAGCCCCTAACGCATCATTTGTGTTATCTACGTGTATGTTAAAATCTCCAACAATTATTGCTTTATCGGCATTGACCAATAGATCTGAGAGAAAGTCTGAAAACTCTTTTAGGAAATCAGCATAGGGCCCTGGAGGTCTATATACGGTCGCTAAGGCTAGAGATAATAGGGATTTCTTTCTTACATCTAAGAGCGTAACATTTAGCACAAGTACTTCGAACGAATTAAACCTGTGACCTGTTTTCTGAGTAACATTTAGGATATCTCTATAGATTGTTGCAACACCGCCGCCACGACCGATCGGACGGGGCTCATGCTTATAACAGTATCCTGGTGGAGTAGACTCATTTAGACCGAAATAATCATTTGGTTTAAGCCAGGTTTCAGTAAGGCACAGAACATCGAAATTATTATCTGTGACCATTTCATTTACAATAACCGCCTTAGGTGTGAGCGATCTAATGTTTAGAAGACCTAGTTTTAGAAATTCTTTTTGTTCACTGAGATTTAGATTTTCTGGTTTAATTACAATAAGATTTTTCCTAGATCCTAAACTAGATTTATTGTTTGGCCTCACTAGACGAGGAATAGACACAGTTTCTATATAATGTTCTACACTACTTGTATCAATTAAGTTGGGACAGCAGAGATTGTGATTTGGACTTTGACTTACTAGTCAGATGGTGTGTAACGTCTTGGAGATGTTGTCCGACAGCACAGCCGCTCCGATTCTGCTGGGGTGCAGGCCATCAGCACGGTAGAGCCTAGGTCGCTCCCAGAACAGATTCCAATTATTTACAAAGAGCAGTTTCTGTTCATTACACCATGATATTAACCATTCATTTAGAGCAAATAGTCTACTGAACCTTTCTTGTCCTAGTCGGTACGTGGGAAGCGGTCCAGACACGATGATCGTTGCCTCAGGCGCTGTGCTGCGTACTGTCTCGATCAGGCTCCTGTAGTCCTTCTTCAGAACCTCCGTCTGCCGCAGCCGGATGTCGTTCGTTCCCGCGTGCAGCACCACAGCTCCGACGCGCTCGTCACCGTTCAGGATCTCGGGAACATGTGCAGCGACATCTAGAACACGAGCACCAGGAAAGCAGTGAGTGCGCACATTACCCTTACCTGAGGTAGCGCGGACATGACGGACGATGGAACTGCCGATGATCACGGCGTCGTCACGTTCCGACTCGCGAAGAGGGGAGAAGCGGTTCCGGGTGGAGATCTCGAAGACCGGGAGCGGTGGAGAGGTTCTTGGTCTGGTCCTGGCTCGTGTCTTCCGCTGAGGGATCACCCAGGGTCCATGGCTTTGTGTCGGTGCCGGAGTGAATGAAGCCAGAGATGATCGCGTCCTCCTGGGCAGAGAAACGCACAGAGTAGACGAAGTCGGAGTCAAAAAGTTACTAACCACTGACTTGTGAGCATCGGCGCGTGATGTTTCAAGCGCTGATCGCCGATCTCGCAGCTCGGCTT